>OZ010608.1:3992950-4077950 GCA_963932145.1 Acanthosepion lycidas | reverse complement strand
TCTATAAAACCACTTCACTTTAAGACTAATACATTCCATCTTTCCCTGACCATTGGCTTGTGCCTTTCGTCTGACTGAAACATTGAAATGGTTAAATTCTGAATTAGTTTTCGACATTTTTTTTGTAGATTTCACAGTTAAATTTCTAATTCCAACACAAACTCCGTCTATATACAGGGGTTGAATAAGACTGGCAAATTTTATTTTATGTTGATTGAAATAAGCTTTTTCTCCATATCAGGTGATTTGGGATTTTATTATATATTAATGTCTGCTCTGTATAATAAATACATTGAGCTCTTTTTGTGGATCAGTTTTAATATTATATAGTATTTTTTTTTTTACTAGGATCCAGATATATATATATATATATATGTTAGTATAGCCATAAGAATCAACACTGCATGGTGACTGCTGGTTTTATCTATGAGCTCTAGATAGCTATGTTCACACTATCTCTAATTATAAACACTCTGATATTGAGCATTTCTTCCTTATAAAAATAGTAAATTCTAAACACAGACACACACACACACACACATATATATATATATATATTTTGAACAATAAAAAATATTAAAAAATTAAAATCTTCAGACACACTGGGTTGTAGATTAATATTCTTTCGTTTTTATTATTATTATTTCATTTAGATTTCTCGACTAGTTTCAGCCAAAATGGCCATCATCAAGAGAAGAAATATTTCTGCTTGCTGGTAGCAGTAAACTACAGAAATGAATGTCTTGATAGAGACACACACACACACATATATATATATATATATATATATACATATATATATATATATATATATATTGCTTCCTATCGAAGAACATTATTCAAGTTTCACACCATCTTCAGGTAACATGAAAGCATTCAAATCATCTGAGGATCACCTGAGCATAAAACTTGCATAAGAGCTTGGACTGTTCTTTGGCAGGAGTTAATGTTGTGAAGTGTTTTTTGGTCTGTCTAGGTAATCTAGGTATTGACCCCTTTTCTTTATTGAATAGTTGTTTTCCTTTAGGTCTTTTTCTCTTTTTTTTTTCCTTGTTCATATTTTGCTCTTGATTAGGGTGTTACTTCTTTTGGCAAATTGTCTGCTGGTTTCACCAATTATTTGGTTTTCCTTATATATATATATATATATATATATATATATATAATGTATATATATATATATATTACAGTGTGCAGCTTATATCGTAAAGAAACAATTCATACAAAGAATTAGCAATGTTAATGTGATTAATGGTGAAATCACTTTGCTAACAAGGCTTAATGAGATATTAACTTACTATCAATTCCTTGAATAATAAGATCCTTGTATTCAAGTTGTTGCCGGATGAAAGACACATGCTAAGTACTTTCAACAATTTCAAATTGCCATTCGCAGCACATAATCAGAATTTTAAATTCTGTGGAAAACTACTAAGATATATTACTCTACTAATTGGATTATAATTAAGTCCATGTCACTTTAACAGATAAATACATATAACAAGAAAACTTTGTGGATTTAACACTTTTCAAAATTCAAGCAAAATTCTCCCTTGATTGATTTGAATAAAAAACTCTAGTGTTGTGGCATCACACACTACAAAACATATTATTTCCCTGTCAATAAATAGCATATTTTAAAAAAACATCTTTTGGTCTACACAAATTTCATCTTAATTTTTTGCCTGTGTATAGAAAAAAATTGTACCCCGAAGATGACAATTTGAAATTGTTGAAAGTACTTGACATGCATCTTCCATCCAACAACATCTCAAATATAAGGATCTTATTATTCAAGCAATTGATAGTAAGTTAATTTCTCATTAAGCCTTGTTAGAGAAGTGATTTTACCATTAATCACATTAACATTGCTAATTCTTTGTATAAATTGTTTCTTTATGATATATATATTTTGCCAATCTGTATGTGTTGGACTCTTTTCAGGATCTACAAACAGAATAGTCTGTTATTTTATTTACATTTATATCTTGAAGTTAACAATTGAAAATACTGATCACTAAGGTATTTTATTGCTGCAACAAGTCTATACAAGAAATATTGTTTTAAAAGAACTGAACCATCAGAACTGACTTTATAGATAAAGTTTTAAAATAAGATATTTTATATATTTAAAGGATTATTTAAAAGTACATATATAAAGGAATTTTCATAAGTTTATTGCTTTCATTGGGATGAAATGGTAAAATATTCATATATATATATATATATATATATATATATATAATAATGGACTGTCCCATCGGTTTTGACATATGAGGATCTGACAGCTTAATTGTTTCAATTATGAAATTTTGTGCGATAATCTTAAGACCCGCTACTGATTTACAAAGGAGGCTTCATATGGAGCAAGAGTGATGATTATGGGATGAGATCACTGTTAAATTAGCTGACCTTTTAGATCTTGCTCTGACTTTTTGAAGACGATTCAGACAAACAGACTGAAAACTACTGAGTTCACTAAAACACGTTGATCTCCATTCTACCCGCTCCAAGCCTAAGCGCTCAAGGGTGTTTTGTGGTATATTGACAGCTGAGAAGTTGCTCTTCAGCTTGTCTTTGTATTTAAGCCATAGGCGGTTTTTTGCCGACATCATCAAATCTTTGCATTGAATAATTAGCATTTTTTTTTTTAAAAAGCCATAGTCCTAATAAATAGCTTAAATACCCTACAAAAAAGATAACCCTTTATGAAGTCATCAAAAAACAAATGTTACAGCAGTTTTTTTTTTTTATATATACACAAAACCCTTTCAGAAAAAATAAAATGAAAAAATAAATAAATCTCCACAGACACGTAAACCAGACTAGACGAAAATCATCTCCCGTTTTAAATTTAGACAGCCCAACCTTACCCTGACTTGACACCTATGAATGTAACTCTATACTGATACAAATTATTAACACCCTGCACCCCCTCTTTATATGAACAATCGCGCTGACCGTTACCATGGAAATTTTGATTTCAATAATGAATTTGCTATTAAAACATGTAAATTTCAGAAATAAGTTATTCCCAAAAATATTTCGCTTGAAGATGGAACAGAGCTTACTTTGATTCAATTTAATTCAAATAATTATATTGAAGTTTTCGACTCTTGTTTTGAAACATGAGAACTCTTATGTAGTGTGTTGGAATCATATTTTTAAATAAATAATTATATATCCTCTACCTATACAAAATCCAGATCAGGCCAAAACCCCTTTCTCACATGCCAACCATCTTATAAATTAAGTCATTTTGTTCTAATTGATCTCTTTAGCTCTAAGTTGAAATTATGATCCCTCTTCCTGTTGTGTGACTTCTTGATCCAGTTTTCTTCTCTACTGTTCTCTCTTTTTTAGACTAATTCACCGTTCTCTTAGTGGTTCTTGAATGGACTTTAGATTGAAGCTAGTGTATGAATGTTGGTATCATTACTAAAGGCCTGAATAATCTTTTTCCTCTCACCATTACTCATTTGGGAAGGCAGTGATGCTGAAACAAAACGATTTTAACCTGTTCTCTTTCTAGCTGAATTACTCAAAGGGTTTTTCAGTGATTCTTACAAAAAATGCTAAATGCCTTATCTGAAAACCTGGAAAAAAGAAAATAGATTAGTGGTTTTTTAGATATTAAACATTTTGTGGGATGGACATTTATGTGGTAACACAATTTGGACAATTTTGTTGTTACACCCAGCCTCTTTATTGTAATATTCACAATGTTTCAACTTTTGTATGCTCCGGCCTTCTTCAGTTGATATATATTAGAAATTCAAACCAAATCCTTTATTTCACTCATGGAGGTAAATTTTTCTAGTTCCACATGCCATGCCTTTTCTGGATATCTCAGTTTCCGTTAATTCCCTTGAATAAATTAAGTCTCCAAGTTCTTTGTTCACCTCTGCTGTGGCCAGGTATTGAACTTACAACTCTTTCAGTAAAGTCACTTGATTACGTAATGCAATGCATGTGTCATGTGTTCTTGGGAACACGTTGCAGTGGGAAATAACTACAATTGAGATATCCAGAAAGGGCATGGCATGTGGAACTAGAACAATCTACCCCAGTGGACAAAATACTTTGTTTTGAAATTCCATCACCTGAAGAAGTACAAAGCATACAACAGGCTGAAACATTGTGAATATTACAAACGATGTAAATAGTTACAATACCTCATCTCGGAAATATAGACAGATCCTGAAGAAGGCTGGAGCATATAACTATTGAAACATCAAGAATGTAGCAATAAAGATGAGGACCATAGTCCAAACAATGTAAATAGTTACAATACCTTATCACAGAAATATAGTGATGTAATTAGTTGTTGATTATAAAATCAGTTTTATTGCCTCTTCAAAAAATTGTATTCATAAATAAAGTTTTCACTTTTATTTGGAAATAACTTCAGATAAGTATTTAGGCCAAAATACACTTGACATTTGTAGCTACTTGCTATTTCACCACTAACATAAAGTTAGTCCTACCTTCTTTCTTACTGGATATTAAAGGTTTGCCTACAAGCCAACTCTGATCACTAGAGACTATCTATGCAGATGATACAACAGTTTATAGGTACACCTCTAAAAATCTGGAAGACCAGGACCTAACAGTACATTTCTCGTCTGACTTGGACAAGGTGGCTCAAGAGGGAAAGAAATGGCTTGTAAAATTCATTATAGACAGAACCAAACTAGTAATGTCTCACCATCACTAATATTTTTGTATACTTACTGAATCCATTTTCTATCTGTATACATACAGTTTGCTCCCACCAGGGTTTTTTTTTTTTTTTTTTTTATAAGTTCCCGTGAAGAAAGGCAATAAAGCCACTGAGACGCAATGAGTTATTGGATGTAGAAGAGTTAAAAACATTGCTAAGGAACAAAAACAAAAGAGTAATCAGGACAGCAGATAGCAATTGACATTCCATTTAAATTTTTACAGATTAAAGTTGGCTGGAAAGCATGGAGCAGGAAGGTTCCACAAGTGAGAAGTGTGAGAAAAGAAACTGTTACAGTTACATTTAACCAGCTTGACTGTAAATTGGTGAGACCTCACTGCCAATCTAGTACTGTACTTAAATTCAAAGAGTCTAGTCACCATAGTGAAGAGCTCACTGAACAATTACCATAGAATTATTTATAGGATAGGCACATAGTGGCAACCTTACAATTGTGAGAAAGTGAGTGAAGCTGATCTACCAGATCAGGACTAATAATATTGCTGATTCTTCTTTGGAATTTATCAAAGAACTCTTGATAGCAGGAGCTCCAAACAATATTTTAAGAATTGAAAAATGGTATACTTATAGATAGGTAAGATAGATAAGGAGGCATGATGGGGTAATGGATAGTGGCTCTCTATCACAGAAAGAAATGGTAACCTACTGAGAGGAAAAAATATGCCTCATCAGTCATGTATCAAAAGATACAGGATCACCTAAGTGTGTATCACGCATAGCACATAACTGTATATACCAGGTTGGTTATCAATAAGAAATGGTCAAAATACTGCATTCTTGTATTCAAACACATTTTAGATTCTGATTTTGGATTATTGCATTTTACAGAGTAAATAACTTTTAAAAAATGAAGAATTCTTTAAATGTCTAATTAAATCCTTGCAAATTGCATTCAGAATAAAAGGCAGTTAGTTTCTCTATACAAAGTTGTCTCAACTTGCATTTTTAAAGCTTTTTTATTTGATGACTTGCTTATTAAAGAAAATGAAAGATTCTCCGATATGAAATCTCTTTGGAGCTTTAGAATATCGAAAGATTCCAGGCTTTTCTATCTTGAATAATAAATTAAAAATATTACCGTTTTACAAGAAGCAGATGCATTTTGAATGAATTCAGTAGAACTGATGCAAAAAAATCTTTAAGAAAAAAAAAAT
Organism: Acanthosepion lycidas; assembly: GCA_963932145.1. Taxonomy (NCBI): domain Eukaryota; kingdom Metazoa; phylum Mollusca; class Cephalopoda; order Sepiida; family Sepiidae; genus Acanthosepion; species Acanthosepion lycidas. The sequence goes on along the minus strand of OZ010608.1, from coordinate 4,072,052 downwards.
CTGTAATTTTTTTTTTTTTCTTGAGAATTAAGTTCCTACCTTCTTGTATTAATAGTCTTCCTATTCTTCATGCTTGTAGTGCCAAAATCTGTTCCTCCTCTTCCTTCTCTGTCATATCCATTCATGATATGAGCAATCATGACTATTCACAGCTTCCTTTATTTTAGAATTTGTAAACTGTCTATTGCTTTGATTGTACTTTTTTTTTTGCCTTCTCTGTGTGCTTGTAAAGTCATTATGAATATGAAAGTCACAGAGTGCAGGAGAATGTCTGTTTATGCCTGTGCAGTAAGGTCCCTTCAGTCAGGTTATATCAAGGCTACACAACTGGTTCTTGAGATACTGAAAATAGCAAGATCTGTTTCGGACAGACTTTGTATAATTAACAAATCAAGAATTTGTGTAAAAGTAAAAAAGAAGGGACGTTCTGGAAATCAATTAAAATAGGAAACACCCAAAAAGGACGTATTGCCAGCTTCTCACAATTCTACCACTATTTCCATGGAAAGCTATACAGCACCAGTTCAGACCTTTATAGCTAAAACTAGTCATACCATATACACAGGGAGAAATCATTTTAACATTCTTCACATTCCATTGGCAAGACTAAATTTCTACTCAAACACGAGTTAATTTTCAGAAATAATATTGCTTATGCTGCTACTTCAGCCAATTTTTATTACAAGTTTTAAAGAAGGTATTGAGATGTGTTGAAGAGTATTCCAAGTCACTTAGTACATTTACTAATGTAACAAAGATGACTTTATCTTTTTTTGTGATGTTGGACAGCTGTCACCTTTGCTATGTCAAGCAAAAGGTCATTATCACTTCCAAAAATGATCGTTATATTCAAGACTTCATAGACGCCAATACTAGTAGTAACACCTTCGCTTTGATATTCGCACTAGTAATACTTGTTCAGATAGTAATCGCCAAATAGTATAATGATCAGAAGAGAATCATAATCCATTGAGTAGAAAGAGTGAATGTATAGCAATAGTGGATAGACAAGAAGAATAAACAGTGATCATATAGTCATCACGCTACTTCCTATTTATTCACTTCCTTTATGATCATGTGATCTACTTAATAATGGAATCGCCTGTGTTACTCACTGGTGATGTACTTTCAGACCACAGTGTCAACAATGACACTTACTCTTATACAGCACACCCCAAACAAGCTGAACTTCAGCACTTTTGCAAGTATAATTTTTTTACATTTTTACAAGGAGAAAAATTGAAAATGTAGAATAATAAGTTCATTATGATATACAACTCAATACAAGCTAAACATAGTCCTGGCTATGATGATAACCTACATCAAGTAGCAAGGCCTCTGATCAGGGTATTTTTTTTTTATTTTAGTTATTGTCCTCGCCATTTCAATTGAGTCAAATTTGTACTGTCAAGCAGTGACAGCCCTGGGATTGCTGGCACCCTTTTGTGATGTTGGACAGCTTCACTTGTCACTTTTGCTGTGTCAAGTGAAAGCTCGTTATCACTTCCAAAAATGCTCATTATATTTGAGACTGATAGTAACGCCTTCTAATAATATCTGCACTAGTAATACTTGTTCAAGTAGTAATTGCCAAATAGAATAATGATCAGAAGAGAATCATATTCTGTATAGTAGTAAAGTAGAGAGAGTTAACATATAGCAATAGTGGATAGACAAGAAGAGTAAACAGTGATCATATAGTCATGTGATTTACTTAATAATGGAATCGCCCGTGTTACTCACTGGTGATCAAGGTTCAAACCACGGTGTCAGCAATGTCACTTACTCTTATACAACAGTTTTACATTTGTCTGTTAAAATGTACATCAGTGAAATATTCCATGTATGTGACATATTGAGAAAAAATGCCAGTTCACCATATCTGATAGTTTGAGAAGCACTGTTATCTGTTCTATGTATCCACTTCTTACTTTCTCCTTGTATGCGCTTAAAACAATCTCTTTTGGTAAGCCACTACATTGAGTGACTCTTGGGCCTTTTTATTGAGGGGGCACTAGTTAGTACTTTATGCAGACCTTGTACATTTGTCAATCTCTCACATGCAAACATATCACAACTGAAGGTTAGTCTTTTATTCAGTATTAATTTTAATTAACTCCCACACCATTCAGTTTGGCTTTTGAATGCAATTTTTAGGTAAAAATAATAAAAAAAAATTCCCTTATTCGTAATTTAATCAAATTCCACCATTCTTACAACTATATCCATATTTTCATGTCAGATGTTCAGACAATCTCCATTGTTTAGGTCCACTAGTTTAGATTAGCGCTTTTCAGTGTTGGTCCGTGGACCAACACTTGTAGGTGAATCATCGGTTACTGGTACGCAGCGAGGCCATACTAAGGAAACATTTGTAAAGATTAAGGTTATATAATTTTGGTTTTCGTGCTAATAAAACTGCTTAGTTTTTTTATTACTTTTTATATGTTTTAATATTGAATTATTTTTTGCAAAATAAATGGAAGATAAAAAATAGTCAACTTTTATTATTTTCATTATATATCATTTCCGGTATAAATTAATATTACCACAAAATATTACAGGTACAAAATGATTCTTTAGCATAGCCTGGCTGTGTACCAGTAACTGATGATTCATATACCAGCACTGGTCCGCGTACCACCACTTTGAGAAGCACTGATCTACACTAGTGGGACCTAAGCAATCGAGCTTGCCTGAACATCTAACATCTTATCTATTCTACATTGAGAAAAAAAAAAAACAGTCAGCTATATCAGATAGTTTGAAAAGCACTGGTCTAGATATTCATATTTAGGACCCATCATACCACTTAGATATGATTGACATCCTCATTCCCTTTATATTCCATTTGTAAAGAAGAAGTTCCACTTGGGTTGTTTTTTCTATTACTTTGTGGAAGAGGTTCTTGAAATAATTCTTTTCTGATCACTATGACCTTAGGGTCAACTCATATCTATTCTACATATCCACTTCTTACTTTCTCTATGTATGCTCTTACAACAATGTCATTCGGTAACCCTCTACCTTGAGTGGCTCTCGGGCCTTTTATTTCATTGACTGTGGTATTAAAAAGGGAGAAACAATTGTTTAACCTGATGTAGACGTAAATTTAAAGAGAAGAAATGTTTAGGTAAGATGACTATAAATTTTGATCTATAAGTTCTGCTGCATCATACAAGTGAATGTTTGAAATATGTCGTCATGACACCCAGTTGGAATTGCTTCATGCACCAACAAATTTATGCAAGAAGACGGCAGTGTATACTGGCTTGGATGCTGGCTTGTTTGGCATTCATCAAATTATACTGAGGACTCAAGTCCTAATTGTTTCTGCATTAAAGCAGTTTGCGATTATTTTGCTGCAACTTGGTTATTTTTCAGGAAATGAATTACTGGGAAGAAAGGAAGTCTAAAAACCTCTTGGTTGTTACAAGATTTAATTTTTCAATTAATAAATCAATTTTTCTCTATTCTGGAAATGGTACTAATTTCAAAGTGTTTTTAAAAACAACAGCAAAAAATTAATGTTTAAAAAAAAAAAATTCAAATATATAAATCTCTATGAAGATCAAATGAAAAAGCCATGTTCGGCTTTTAATTTAAAAATGAAATAGCAGGAAAAATATAATTATAAAATAAGAGATATAGTAAATTATTCCTTTTCAAAAAGGAGTTCATTTAATTATATTCAATGAGTTTCTGCTTGGTTTCTATAGATATTTGTTGAAATATCAAAATTAACTGTTTCAAGAATTGTTCAGACTTTATCTTCTTCATGTACCAAGTGTTCTCAGTATGTAGACAATTTCCTGTCCTTTGTAGCTCTTAATAAATGTTGTATTTTTGTTATCTCTCCTAAGCCCCATTCCACCATCCATTTACGCCAGCTCACTATGTATGTCAAGCGCTGACTCAATCAAGTACCAGGTTTTCCAACTACCGAACGTGTTCCATTAATGGGCTTTTATGTCCTTTCTTAGGCTCAAATTGGCTCCGGTTTTTATTTTGTTTCTTTAGGAGGGAGAGGGTTCTATTGGGTGGAAATTCTGAATAGTATTGCTTATTTTCTTCTTTGAGTGTGTGAGTAGAAACGGAAGATATGTGCAGATTTTTGTGCAATTAAGGAGATAAATGGAATTGTAAAAGATGACTGTAGAGGCGTACAGTAGGCGTACAGTAGAAGAGAGAGGGTGAGTTACTGAGGCAATAGCCTTTGCTGACTCGATAAAATCACCCACATCTCCCAGTAAGACTGGATCCCTCGTCGGTAAGCATTGGCTTATGAAAACACACCGTGACTGAAATTCTTCAAAAACCACCACAAAAATGTGATCTGCTAAATTTTGGGAAGTGTCACTGACTGAGAAATTTAGCTTTTGGAATGCATCTTTGGTTATCCCAATGCGTTTTCGTATTTGAGTGTCATACTTTCTGTCTTCCCAGATATTAAAATTGTTGTACTCTCCACAATTTCTTGTCCTTTGTAGTTCATAATATATGTTGTATTTTTGTTATCTCTCCTAATCCCCTTTCTGCCATCCATTTACGCAAACGCACTAAGTATGTCATGCGCTGACTTCAATTAAGTATCAGATTTTCCAAGCTCACTTTTCTCAAAATGTGCCCTAGAAATTAATTCCTGACATTAATTATAAGTTACCTTTTTCACTTTGTAATTGCTCATATATTGGTGAATGGTATCCTCATCATCCTTCTGTAGAGCCACATTTCTGTTGCTTCAAGTCTCTTTTTCATCTTTAGCATTCACTGTCATATAGGGGGGGTACATATAATGTAAGTTCATTATTCTTTTCTTTGTTTCTTAATACTTTACTTAGCTTTTGGAATACATATTTGATCATCCCAATGTGTTTTCAGATGTCAGTGTCACACTTTCTCTTCTCTTTTAAAAAATATCCCAGGTATTAAAATTTTTGTACTTGTTTGATTTTGGTATCCCCGTTTTGTAATTTACATTTTGGGTTGTCCCATTTTGCTAACACCCATGCATTCTGTCTTGCAGTTGATGCTTAGTCCTTTCTTCTTGCCTTCCTTCATTAGCCTTCTGTAGGAGCTTTTGTAGTTGACTTTCCATGTCTGCTAACAACACTGTCATCTGCATATTTTATGATTGTAAGACTATGGCCACCAGTATAGAATCCTGGTAGTATTTCAAATTCTTTCATAATCCTCTCTGTGTAGAAGTTCAATAAGTCCGGTGAGAAGATGCATCCTTGTCTTAGGCCTTTTCCTATTTTTGTATATCTGTTGAACTCATTTTCTATCTGTATGCAGGCTGTTTACTGCCAGTATAGATTTTTGATTATTCTGATGTCTTTTCTGAATATGTCAAGGCAGCTGAACTGTACCAAAAAGGTCTTTGTGATGTACTTTAACTAACTCCTTTGCATAATCTAAATAAACAGGTACCTGTCCTTTTGCATTTCTATCACTCCTTCTGACATCAGTCTAACTGCAGACACAAGAAGAAAACAACAGGACCTCCTAGACACAGTATTAAAGAAATTCAGAAAGAAAGGACCCACTATAGATTGAAAGAAGAGAAAGTATTTAATGTTCTGTGAGAGAAAAACCCCATGATACAAACTAATAATTGAAAGTTTCAAAATCAAACAATGTAGGAGTTTTGTAGTTTCCTTTCCATATCTGCTGTCAACACTGTGTCATCTGCATATCTTAAGTTGGTAAGATTGTGGTCACCAAAAATGAATCCTGCTATGATTTCTATTTCTCTCACAATCATCTCATTGTATAATTTGAATAAGTCCGGTGAGAATATATATCCTGCCTTCCCTTATCTCTCGTTTCCTCAATATGCCTTGTGAGTGTTAAGTTTCTCAAGCCTTTTTTCCTCATTAAGTATTCAAGGAATTTTCTAGACTTTCAGTATAGGTGTTCTTTTAGTTGCCATTTTAAGACATTTTGTTGCTTACTTGTTGCTTACTTCCTCCGTTCATGGAATTTTCAGTATCCTTCTGTAGAACCATATTTCTGTTTTCCCTAGTTTTCTCATCATCCGTGGGGAGATTATCCAACATTCACTGCCATATAAAGGAATGGATATCACATAGCAATCCAGCAAACTTTCCTTTATTTGTATGTGTACACATTGCTCAAAGAAAAAAGGAAAAAACACATTTATATACTTAGCTGTAGTGTGCATCACTATATTTTAGAGCTAAAAAAAAAAGAGGAAGAAGGTTCGTTGTCCCATCTTGTGATAGTGTTAAAACATGTACATAGCAGGCATCTTGGCAAACAAGGTGGGGGTAATATCCACAGACTATTTTAATACGAAAGAAAGTCTCTTCAGATTTCACATGACAGAAAGTCTCCTCAAATTCCACATGAAAGTCTTTCCAAATTCCACGTGAAAGAAAGTCTCTTCAAATTTAACAAGGAAAAAACGTCTCTCCAAGTTCCACATGAAAGAAAGTCTCTTCAAAATCCACATGAAGGAAAGTCTCTTCAAATTCCACATGAAAGAAAGTCTCTTAAAATTTAACAAGGAAAAAACGTCTCTCCAAATTCCACATGAAAGAAAGTCTCTTCAAATTCCGCATGAAAGAAAGTCTCTTCAAATTCCACATGAAAGAAAGTTTCTTCAAATTTAACAAGGAAAAAACGTATCTCCAAATTCCACATGAAGGAATGTCTCTTCAAATTCCACATGAAAGAAAGTCTCTTCAAATTCTGCATGAAAGAAAGTCTCTTCAAATTCCGCATGAAAGAAAGTTTCTTCAAATTTAACAAGGAAAAAACGTCTCTCCAAATTCCACATGAAGGAAAGTCTCTTCAAATTCCACATGAAAGAATGTCTCTTAAAATTTAACAAGGAAAAAACGTCTCTCCAAATTCCACATGAAAGAATATCTCTTCAAATTCCACATGAAAGAAAGTCTCTTCAAATTCCACATAAAGGAATGTCTCTTCAAATTCCACATGAAAGAAAGTCTCTTCAAATTCCACATGAAAGAATGTCTCTTCAGTTTCAGTAAAAAAGAGCTTTTCAAATTCAATACAAAAGAAAGGCTCGCCATATTCAATATAAAAGTTATTCAATTTAAAATTTAAAGAGACACTCATGAAATTCATTACAAAGAAAAGTCCTTCAAATTGAACACAAAAGAAAGGCTCATTAAATTCAAAATGAAAGAAAGGCCTTTTAATCCAATACAAAAGAAAGTCATTTCTAATTCAGCATGGAAGAAAGGCTCTTCAAACTCAACACAAAGGAAAGGCTCTTCAAATTCAGTACGAAACAAAAGTTTGTCAAATTCAATATAAAAAAGAGGCTTTTCACATACAATAGAAATGAAAAGCTCTACAAATTCAGTATGAAAGGAAGCCTCCAACAAATTAAACATGAAAGAAACATGCTAAAAATTCAGTACAAAAGAAAGGCTCAAAAAATTCAGTACAAAAAAAACTCTTCAAATTAAACATGAATGAAAGGCTCTTCAAATTCAACATGCAAAGATGTGTTTTGTAATTCAACACAAAAGAATGGCTCTTCAAATTCAATTAAAAAATATGCTCTTCAAATTCAATACAAAAGGAAGGCTCCCGAAATTCAATTAAATATGTCAGGCTCTTGAAAAAGAAAGGCTCTTCAAATTTAATATGAGAGAAAGGCTTTTCAAATTCAACATTAAAAGAAATGCTATTCAAATTCAACATTAAAGAACAACTCTTTAAATTCAACACAAAAGACAAACGCTTCAAATTCCACATGAAAGAGAGGCTCTTCAAATTTGATACAAAAGCTCTTGATAATCAACAAGATCAAATGAATCTTCAAAATCATATGCAAAAAGTCAATCTCAATCAAATGATTTGCCTTATAACTAAGAAGGCAAATTTTTACTCCAATAATTATTACAAAATGTCACAAATAAACACCTACTCGCCACATCTATCAGATCACAATGAACTGCAATGGATTTTATATTTTGTATCAAGTTACTTCCCCATAAATTTTCATCTCCTTTAATTAAATTAACACACATTGATAATTTTCCAGTAATTATTTATAAACTACCTGACTCTATGATGCTAATCTTCTATATAAAGAGGAGCTGATGCCTTGAAAATCAGCATTAAAATCCTGGCTTTTATCTTGATTCATTCATTAATTATTAACCTTAGTGAGAAATATGAAACTATTTTAGCCATGATGTGACTCCATTAATGATTTTATTACAAAGAATAAACAATTTAGTTTCAGCAAGGACAAAGCCTAATGGTTAACAAATGGGAGAATAGCAGATATATGATTATCTCATAAGATAAAGGTAGCACCCTGCTTGGTCAAAATTCAGTCCTCTACTGGTTAAACTGGAGTGACCTCTACAAGGTGCATGCCTGGATGATGGTAAGTGGAGGCCGTGTGCTGCCTGGACTACGTGCCCCCTGCCAAGAATGAATACAGGGCATTATATGTGGGGACAGCTTGTCTGCAGAAATTTGTCAATGTTGACAACCAACCTCCTTCGGGGATCTACTCTGAGTTTTCCGTCTGGATTTACTTCCATAACCTTTTCTTTGTTTGGATATGACCGCATGGCAGCAGATGTTTAAAATCAGGATTTTCCTCCCCCTAGATGGATTGATTTCCTGGGTTGTTAAATTCCATTTACCTAAAACGGCTGATTATATCAGTTTTCCACTTTCGCCAATTCTCTGTCTTGGAGTTGGACTTAATTGTAAGAGGCTATTTGAGACACATACCATGGAAGATTTTATAGAGAGTGGAAACTTGTCTCCAATATTAACCCCACACCCACCAACAGCTTGGCTGCTGGAATCACCAAAAAGTTGTCAGCCAACCAACTTCAGGTATCCACTCAGTTTACTATCTGGATTTACTTCCATAGACTTTTCCATGTTTTGATACAAACGCAAGGTAGTGGAGTTTTAAAATCAGGGTTTTCCTTAAGGGATTGCCTTCCTGGGGTGTGGAGCTCCATTTAATCAAAGAAAATGGTGATGTCGTGTCAGTTTTTCTGCCTTCATTCATTCTCTGTTTTAGAACTGGACTTCATTATTAGAGGCTATTTGAGAAGCATGCCACAGAACCATTTATAGATAATGGGAGCTTGTCCCCACTACCACACCAAACTGTGACAATCTTTGAAACATATGTATTTACATATTTATGTAAACACTATATACATTACGAGTTCTAAAACACAGTTGTGAGAATAGGGTTTACATATTATGGCACATCAAAAGATAGACAAATATGGCATTCTTTCACTCTCAGTAACTCCTTAGGTCTTAGTGGCTTTATTGCCTTTCTTGGGGTAAAATGATTTTAAAAAATTGTTTAGAGTATTTTAAACAAACTTTGTGATTCATAATAAAATCTCACATCACCAAATATGTTATTACACTAAAATAGTAATATATTTACTATATATATATATATATATATATATATATATATTTTGATGCATGTTTCATGGGAAGCCGTTGGTATAAACCAATGGCTTCTGTTATCAATTATAGGCATTTAAGAATATTTGTGGAGATTTCATAGTTTATTTTGTTCAGGTTAGGCTTCCCATATTTAATACTTCTTGTTTTCACTCTTGCTTGGTCATGTGTGACATCACAACCTGCAATGTGATTTTTGCTTCTGTATCTTGTATGTACGAGTTTGTCGTTGATTTGAAATTTTTCATGCAAAATAACAGACTATCGTTATTGTTTTGTCCGTGTATTGCTTGATATATTGAAATGTAATTGTCATCTTTGATAATGGCTTATGTAAGCCGAAAGCTTAGATTGAATTAAAACATATATCAATATGGTGATTTCCTTTAGTCTTTCAATGATAATGTTATTAAGCTTATCAGACAATATGAAAGGAACTTACTTAAAATAAATAGACAAAACTTGTCTACATTATTTAATGAGACATGCATCAATGAAAAATTGCTGCCTAAATATATATATATATATATATATATATATATAGTAAGTATTTGTAATAGAAACACATAGTTGAAATGCAAATGCCATATTTGTCATTTAAATATAAGTATACTGAAAAATTGACCAACATCAGTTAGTTGATACGATTTTTATAAAAATATTGACCATATGTACCATATGTAACAGCAAAAGTGTCCAAATCATGTAACAGCAAAAGTGTCCAACTGTTAGATTAAGTTTGAACCGATGTATCTCAGAAATGTTTAAAGATATTTTGCTGGATTTCTCTGAGGTTTTTATAACACTATTGGACTCTACATTGAACAGCAAGAATGTATTTAGCTCTGCATTGAAATGATGATTCCTCTTGTTGCAACTTCTCTGTTGTTCCCTCTTTTTGAGCACCAACTTTTAATAATAGTCTCTCTCTACAAAGACATTTTTTTTATCACAATTCTCCACAGCTTCCTTTCTTTTACCACTTTATGATCTCACTTTGTCTTTACAAAACTTGATACCCCTTTCATTTGTTCAAACTTATCAAATAGCTTGCTCACCATTTTCTTCTGCTTTTCCTGCCTTTGTTGCCAGTGTTCAATTCTCCAAACCTTCTTTTCTCATTATGTGTTCGAATCTTTTCAGCTGATTGATAACAACACTTTCACACTCTCTTAAAAACCTTCACTGTCTCTTCCATGATTTGTCCATCGTTTTCTCAGCAATTTTCAGTAGAACCACATCCCTGTTACTTCATTTATTTTTTTCATCTGTGATGAAATTGTCCAGCATACACTATCATCCCTCCCCCTCTTTCTCTCTCTCAAGTTCTGTACACTTCAACTGTAGAGTACAGGGTTACACCTTCAATGTATTCACTCTCCTTGGGGGGTTGCAGTAGCCATACTGATGGAATGTAAAAAGGACTCTCTCAGATGATTAAAAGAGAACAGTTTTGTTTTTGAACCATTATAATTAACAAGCCATTCCTTGCCCTATTTAATAACAGATTCCAGATCATTTTTTAGATCAGCAGCCAATTTGACCTTTGGTGATTTTTTTTCACCAAGCAAAATGTTAGTCCAACCAATGAAAATCAAATTTGAATTTCTTGGCTGTGTAGTCATATCCTTCTATGGCAACACTTAAAACAGTCCAGACTGAAATTGAGAGCCAGGTGACTGCAATTTCAAACATCATTTTTCTTTTTATGTGCCGTGTCCTTTCAGGACGTAGGTGATCATGGCTCTCCACTTCCTCCAAACCTTGTGGTTCTCAATAAGTTTTGTGCCTCTGCCAACTCCCCTAGACTACATTCTGCCATCCACTTGCTTAAGCCTGTCAGGTATGCCATGCATTGTGTTCTCTTATCTCTTTTCCCCTCTATTTGACCTGTGAATATCAGATTCTCCAGCCCCTCCTTTCTCATTACGTGTCCTAGAAATTTCTGCCTCTACCTAATGTTAAGTATAAACTTCCTCCTTGTTTGCATCCTTTCCAAGACCTCATCATTGCTCATTCCATGATATCCTTAGCATTCTTCTGTAGAACCACATCTCTACCACCTCAATTCTCGTCTTCATCATTGAGGAGACTGTCCAACATTTGCTGCCGTATAGGAGGACAGATGTCACGTAGCAGCTTAGTACTCTTTTCTTTGTCATTAAAGAAATCCTCCTGTCTTGCAGTACTCTTCCCAGATTTTGGAATGCATCTTTGGCCATCCCAATCTGTCTCCGGATCTTAGCATCACACTTAATGTCCTCCGTCAAAGCACTTCCTAGATATTTAAACTTCCATACATGCTTGGGTTTCATGTTCATGTTTTTACTGATGTACATGCATTTTGTTTTTATTGTAGTTTATGGTTAGTCCCTTCTTCTCTCTCTTCCTCGCTACCTTCTGAATGAGGTTTTGTCGTTTCTTTTCCATGTCTTCTATTGGGGTACCGTGTCATCTGCGTATCTTATGTTGGTAAGATTGTGGCCACCAATAATGAATCCCAGTAGGGTTTCCAATTCTCTCAGAATTGCCTTGCTCTATATTTTGACGGGATTCCATATACAATAAAAGGGGAATTAATATTTATAAATCATGCAAAGTGCAAAATTTCTTAGAGATGAGATTTCCAGAGAATTCATTTCTATTAACCACACATTTATCTGGTTGGCCTCATCATTTAACACTCTGTCCCGAATCCTACATAAAGTAAATGTGTGGGTGCATCTGTTTATATCAACTGGCATCATCTCAATGGCTGGTGTAGAAATATCAGTACAACGTAACCAGAATTAGGATTATTCTGTTTCTTTCCTTTACTCCAATGCATTAAACTATTTCTCAGCATCTTCAGATGACTCAAAGCATCAAAATATAAATTATTAAGAGGATGAATAAAGAAAGATTCTACTTTTCTCGCTCAGTAGAATACTAAGTGCAAACAAATTCTAAGCCATGATATCATGGGTAGGAATCATTAAATGTTTTAAAACTTTCACTAATTCTAATAATTCTAGAGTAACAGGGCAAAAACAAAAAGAAGATTGGAAATTATTACTATGGAAATATATTGTAAATTGTTTTTCCCATAGAAATGCACAGCAAATAAATTTTTCCTATAGAAATGCACTACAAATGATTTTTCCTATAGAAATGAACGGCAAATGACTTTTCCTATAGGAATGCAATATAAATGACTTTTCCTATAGGAATGCACTACAAATGATTTTTCCTATAGAAATGCATTACAAATTGTTTTTCCTATAGAAATGCACTGCAAGTGGTTTTCTCAGCAGAAATGCAATGTAAATGGTTTTAATATTATATGAATAGCATTTATTATATAAATTTATCAAAATATTCATTCACTTTAATAAGGCAAATACTAAGCACAAAAATATCCTGAAATTATTTATATAGCAATGCATTACAAATGATTTTACTATAGAAGTGTCTTAAAAAAATTGTTAATATTATATCATGGCTATAATTTATTATATGATTAAATGGCAACATTGCAAATACTAAAAGCAATTTGTAAAATCATTGTAAACTATAATTATTATTATTGATATACATTGATCGCCCATGTCCTGAAAAGCCCCTGTTCTGAAAGTGCATGGCACATAGAAGAAGATAGAGCTGTGATCCTCCCCTATATCCTGAAGAGATATAGTATTTAAATAAAAAAGTTCTAAAACAAAAAAAAAAAAAATCTCTTCTCCCCACCTATGGAATAAATAACAGTCTGTATTCTTGGATGGCAACCTATCTAAAAGAATGTCAACTAGGAATTGAAAATCATGGCAAAAGCAATAAGATACCACTATTTTTCTCAAGAACCTATAGTAATTTACTGATAATAAAGCAAAGGAATCTGTGGAGAGTCATGATCACCTACATCCTGATAGGAAATGACTTTTAAATATAAAAAAAATAATGAGTAAAATATCTGTGGGAAGTTAACAGGTCCCAGCCAAGGGGACACCTATAACAGGCCTGACAGCCATGCAACTGGGGTTCATGACTGGGGGCCAAATTGACTACTAAATAACAATTGCTAACAACATTTTTATCAAGAAACTTTGTTCGTAATATCCAGCAATTAGCTAATTAGTAACTATACCTATTATTAGCAAGCACTTTACAATTATAACAATTATTGACTTTTTTCCATAAAAGCAAATGTACAAAAGAAATAACAAAACTAACCTCCTCTACTAAATTACAAAACAATCACTTTATTCACCAAAAATTAGGAACATTTTGTACAATATTACAGAAATAATGTGTTCAATTTGCTTATATTAATTAGATCAATGCATAGAAAGTATAGTTATATAATTTAGTCAGAAGACAAGTTCACTATTTTACCATTTCATCGCGTTTTTTTTATGCATTGTGTTATGAACATGTGTGAAACTCCTGAAATAAAAAGCACACTACAAAAATATGGTGGACTAGAGATGAATCCAATGAAAAAAAAAATATATAACAGAAAAACAATAAGAAAACAATATACCTGAACAATCATGTATCTGTATTAAACAACGAAAAGGGTTTACAAAAGACGAAAACATTAACGTATGTTTGTACATGAATGTAAAGAGTTTGTGTTTCAAAGTATGTTTGTATGTACCTTTGTGTGCATGTGTGTGCCTGTGCATATGTGTGTGTGTGTACATGCACATAATGTTCATAGCACCTTTCCACAACTGAGAAATGTGTATCTAATGCAAGAGCTTTACATGTTTGCAGTGTCTGCTGAAAATGCAAGAAAGAGAGAAAAATGCAAGAAAGAGAGAGAGAGAAAGGGTTTTCTCAAGTATTTATAGTTTAGGGATTGCGTCCCCTAGGAACAATTTGGACAATTAGAAGTTAACTCTGACAATGTATCAAGAAAGTCTGAAAATACTTGAAAAATGTAATGAATCTCTGAGAAGCAATAATTTTGATAATTTCTGTAAATTTTATTCTGGGATTTGTGTCACATCTAGAAGCATCTACTTTTGTTTGACAGAAGAGGAAGAAAATATTGTTCTCACTTTGATGATACATTTTACTAAGTAGACATAGTTTTAATAATAATTAAAATTAATTTATATTAATAGAGACACAAAATTAACAGCAAAATTTGGTGAGTCAATCAATTCATTATATGTAAAAAGGTGGAAAATTAAAAATAAAAATTACCCAGTAAATGTTTCTCTGAATGGATAAATATGTTATTTGTCTCAACATATTGTACTTCTTAAATAATAAGAAACCAAGATGATGATAGAGTTAATTGTATTGTTAAATAAATTCTTGATTTGGTAGATAAATTGGTTCGCATACAAAAGACTTAATGATTAGACTTAAGAAAAAAATTTTCTGAGATTCCACTCAAAGTTGACTAGAAAGCAAGAAACAAGAAGAGATTTCCACAAATGAGATGGGCAATAGAAGAAACAGTTAGCATAGAACTTACTGTTCTCTCTTTCCATTTCAACTGTAAAATGATGAGTCCTTGGCACTAATCTAGAACTGCGCTTATATTCATGAAGTCTAGGTACCATAGAGAAAAGTGATATTTAGCTACCCACCCCCATGAGGGTTACATGTGGCACAAGGCTCGGCCACTATTCCCTCTTTGAACCCGCATAAATGGGTTCAGGGGCAGTCAACCACCCCGAACAAGACTCTGCCTTTTGGCAGAGCTTCGTCTGGGTTCCTCTCCGCTCAAAGGCAGAGAGTTAGACTGTTAGCCAAGGCCCGGAGCCAAAAGTTCATCACAACAGTTACCATGAAATTATTTAAAGGAAAGGCACAGGAAAGCTACATTATGGTGGTAGGAAAGTGACTGAAGCCGAGATGCCAATAAGTGAATCTTATGTGAGAGAAGAAACTGTTAGTATAGAACTTACGATTATATCTAGCCATTTCAACTGTAATACAATGAGATCTTGTAGAGGCGACCTACCCCAGTGACCTAAAATGGCCAGAATCACATGTATGTTTTGCAATGGTGTGTGGCGACAGTGAATTGGCAAGCTTCAGATTGAAGGTGAATCAGGCAGCACTTTATGCGGACAGAAATGGTGGTGTCGCTTGTAGCCATTTTTATTGACAGGTTCTGGGCGCTCATTGACTGAGTGATGGCTCATCAGGTTCATAAAAGCACGGTATGCTCATTGAAATAGGAGACTTGTTTTTGGTGAGAAGAGTGGCTTACCTGAGATAGAGGAACAGTGATAGTCAACATTTGTGGAATTGATTTGCCTATAGGACTGTGTATCACTGTTTTGCCCATTAGACTGATATATATATATATATATATATATATATATATATTTTTTGTGTGTGTGTGTGTATGTGTACTTCCAACCAATTCTCACACAAGCTATTTAGGCAATCTTTTTAAAAACTAATGAAGAATTTATGCCCTTTTCTGGAGTCATATCCTTCATTGGACTCCAATAGTGACACAGAAGAGTGAACAATTCATGCACTTAGAATCAAGTTCGCCAGGCAATTCTTTCGATACCAGAAATTCAGAGACTGATACCGGAGCACTCATTGACCCTCCAGGTGGCAGTTTGTCTGAGCATGAGACTCAAGTTATTCCTCTTTAAAGAAGTACCTGATCAAAGATACTGACCCTGGGATGTATCAACTGTGATCAAGAGATCAGGAGGGAGTGTAACGGAGACTAACCTCAGTGACCCAAAAAGACCAGAGTCATGTGTATGTTTTGCAGTGGAGTGTGAAGACAGCAAATTGGCAACCTTCAGACTAAAGGTGCATCTGGCAGCACTTCATGCAGACAGAAGTGGTGGTGTCACTTGTAGCCATTTTTATTGACTGCTTCTGGGAACTCAATGACTGAATGAGGGCTGGTCAGGTAAATAAAAGCACGGTATGCTTATTGAAAGCGGGGATATTCTTGGCAAGAGGAGTGGCTTACCTGAGATTGAGAAACGATAATAGTCAGCATTTGGGGAAGTGGAATTGATTTGCTTATTGGAGTGATATATATATATATATATCTTATTTTCAAGATTTGACATGTAGAAATTGCTAAATGTCAGAGCCAGTACTGAACCCATGGAGACACCATCACATTGTATATATATTATTATTATGATCTAAGAAAGGGACTTTCTGAAGTCCCTTTCTTAGATCATAATAATAATAATAGTAATAATATATTATTATTATCTAAGAAAGGGACTTTTTGAAGTCACTTTCTTAGATCATAATAATAATAATAATATATATACACAACGTGATGGTGTCGCCATGGGTTCAGTACTGGGTCTGACATTTAGCAATTTCTATATGTCTCAAAAATAATATATATGTGTGTGTGTGTTTGTGTGTGTTCTTCCAGCCAATTTTCACACAGATCTAACAGCCACTTTAGTTCTGCACTTAAATTCATAGCTTTCTAGAAGTTTGTATGTTGGTGTACATTTTATGTGGATGCATATTCCTATATAATCAAAGAAGACAGAAGCATACTTGAGTTTCTACTATAGACATTTATTCCTTTTATGGTGACTGTATTGAAACAAGGTTCTCAATGACTTTTGGGTGTGTCCATTCTCTTTCTGGTCCAAAAGTTAGGGTAGATAAGTATAAGTATCATAATCATGACCGAACTCAAGTCAGCCTTGCACAGATTTGAAACAACCAAAAGTTTCTTACTTTATCACTGGAAGATGTAAGCATGGTTATGGGATGTCCATTTCCTTTTTTTTGTTCCTGAAGTTAGGGTAAATCAGTACAAGCATCATTACTATGGTCACCCTCATGTCAGCCTTGTACTGAGTTGGAACAACCAAACAGAAAGCTTAATTGACTTCTTAGCTTGAAGTTTTTGGAAGACATGTGTCAGTAGCATGTGTTGGAAAGAGGGAAGAGAGTTCAGTCATCAGTTGACCAAGTAAACTAACACTTCAACGTAATGTAACAGTTAGCAAGCTTGTCTCACAAGATCAGTTACAACTGAATAATGAGTTTGAGCCTCACTGGATACCCTATACTTTAGGCCTTGTGCCACATCTAAGCTACATTTATAAAATCATTTTGATATGGTGTAGCAGTTAGCAAGCTTGTCTCACTAGTTCAATTATGGCTGAATAGTAAGTTTGATCCTTACTGGGTGCCCCATACTTTTGGTGTGCCACATCTAAGCTTAGCTTAGAAAATAATTTGAACACTTCAACATGGTGTAATGTTAGCAACCTTGTCTTGCTAGATCAACTATGAGTGAAAAGTGAGTTTGATTCTCACTGGGTGCCCCATACTTTCGGCCTTGTGCCACATCTAAGTAGAACTTAGAAAATCATTTGCACACTTCAGCATGGTGTAATAGTTAACAAGCTTGTCTCGCCAAATCAATTATGACAGAATAGTAAGTTTGATCCTTACTGGGTACCCCATACTTTTGGCCTTGTACCACATTTAAGCTTAGCTTAGAAAATAATTTGCACACTTCAGCATGGTGTAATAGTTATCAAGTTTGTCTCGCAAGATCAATTATGATTGAATAGTGAGTTCGATCCTCACTGGGTGCCCCACACTTCCAGCCTTGTCTCACATCTAAGTTACACTTAGAAAATCACTATAGCTACTGCTTTTTCAAATAATTTTTAGTTGATAAATCCCCATTTACTTATACCCTTTTAATTCTTCTTTCTTTTTTTCTTTTGTGATATTCTTGAAGGCGGCATTTAGTTCTTGCCTTATCAATGGTTTCAGTTTCTATCTTTGATAGGTCAGTGATCTTTCTTCAGAATATCAGGAGGTTGTGTTCGCATCAATCCTTCACTTTATAATATCTTGTTTCTTTTCCAACATTATATAGTTCTTATATTTCACAGCAATCTTTATATATCCAAAATTAAACATCGATATCGCTTACTCTTGCACATTTATAAGTCTACCCTCCGACCATACATTGAATATAGCTGCCTCATCTGGTCTGATGCTCCTGCTAGATATCTTGAGATTCCTGACAAAATCAGAAGAAGAATCTGCAATGCTATCACTTGTGACCTGGCATCTCAGATTCAGTAACTTCCTCACCACCATAACATAGCTACCCTTTGCCTTTTCAATAGATATTTTCATGGCAGTTGTTCTGATGAGCTTTCTTCTTTGATAACTTGGTTTCAGAATTTCCAGTGCAGTAGTAGATTGGCAGCTAGGTATCATCATTTTTAGTGTTGAAATAGCAAGAGGCAACCATAAGTTCTATGCTAATAGTTTCTTCTCTCACACTTCTCACCTGTGGAACACTCTCCTAGCCTCATACTTTCTTGTCAAAAATCCAAATACAACATCAAAATCACTGTGTCTCTGAATCCTGTTATTTTATTTTTCTTTCTCCTCAATTGCATTTTCACTTTTCCTTTCATTCTCACTAACTCCTTAGGTCTTAGTGGCTTTATTACCTTTGTTGGGGTAAAATGATTAAAAAAATTGTTTACAATGTTATAAACAAAATTTGAAATTCATAATAAAATCTCACATTACCAAATATGTTATAGTAAAATAGTAATAAATATATTTGCTATATATATATATATATATATATATATATATAGTAAATATTCACTTTCTCTCTATTTGTATATAGTAAATATTTACTATATATTTACATTATTTATATATATATATATATATATATATATATATATATATATATAGAGAGAGAGAGAGAGTGAATATTTACTATATATATATCGTAAATATATAGTAAATATTTACTCTCTCTCTCTCTCTCTATATATATATATATATATATATATATATATATATATATAGAGAGAGAGAGAGAGAGTGAATATCTACTATATATATATATATATATATATATATATATATATATATATATATATATATATATATATATTGTTTGAATAAAAACAGATCATGTTAAGGTTGCATGTAATAAGTTATTTCACCACAACCCTTTTACAAGGCTCTGGATCATCAGACTTTACTTCCAAAAGTTGAAATGAAAAATATATATATATAGTAAATATTTCTAATAGAAACACTTAGTTGAAATGCAAATGCCATATTTGTCATTTAAATATAAGTATACTCAAAAATTGACCAACATCAGTTAGTTGATACGATTTTTATAAAAATATTGACTATATATACCATATGTAATAAATATATATTTAGTAAAATATAGTCAGTCAGTTATGTGTCATGCATGATACACTGTTAAGCGATCATGTATCTTTCAATATATGACTGACAAGGCAAATTTTTTCCACAGTAGGTTGCCATTTCTTTCTGTGATAGACCAGTTGCCATCCAAGGCTATAGAACCCAGTCTGTACTGCTATTTAACCATACCTGGGGGGTGGGGAGAAGAAGAGGATTCATACATATTCCGAAGGGTATTAGCACGTAAGCAAATGTAATAGATTCAAGTGGTATTTGAACTCAGCTCTCTGATTCCTCAATCTGCAATATATCTAATAGAAATGTGTGGTTGAAATGCAAATGCCATATTTGCTATTTAAAAGCATAGTGGTGTAAGACAAGGATGTGTCGTCTAACCAGACCTATGTAAGTTGTACATTGAAACAATTTGGAGAGAATATATATATATATATATATATATATATATATATATATTATTAGTGGCCACAATCTTACCAAGATAAAATATGCAGATGACACAGTGTTATGCTTCCGTTGAAGACATGTAATGCAATATTTATGCTCAAAATGTTACCAAAAACAGTAACCCAAATGCAGAGTGATATATACCTACATTTTATAGATTATGTAAAAGCATTTGATAAAGTATATCACAAAGAACTGTTCAAACTGCTAGGTAAGTTTGATTTATTTGAGAAAGATATTAGATTAATCCAGAACCTATACTGGCAGCAAACCTCTTGGATATGGAAAGAAAATGACATTCAGTAAATATACGAAAATAGAAAGAAGTGTAAGACAATAACGTGTCTTCTCACCAGTCTTATTCAACCTATACAGGTGACATGATTCAACTTATACAGGTGAGGTGATTCTGGGAGAATTAGAAATCCTACCAGGATTCATTATTGGCAGTATCAATCTTAACAATATATTAAGATATAATGAGATATGCAGATGACACAATGTTGATAGCAGACAAGAACTCCTACAGAAGGTAGTAAAAGAAAGCAAAAAGAAAGGACTAAACATCAACTGGAAGAAGACAGAATGCATGGTTGTTAGTAAAAGGGGACAACCCAAAATGTAAATTACAAATCGGAGATACTCAAATCAAACAAGTACAAAAATTTAAATATCTGGGAAGTGTTTTAACAGAGAGCTGAAAGCATGACATGGAATAAGCTTGTGTGAAATGATGGTGGAATTGTGGGCGGGAGCCTTAGAAAAGAGAAAAAAAAACTGCTCAGAGCCACACGAAATAGTCGATCACAGCTCTCCACAATTTTCTATATCCTAAAGAGATATGTTACAAGGAAGATTGGCCAAGATTGTTAATCTTCTTGTAAATGCTATAAATATTTGTGTTGTATGTTTAAGTGCTTTTAGCTTGATCACCAAAGATGACTTTGCCTCTTCAAACTTTCTGCAAAAGAATTGCTTATTTTTATTGTCCATGAAACTTTTGAAAAACCTATGTCATCATAAAGTTTTAAAAGTTATTTGTATCCCATATAGATTTTGCCTGAGTGTCCTTAACATAAAAACAATCTAGGTTACTACATATAAAATAAATAAAACAGAATTGTGATCAAAAATAGCACTGATGACTGACATACTTTTTTTAATCATTTGACTCCAAGCAAGGCATTAAAGCCACTAAGATGCAAGGGGTTACTGAGAGTGAAAGATGATAAAAATATACTATTAAGGACATACAACAGAAATCATTTTGTGAATTAGATGGTGCGATGGGTAAATTGTTGGTATTTTATATTTTTAATTTCATGCATATTGTTTGTTTTGTATTTTGTCGACTGCACACTATAGTCGGGTCACTTAGGGACCATCTGTGACAAAATGAGCACCATGACACAATTCCCACTACAAGAAATTTGGAAATGGCATGCTGTGCTGCTTGGCATTAATTTCTGGAAGTTTCAATACAAACTTTTCAGAGTGTTCATTGTGAGGTCAGTGCAAAGGAATTTGGAAAGAGTTGGATCCAGTCAACATCATGGTGTTTCGACTGATCACAAGTGATGGCGACGTTAGGCCTCCATTCATCTTCCCACAGGGCCTCAGGCTCAACATGGAGGCCCACATCAAGTGCCTTGAGGAGGTAGTGCTAGATGACCATCAACCAACCATCACAATCCAGCAAGGTGGTGCACCATCACATTGAGGACTGCATGGTCATGAGTTAAGACCCCGGTGGATTAGAAAGGATGGCCCAATTCCCTGGCCACCTCTTTCACCAGATATCACTCCCCTGGACTTCTTTCTATGGGGTTATGTTAAAGATATTGTTTATTGAACAAAGATACAGGACTGCCACCGTTAATGAGGCTATGCTACAGCAAACATGGCGAACAATCGAGTATTGTCTTGACGTACATCGTATAACCAATGGTGTCTATATAGAGGTGTACTTAATTGGTTAAAAAAAAAACTTCAATATCTACTCCTCATTTTGAAACTAATTTCCACATATTTGTTTGTTCAGTTGCTTTGTAATATTTCTTTTTAAATTGTAAAGAGACTTTATGGATATCCTATATATATATATATATATATATATATATATATATATATATATATTTGATAGCATGACTTTTTGGATATTTTTACTTTGAATGATTTAAAAAGCAGAATTCTTTCTTACATGTGACAATAGAGTTAATTGTAGAAATAAATCTCCCAGATTATTCCTACTGAAAAATAAATAAATTTGACTGTAAATCTACTTGACAATTTCCTTTATTTTTTTTATGGTCATTTTAGCTTTTTTGAGTGGGGATATATACAGTAAGTCCTCAGGTTGCAACAGTCCCAACCCATGACAATTTATGATTACAATGTAATTTCTCTTATGCCATTTGTCTAGTATATAAGATGGTGTAGGTCAGTCCCCGGTTGAACACCATATTGGATTACTGTGCATTCACTCTCTTGCATTTATGTTGCATTTGTGGAAAATTATTGCCCTTTGTTATGGCTACCATGCATAGCATAACCTCTTCTGATGGCGATACTGGGAAGTAAAGGAAAGCCATCACCATGGAAGTGAAATTAGACATTGTTAAATACTTTGAAAAGGGAGAAATCAACAAGATCCAATGGAATACAGGGCATTTCATGTGGGGACAGCTTGGCTGCAGGGGTTGCCAGAAATTTGTCAATGTTGGCAACCAACCTCCTTTGGGGATCTACTCTGAGTTTTCCATCTGGATTTACTTCCATAACCTTTTCCATGTTTGCTTATCACCGCATGGCAGCAGATGCTTAAAATCAGGATTTTCCTCCCCCTAGATGGATTGATTTCCTGGGTTGTTGAAATCCTTCTACCTGAAACTGATGATTATAAAGCATCAGTTTTCCACTTTTGCCCATTCTCCACCTTGGAGTTGGACTTCATTGTAAGAGGCTATTTGAGATGCATATCATGGAAGATTTTATAGAGAATGCAAGCTTGTCTCCACTATTACACCTCCCCCCCCACTGCTATAACAACCTTTGGAACATAATGTATGCATATAAACATATCATTATATACATTATGTGTTTTAGAAACTGTACATTGACTCCTATAAGAAGCTCATCCATCCTTGTTTTTCATCTTGCGGGGTGACAGGCCACCCTCCTCACCAGCAGAAAAGTTAATGCTGGATCTTGTTTAGATGCTAACCACCCGTCTGTGTAGCAGATCTCACTGGGTTAAATGTTACCAGGAGTAGGAGTAAACCTGACACAAAAGCAATGTTTTATTGTTTCCTCTTTCTTCCCTATTTTGTTTTTTCTTTATTCTTTTTTTTTCTTTCTTTCTTTCTTTATTTTTTCTTTCTTTCTTCTTTCTTTCTTTCTTTCTTTCTTTCTTTCTTACTTTCTTTTTTCTTTCTTACTTTCATTCTTTCATTCATTCTTTCTTTGTTTCTTTTTTTCCTTCTTTCATTCATTTTTTCTTTCATTCTTTTTTCTTTCATTCTTTTTTCTTTCATTCTTTCTTTCTTTCTTACTTTCATTCTTTCATTCATTCTTTCTTTCATTCTTTCCTTCTTTCATTCTTTCTTTCATTCTTTCCTTCTTTCTTTCATTCTTTCCTTCTTTCTTTCCTTCTTTCATTCTTTCTTTTGTTTTTTCATTCTTTCTTTTGTTTTTCTTTTTTCTTTATTCTTTTCTTTTTCTTTCTGTCCTTTCTTTGATTCTTCCATTCTTTTCACTTTTTCTTTTTACTTTTTTCTTTCTTTTGTTTTTTTTTTTTTCGTTTTTTCTTACTTTCTTTCTTTCTTTTTTTCTTTTTTTCTTTCTTGTTTTTTCTTACTTTCTTTAAAGCCAAACAATACTTTTAATATGTCTTTTCTTCGATCTATCCTCATAATCACATAGGAATGGACCATTGTTTATCTGTGTTAATGGCAGAGCATAATGCCTAACATGCAAATTATAGAGTTGGGGATACCACAATCAAACAGGTGCAACAATTTAGATATCTTGGAAGCGTATTAACAGATGATAGAAATCCAAAGAAGCCTTCCCAAAGCTAAGCAAAGAATTAAGAGACAAAAAAATATTGTTAGAAACAGCATTGAATATACAGATAAAGAAAAGACTTGAAGCAACCAAAATGGGAAGGATGCTGAGAATATCATGGCCTGAACATTTGAGCAGTGACAATGTTCTAGAGACAATGGCAACAAAAAGGACACGTACTTAACATCAGGAAGAGACAGTTGAAATTTCTTAAGGAAAGTTGGCTTGGAAAATTTGATACTCACAGGACAGATTGAAGGTAAGATGGACAGAGAGAAGCAAGCTTGAGTAAATCGATAACGGAGCATGTTTTGAGAGAGATGGCAAAAAGACAAAAGAAGAGCTACAAAAAATAGGAAATTGTGGAGAGCCATGATTCGTAACATCCTGCAGGGACAATGCACATAGAAAAAGAAGGAATAAGTAGAATTATGATGATTATTTTTTGCATTTCCATTGAAATTTGAAAATGTTCTATTTTTGTAACTGATAACGTCATCCCAACTGTGGGAAGAACCATTTTGATTATATCTTGTGTGGGAAAGCGGAGAGAACTGCTCATAGGTGGTGAGTCTATAGGCTGATAACGTGATTTCTCATTCTAGTTTCAATACGTTTTTCTCAGGGGCTTCCAGCAACCCCAGCTGTTTTAGTTCACTGGGTTTGCCACCATCATAACCTATATCAGAGGGGGGCTGATTTTAGGTCATTGCAGTTGGCCGGTGTTTTTAGCCACCAAATCTACCCATAATTATATCTATACTATTATTGGAATATTTTAACTATTTATATCATTTGGACTATTATCCTCATCTTTATTGCCATATTCACAACATTTCAGCTGTTGTTTGCTCTGACCTTCTTCAGGTGATATCTATGTTGGAATTTAGAACCAAACCCTTTATTTAGTCCATGAGTGTCGATTGTTCTAATTCTACATGTTGTGCCTCTGTTGGATAGCTCAGTATCTGTTAATTCCCTTTAGTAACTCAACTCTTTAAGGGCACATGGCCTAGTGGATAAAACTGTTGGTTGAGTGATCTAGAAGTTGACTTGACCCAAAGAGTTCAATAAAGAAATATGCAACCAGTTTAACTGTAAAATTATTTAAATATGGCTATCATCTTTTGACTGTATGAGTGATGTTATCTTTCTTCATTTTTCATGATTTCTGTTATATTCCGTGCTAATAGGAATATATACTTGAAAAACACGGTGGATAAAATAGGTTAAGATTTATTGTAAAAAAACCTGTACAATAAAATAAAGGTAACAGTTATACACAAGGTTGTCACAAGGCAATCCAGTAGTGAGCGCTACAGTTGGAAGGTCGGTAGTTCTTGTATAAGTCTGAGTCATACGCAACAGATCCCAGCTAGTAATATTTAGCTACCTCCCACCACAAGGGTTGCATGTGGCACAAGGCCAGTTTAACGTGGGTTTTCTGAGCCCATAGGCTCAGCAAAAATATTCCCTTTTTGAACACGTATAAACTGGTTCAGGGGCAGTCTACCTCCTCGAACATGACTCTGCCCTTTGGCGGAGCCTTGTCCGGGTTCTTCTCTGCACAAAGGCAGAGAGTTTGACTGTTTAGCTGGAACAGGTCGCAGCTAGTATATTTAGCTACCCCACCATGAGGGTTGCATGTGGCACAAGGCCGATTTAATGTGTGTTCACCAAGCCCACAGGCTCGGCCAAAAATATTCCCTTTTGAAACCGTATAAACAAGTTCAGGGGCAGTCTACCTCCCCGGATGAGACTCTGCTCTTTGGCAGAGCCTTGTCCGGGTTCCTCTCTGCTCAAAGGCAGAGAGTTTGACTGTTTAGCTGGAACAGGTCGCAGCTAGTCTCTGTAGTCCGTTGACTTACAGATACTTATAGGTAGTTACTACCTATAGTGTAGTCACTGATGGGGGTGACAGGCTAATTCCATTACATCAATTTTAAAAGCAGAATTCTCTTACACACCACACTGCAATTAAATATATGAACAAAAATTCTACATAAGACATTAAATCAGAAATCTTAACATTGTAGTTGTAAAATTCCTTAAATATGGCTATCTTTTTATATTTTATGTTATGTTTTATATCTTCTGTATACTTTTATTATGAATGTTTTAAAAAGCAGAATTCATTCTTGCTTGTTACAATGGAGAAAATTGTAAAGTTAAAAATTTCCAGTTATTTATACAGAAAATATGATGAATGAATTTGCAAAATTATTTAAATATGGCAATAATTTTTGGCAGTGTGGTTCATATTAGCTTTCTTTAGATGCTTTTACTTTGAATGATTCATGAAACAGAATTCTTTCTTGCATATAACAATGAAGTTAATTGTAGAGATAAAACCCTTTCTCATCGTAAAAATATAACCAGTGCAATTTCAAACTAATTTAAATTCATCCATCCTCTCTTGTTGCGATGGTTGACGTTAGCTTTCTTTGCATATTTTTACTTTGAATGATTTAAAAATCAGAATTTGTTCTTCCATGTAAATAAAAATCCATTAATTTTCATTCAAAAATATAGCCAATGCAATTGCAAAATAACTTAAATATGACAGTTTTGTGATGTCAACGAATACTCATTGTCGTTTTTGTGATGTCAACAAACATTCGTTGCCATTTTTGTGATGTCAATTAACACTTGTTGCCACTTTTTTGATCTCAATGAATACATGTTGTCACTTTTGTGATCTCAATGAATACTCGTCACTTTCGTAATGCTTGTTGTAGTAGAGACTTTGTAATCGCAGATACAACTATAGTACGCCATTGAACAATACTGGTGTCAGATGCCTTTGAATAATCTCGCACTATTAGTACTTGCTTGATAATACACTCACTCAAATAGTAACCTGTATAGTGATCTGAATAGAGAAATAGTATAGTGAATAGAGTAGAGAATAGCGTTCCATATAGTAATAGAGGATAGACTACAAATGCAGATCTGAATAGTAATACAGGATAGAATAGAAATAACGATCGTTAGTCATCAGCTACTTCCTACATATATGTGTTTCCTCTATGGTCATGTGTTCTTAGTCAGTGATGTGCCATGCGTGATAAACACTTAGGCGATCATGTATTTTTCAATACATGACTGAGGAGGCAGATTTTTTTCTGTAGTAGGTTGACATTTCTTTCTGTGGTAGACTAGTTGCCATCCAAACCTGGATTGCCTGTGTTTGTACAAGAGTACCCAATTTCTCAAATACAAGCTATGAACTTCCCTCTATGGTATCTAAACTTTATGAATTTAAGCATGATACTAGATGTAGTGCAAACTTACCTCAGTGACCCAAACGGGCCAGAGTTGCGTGTATGTAAGTCTCCGTTACACTAGATTAACAGCAAGGTTTGATCTTTTTACAGTTTAAATAGCTACATAAATTCTATACTCACTGTTTCTTATATCGCACTTCTCACTTGTGGAAATCTCTTTTAGCTTCTTGCTTCCCAGTTAACTTTGATTTTCAAAAATTAAATGCAATGTCAATCATTATATTCTGTCCTCTTAATCCCTGTTCTTTTATTGTTCTCTCTCCTTAATGTTTTTTTTCTTTTTTCATATTCTTTCACAGTCAGTAACCCATTGCTTCTTAGTGGCTTTATTACCTTGCTTGAAGTGATATGATAAAAAGGGAGATTTTATTATATGTATATGCATCATTATTGTACATGTATAGATTGGTGCCAAGGTCTCATCATTTTACAGTTGAAATGTCTAGAAATAACTGTAAGTTCTATGCTAACATTTTCCTCCATCACACCTCTCGCTTGTGGAACTTTCTTCTGGCTTTTTGCTTTCTGAACAACTTTGATCTTCAAAAATGTAAATGAAATGTCAATCAATATTTTGCCTTAATTTAAATTCTTGTCCTTTTATTGTCCTCTCTCCTTAATAGCATATTTTTCTCATATTCTCTAACATTTAGTAACCCCCCCAACCTTGCGTCTTAGTGGCTTTATTGCCTTGCTTGGGGGTGAAATGATTAGAAGAAAAAAAAGTACTAACTTCTACTACATAAAAGTTACTCAGTATTCATAAGTATGAGAACTCCACTCATGCATGACAATTTTTTTCTCTAGAAATTGTCTTGTGTATCTATAAATCTACCATTCATCCATGCTTAGAATATTGCAGCTATATATGGTCCAGTGCCTCTGCAATTTACCTTGACCTCCTTGATAAGATCCAAAGAAGAATCAACAATATTATTGATCCTCATCTGGCAGCTCAGCTTCAATCATTTGCCCACCACTGTAATTTTGCCTCTCTATGTCTTTTCTAGAAATACTTTCATGGTAATCATTCACATGAGCTTTTTGCTATGGTACCTAGAGTTTCTTAATTTAAGCACAGTACTAGACTGTTGGCGAGATCTCATCAATTCACTGCTGAGCTAAAAAAATTAAATTTTGTTTAAAATGCAATGACATATTAACAGTGCTGCAAGATTGATCTACACATTGCCAGTATGTTTTTGTTTCATTGTCATTTTTCTTATGATATTGGTAATTTTCCTTACTATTTACATTATTCGGACTATTGTCTTCATCTTTGTTGCCATGTTTATCACAACGTTTTGGCTGTTGTACACTCCGGCCTTCTTCAGGTGGTTGGAATAGAACCCTTTATTTCCCTCACTGGGGTAGACTGTTCTAGTTCCATGTGCCATGTCTAATGGATGTCAGTTATCTCCTGTTAATTCCCCACTCAAAGTTCACCACTGGATCTAACTAATGCCTTTATACACTGTGCCATGTGTCCTTGAAGATATCTGTGTATTATAAACCTAATGTCTTCAGCAATCATTTTTTACCAGTACAACGGCCAAGACGTTGTGATAAATATGGCAACAAAGATGAGGACAATAGTCTGAATAATGTAAATAGTTTGCATAATACCTAATCTCAGAAATATAGCAGATACTGAAAGGCCGAAACGTTGTAATAAATATGGCAACAAAGATGAGGACAATAGTCCGAATAATATAAATAGTGTATCTCATCTCAGAAATATAGACCGGTAATTTTCCTCGTCTACAAATATTTTTCCACCAGTGTTTGATCTTCAGAACTTAGCCATGGGTTCCAAATAAAAAGTATAATCTATAAAACCCAGAATCTATTAGAAGTTTGTGGTATGCACTGCTGAAGTGAAGTGAAACTCTTTTTCTCTCTTTTTTTTTTATTTATGGTAACTACCTTTCTACTTGTTTAGAGTAATTAAAGGTATTGGTGTGCAAATTTCTATATTAAACAACTCCTTAATAAAGATATGGTAACTTCAAAAACTTATCAGATGTACACAATTGTCTTATAGGCAATTGTCCAGAATGCAAATGTCTAATATGCAACTGTCCGTCCAGAAAATACTAGGTGCTGCCAGCTTGGATGTGCAAATGGGGTAATGGATAATGGGTCAGAATTGTTAACTGGAGAGTATATATCAATTTGGGTAACTTATGGATAATTCTGAACTGAACCCTTTATTTAATCTATGGGGATAGACTCTTTTCGTTCTACTGCTCATATCTCGAGATATCATCTAATTCTGAATTTTATTTACTGCACAGTTACTGCTCACCTGTTTCTGCCCAACCCAGAGTGAACTCACAATCATCAGGTCACCAAATTTACAAACTAACACTTTAATTCACTTGGCCATTTTTCTGTCAGACAATCTGCTGTAGAGAACTTGGAGTCTTAAATCTAACCTGCCTGCTGACCAGGTTTGGATCACTGCTGCTGCAGTTGAAGACTTGCTGTTAGAAAGACAAGTGACAACAAATGGAACAAAAATAGTCTACCCCACCATAGATTAAATAAAAGGTTCAGTTCAGAATTTCCTGAGGAGGGGCACAACAGCTGAAATAGGACAACAACAACAGAGATGAGGACAATAGTCTGAATATAAATAGTGTAAATTAGGAGTTGACTTTAATAGAATGGTGAGAATTTACATGTTAAAATATTTGTTATTACTTTGGCCACAACACTACCAACTGAGATACCTCTTTACATATGAGTATATCTAAGTGTATGTCTTTGTTTTCAAAGTGCATTCATGTGTGAAAGACACACACTGGTTTGGGATGTGCTTTTAATTCCAGACTTCCCTTATAAAAATTGAGGAATTTTCTTTTGAATTCATGAAGAGAGTAAGCTACTTTTAAATCTTCAGCTTCAATATCAAATGTGGTTTTGTTTTAGTCCCAGTATTTGTCGAGTAACATGTGCTATCTCTACAGTCAGAATACTTTAGGTGATCGATAGATTAACATCTAACCTACTTACCAACTCTTCTGTAATAGCAGTAGTAGTAGATTACCAATATATTTGATTTATTACTCATGTTCAATCCAATAAAATAAACATTTAAATTTCTAGTATCAAGGATTTGCAAAAAAAAACAAAATGGTACTGGTTGTGTTTTCAATAAGAATAGCAAATAAGACTTGATCATCAAGAAAAAAAAAAAAAACATGTTTTTCCAAGCTGCTACCAACTTGAAATAAATTGAGATTCATATTTTAAGAGGTAAGTAGCATATGGACTAGCATATTCATAAAAAGGTTTAAAAGTCTAAGCTATGATTGTAATAGGAAGCAAGGTATGTAATTTATGTGTGGCAAAGTTGGAAAGAAATTATTTGTCAGATGTTTTATTATTTATCTGTGGTCTAACAGCAATATTAGGTGCTAATATCAATGAAAAGATGAAGCAGTTTTAGGTGCTAATACCTGTGAAAAACATTATTGGGTTCTAGTACCTGTGAAAAACCTGTTCTAATACCTGTAAAAAAACTTAAACAAACAGTACTGGGTTTTAACACCTGTTAAAAAATTAAGCAGTTTTAGGTGCTGATACCTGTGAAACATTTAAGCAAGCAGTATTTATTAGGTTGGTGCAAAAATAATGTCGTTTTCCCACATAGTAACATATGTGAGAAAACGACATTATTTTTGCAACAACCTAATAGTTTTCAGACCAGTGAGAAACTTAAACAAGCAGTATTTGGGTTTTGTACCTGTGAGAAACTTAAGTGAGCAGTATTTGGTTTTCATACCTGTCAGAAACTTAAGCATGCAGTATTGAGTTTCAGTAGCTGTGAAAATCTTAAGCAATTTGCAGTTTATATTTTTTTTTTTTTTTTTTATATTTAATCAATTTTACATTTTATTCAGTTTTGGTGACAAATTTTCAACAAACTCTTGAATTCGTTTTTTGTTAAAGAAAATTCTCTACATCAAATCATTTTGCAGCAATCGAAAAAGGTAATTACTGGTTGATACAAGGTCAGGTGAATATTGTGGGTGGGTTGGGCCAGACCAACCGATTTCCAAAATTTCTTTCCTCTGTTGTTCTTGCTGTATACAGCCTTTGCACTGTCATGGAGGAGATGAAAATTTTTTCTTTTCATCTGCTGTGTATGCTGCCACTACTGTGCAAAACTAAGCTATGTTTGTATACTATGAGTTTATTCTTAACAGCCACGTATAATTTAAGAAATATAAAAACTAGATATGATGCATGTTAAAAACGGGCAGAGACATGTGCATGCTCCAGTAATATAGGATTTAACAATATTCTGGAAGAGTAATAGACTTCTGAGGAAGCCTGGAGGGTATGCAGCCAAAACATTGTAAAGCATGAAAGACATGGAAATTAGTCTGAAGAAAACTGCAAAAAAGATATACTATTTTTTTTTTTTTTAAATCAGTATCACCCCATGCCAGTTGGTAACTGTCAGTCATTTAGACACTTCACCAAAACATTCAACAGAGGTACAAAGACATCATTTATTTTCTACACAGTATCTGGCAAAACATTTAACTACACCCAGATCAGAAGTGTTAGATACCATACCTTGCAGTGTACAAGTTGACCTGGAGGATTTTCTACAGATATTTTATTGTCATAGAAATTGCCATGAGCTTATTCAATCATTAACTTAAGTATTAAGAGTCATCAGAAAATTCAAATAGTAAAACCGTCAAATTTTCACGAGATTTCTGGTTATTATAGTGTGTGTGTCTGTGTCTGTGTGTCTGTGTGTATAATGTACTAAATAACATTAAATGTTCATATATCATCTTCATAGATGGTTAGAGCGTTGGTATTCTGACCATGAGACACGGTTTCAAATCTCATCATGGTCGATTTATCAGGAAGGAGACTTCCTGATGCTATCAGACTGGAAGGGGTCGATCTCAGCCTGTGGCACCTTTAGAAAGTACCTGAAAACCATGCCATGGATTGACCCAAGTCTTGTGAGTGAAATTGGGTAGACAGAAAACTTGGGAGTCGTCGATAGTTGGGCTAGCACAAAGTCACAAGTCATCGTGGCCGAGGGCTTGAGCGTGTTGACCTTGTTCAAATTGTTGTTCATGCTAGATAACATGCTCTTTCCCAGAAACTGTAACTGAGGTCTGCTCAGCATAGTTGCAGTATAAACGACAGGTGGGCTCTGTGCGTGTTAACAATGTGCTAGGGAAATTTCTATGGATATTTTATTGTCATAGAACTTGCCATGAGCTTATTCAATCATTAACTTTAGTATTAAGAGTTATCAGAAAATTCAAATAGGAAAACCGTGAAATTTTCACAAGTTAAAACCAGTAATAGTAATTTGGTTTAAATTTACATAATTTATGGTTGAATTTAATTCTGCAATTGTTTTCTTTGTATGAACTTTTGAGATGAGGAACTATTAATATCTGCAGATTTATTTGCACTAATATTCTCATCTTCTGGTAATTTATAGTCACCACATTTGAACTCTTAATATAAGAAAATATTATTTTTTACACTATTTATATTCGGACTATTGTCCTCATCTTTGTTGTTGTTATCACAGCGATATCCCTAGAAATGACTAGTGGAACAAGAACATTCTACTCCCATGTAGATTAAATAAAGGGTTCAGTTCAAAATTCCCCATAGGTTGCCCAAATCAATACACACCTAATGAAGGCCAGAGGGTAAAATGGCTGAAACATTATCATAACAACAACAAAGATGAGGACAATAGTCCAAATATAAATAGTGTAAATAACTCCCTATCCCAGAAATTCAGACTAGAAATGAAGGAATTATTATTATTATCATTATACAGGTTTCCTCAGATCAGTGTGCTTATAATTTATCACTCACATGTTTGTGTAAATGCTTTTAAACTCTGTCAAAGCTGGAAAGTGAAGATTGTACAGCTCCAGTCCAGACATGGCAGCAATACTCCATTTTTGTTTTAATCTGACTCTTGCAAAGAGAATTGCAGATGTCACATGCTTTCAAGGAGCCGATCATTTTGCCAACATTTTTAGCTATGGATCTGTTGAATCCTTAAAGAGGTTACAAGCAGACAAACGTGGTACTCAAGTGAAGGAACAGCAACACGTGCACAGATGAAAGAAGAGACGTTTATGGTAAAAGAGAATACACTACTGAAAGACAGGGAATCAAGTGGCAGGCTAGTAATTCCTGAAGCATGGATATTTGCCAACCACCCTTGGCGATCAGATGTGGCACAAGACTGAATTTAATGTGGGGTATCCGAGCCCATAGGCTTGGGCAAAAATTCCCCATAGACCCCATAAAAAACGGGGTCGGGTAGCTGTCTACCACCTCAGATGAGACTCTGCCCTTCTGCATAGCATTATCTGGGTTCCTCTCCACCCGAAGGCAGAGAGTTCAACCAGTTTAGCTGAAGACGAATCTCCAACTAATTACCAAAGCAAGGATATGTGCCAACCACCCCATGCGATCAGATGTGGCACAAGGCCGAATTTAATGTGGGGTATCCAAGCTCATAGGCTCAGAGAAAAATTCCCCATAGACCTCATAAAAAATGGGGCAGGATAACCGTCTACCACCCCAGACGAGACTCTGCCTTTTGGCATAGCATCATCTGGGTTCCTCTTGACCTGAAGTCAGAGAGTTCAACCAGCTTAGCTGGAGAAGAATCTCCAACAAATTGCCTAAGCAAGTCCGCCAGGTATATCCTCTGCTCACTATATATAGCTACTGATATAGTCAGTCCACGTAGGTGATAGGGAGTGTGGGACATTCCATTACAATAGGATCATGCATACGTTGGCAGCTTAATGAGAACAATTAATAGTTCTAGGGAAGAAGCTGCTCGAGTGACACTTCCTCTTTACTAATGGAATACGAAGGCAATGAGGATGAGTCAACTGTGTACATAGCATGACAGGTCCTACCTGTGAAAGGTTGAACTGTTGGAAATTAGGAAAGGGTGGCTTATCTGAACATTTGCCATGGAAATAGCAAAAGATTAATGATAATGCTTGTGACATTTCATCCGTGGGAAATGCATTGTGGATGGAAAATAATTCATCATCCACATGACCACGTAAAGTCTTTTGAACACTGTCAAGACTGGAAAGTGAGGGTTGATCAGCTCCATCTCTGATATGGCAGCAATGATCTCATTTTTGGTCTGAGCTGGATCTTGTAAAGATAAAACATGTTAGGCGGTGTTAGGCACAAGGAATCAACAATTTTTTCCAGCATCTTTATGGATGAATCCAAAATGAGCAGTACTTGAGATCTGATGTGAGCTTCATTCCCAACAGATTTTCAAAGCAAGGAGTGTGGGGACTTTGATATTAAACTGATTTTTGGAGGAAGCCAAGTTAGGGGCTTGCTTTGCCTTTCCTACAGATTAGCTCAGTATTGCAATACCTCTAGGTGTCATCCCACTCTCCCTGCCAGGGGAAATAAAAAATCATCACCAAAAACAGACCCCTCACTTTCCCTTTTTCTCTGCTTGAATAGTAATTTCCATGGATATTACCACTACAGAGAGCCTTTGATAAATGTAAAACTTTTATAATCCAGTAGAGTTTCATAATAGAAATTGAGTCTGACTGACTAAGCCAATCTGCTGGGCAAATTGGTAGGTGGTTTATATAACAGCCTGGGAGATTCCATTCTGTTACCCAGGCAAGTCTATTCTGTAAGTTCTGATTGGCTGATGATTCCAGTGTGGATATTGTGCTCAATAAATATCCAACAGTACTGTGACTATTCAAGAGAAGGATATGTATTGAGTTACAACCCTGTTTATTTTTGTCAGCCAACTGGATGCTAGTTGGAAACCTCCTTGCAAAGGTGAGTTTCACACTCTTGATTGTTCAAATCCATGCTTAAGTAGCTGATAAAGGAGTAATGCCATATTGATATTTAACGTTAAAAGAAATAATTAAAAAAAATACACAATTGCATTACAGAAATGCTGGAGCAAACAGTTTATGGAGCCACTGGGAAAAACTGTGCATGTCTCCAGGGTATATAAGGGTTCCAGCTTCCTTTTCATCATTGTTTTCACCATGTTTTTTAACTCATTCCTACCAAGGCGAAAAGGTAGTCTACCCTGTTA
Organism: Acanthosepion lycidas; assembly: GCA_963932145.1. NCBI lineage: Eukaryota > Metazoa > Mollusca > Cephalopoda > Sepiida > Sepiidae > Acanthosepion > Acanthosepion lycidas. Next base: position 4,036,481 of record OZ010608.1, on the reverse strand, counting down.
TTTTACCCATATCTGGTTGCAGCAGGTCAACAGATAGATTCATGACTTCCCCATGAGAATGAGGGCAAAGTAAACACTTACAAGCTCCAAATCTGCCTTGGTGTCCACTGGGTTGAATCACTCCCCCATACTCTATATATACCTTTCATAAGAGAAGTATTCTAGTCTGAAATTTTCTTTCCAAGAAACGCTACTCTGTAGAACAGACTCCCACATGGATGCTTCCTTGGACACTACAATCTTTATCTCTTCAAGTCGAGTTATTATTAATTTTTTTTTTTAAGCATATCATCTGAAGCAAGGTGGGAGTGCCACAAGCATGCTAGGGGTTACAGAGAGTGAGAGCAAGAGTAAAGCGGAGTCATTAAGGAAAGTATAAAGAAAAGGACGAAGATCAAAATCAAGGCATCAGAAGATGTCGATTGACATTACATTTGAAAATTATAGCTATCAGGGAAGCAAGTAAGAGGAAGGGAGTTTTACTGTCGGGAAGTGTGAGATATGAAGCTCTTGGAGTAGAACAGATGCCTACATTTAACAGTTTCGATGGTGAAAGGGGGGGACTGAGATGCCAACCTAGTAGCATGCTTAAATTTATGCAGTTGGGGTACCAGTGAAAGCAGCTCGTCAGAGCAGTTGCCATTTTTTAGAAAAGACAGAGGGAAGCCACATTACATCGGTGAGAAAGTGACTCTAGTCGAGATGCCAGGTCAGGGTCTATCACATTGCATATCCGTCTCTGGATTTTGTCGAGAACCTTGAGATGAACAGCAGGGGCACCAGAAAATATATAGCAACAGTATTCAATGCAAGGACAAATGGTTGATAGTTAGTATTAAAGTATTGTCACTCAGATGACACTATAACTGCTGAGAATAGAATGCTGACCTGTAATTAGTGCTAAATAAAACCTCAGTTATGCCCCTTTGACAGGCAATTTTTATTGTCTCTCTTTCTCTTATTAATTAAAAATTGCTTGGAAGTCATTTGGATCAGATACTGATTTAGTCTCCAACTTAATGCAATGTCTTTTTCATTTAATATGCCAAACAAACTTGTGCTACAATGTGCTGTTTTTGTTGTATTACAGTAGGAAATGTAGAAATTGGAGACAGGTAATGTACCATTACTGTTATAAGTTCTCAAAGCTGGACTCGTAATACAAGAAATGAAATAGTTTATGCATGACTGATTCTGGTGAATTTAACAATATTAATTTTTTCAGGTCTAACCATTTTCACTTGTTACCTACCTGCCATATGTTTGTAATGTTCATTTCTTCCTCTTATATTCATATCCCACACCTCATTCAGTTACTCTCTACCTTGAGTGGCTCTTGAACCTTGTATTGTGAAAACTTTAGAAAAAAAGAGACAGAGTTAGAATTCAGCTTGATGGTTCCATTTTCTGTACTGTTGTTAGTCCATTGAAACCTCGATACTGGTAAAATTAGCATTGATATAATAAAATAAATAATGAACAATATAAATAAATGCTACAGTATCTGTCTATATTTCTGAGATGAGGTATTATGTACACTATTTACATTATAAGGATTATTGTCCTCATCTTTGTCGCCATATTTATTACAACGTTTCGGCCTTTCAGTATCTGTCTATATTTCTGAGATGAGGTATTATGTACACTATTTACATTATAAGGATTATTGTCCTCATCTTTGTCGCTATATTTATTACAACATTTCGGACTTTGAGTATCTGTCTATATTTCTGAGATGAGGTATTATGTATATTATTTACATTATTCGGACTATTGTCCTCATCTTTCTTGCCATATTTATTACGTTTCGGCCCTTCAGTATCTGTCTATATTTCTGAGATGAGGTATTATGTACACTATTTACATTATAAGGATTATTGTCCTCATCTTTGTCACTATATTTATTACAACATTTCGGACTTTGAGTATCTGTCTATATTTCTGAGATGAGGTGTTATGTATACTATTTACATTATTCGGACTATTGTCCTCATCTTTCTTGCCATATTTATTACGTTTCGGCCCTTCAGTATCTGTCTATATTTCTGAGATGAGGTATTATGTACACTATTTACATTATTCAGACTATTGTCCTCATCTTTGTCGCTATATTTATTACAACATTTTGGACTTTGAGTATCTGTCTATATTTCTGAGATGAGGTGTTATGTATACTATTTACATTATTCGGACTATTGTCCTCATCTTTGTTGCCATATTTATCACAATGTTTTGGCATTGTATGCTCGAGCCTTCTTGAGGTGGTTGGAATGTCAAACTGAACCCTTTATTTCCTGAAGGACACATGGCACAGTGGATAAAGGTGTTAGTTAGATCCAGTGACAAGACCCAAAGAGGGTGAGTTCAATACCTGGTTAAGGCAGTGGAGAACTTTGAAAGGGGAATTAACAGGAGATAACTGACATCCATTAGACATTGTACGTGGAACTGGAACAGTCTACCCCAGTGAGTAAGATAAAGGGTTCAGTTTGACATTCCAACCACCTGAAGAAGGCCAAAGTGTACAATGGCTGAAACGTTGTGATAAACATGGCGACAAGATGAGGACAATAGTCTGAATAATGTAAATAATGAATGAATATTAATTTTACCAATCTGGACATTTCAATGGATTAACAATTAACACATGAACAATAGACTTCTCAGTTACTCTACAATTTGTTTTAGTTCTGTTTTATCTGTAAGTAACGCTTGTATTAATTTTAACCAATGACATTTGAATATGTGTTATTTACTTGACTGTAAACTATTTATGAATCAATAAAAAGTAAAAAAATGAGATTGGTGTTGAGTTAAACTTTTTAAGGAGTATGTTAATGTATCTTGCTTGGGATAAAAAGCAACAATAATAAGATGGAATCAAACTTATAATAAAATTATAGTAATAATGAAGAGTGAATTTGGCTTTTGTAAATATATTCAACTTGTCCACAAACAAAAAAAGGCAAGCTAAAGAAAAAAGCAGATAAAATGTAAATCAAAGATTTATTACTGACTTTGTCTCAGACTGTACATCTGGCACATACTCAGATTGTCACACACACTGGCTACTTGATATATTGTCTTTCTATTTCAAACAAGCATGTAGACCTAGTTGTAGACACAAAATGTGTGCAATTATATTTAACAGAAAATGCATGGCTCTACTTGAAACTTGAAGAGTTACTTGAAGAGTATAAAATTCCCAATAACTTAACAACTATGTTTGCTTAAAAACTGAAACTGTTTTACATACTGACTAATTTTTATCTTTCTACAATGAATCCCCAATTTATTATATTTTATTTAAAGTTAGTATCCACTTAGTTGTGATATCATATCTTGTTAATAATTTTCAGTAGAATGATGTGCTTATTTTATCTGAAACTAATTAAGTGCTGGGAAAGTTAGTGAATAGAATAATCACATGAAGGTTGTTAATGATAATACTTAGGACATGAACAATACATATAAGATTTGCCAGTGGCACGTAGAAGAAGTAGTCAACTGCTAGAAGTGAGTCAAGTGAATTTCATAATGAATCTCCAACTGCAGACCAACATACAATATTTACTACTGTATTTATGTGAATGGGGACATACCCATTATTGTCTATATGTTTGCTAAAACATTAACAGAATATGTTATAATAATGTGTCTGATGGAAATTAAAGGTTGTGTATTTGTGTGTATTTTAGGTGGATATGAATGTCCAGTATGTAAACAAAAAAGAAGATAAAAGCATAGAAAAACTGTATTTTCAACTATGAGTGTTTAATCCTTTTATCGTGACTCCAGTGAAACAAAGCTCTCTGTGTCTCTTGGGTATGTCTGTTCTCTTACTGGTTCAGAAGTTAAGTAAATACAAGTCTCGTGTTCATGATCGAGTTCAATCAGCCTTGGGCAGAGTTGGAACATCCAAAGGAAAGTTTCTACTTGCTTTGCCAGTGGAAGTTTAGAACATAGTTAAAGGATGTATTTTTCTTTTTGTTGGTTCAGAAGTTAGGCTATGTCAGTATAGATATCATTACAGTGGTAGTGCTAAAGTCAGCCTTGCACTGAGTTGGAATAACCAGAGAGAAAGTTTGACTTAGTTCATAGGTTGAGGTTTGGGAAGACATGTGTGGGTACCATGCATTGGAAAGTGGAAAGAGAGATGTAATTACTACATGGTACTACATCTTAAAAAAAAGAGGTGAAATAAAGGCAAGAAGTGTTTGCCTTTTTATATGCCCTACCAATGTCACCTAACAACTTTTGACAAAACCAAGTGAAGTAAAAATATATTTCCCATTACTTTATTCATAGCATCATGGGAAAATGTATTTCTTTTCTGTTTTTTTTATTAATCATTTTTTCTTATCGATTTTATTTCATTCTTCACAGTCTGCTATAATTTTAATCTGTTTAATTTGTTTGTTTTACAAAATCTTAATTTATATAGATTTTTAAAAAAAATTCTTCACAGACAAGCGTACTGACAAAGAGAGTTGGGATAAAAGGCAATAATAAGACAATGAAATCATTAATAAAAAAAAGTTATAAAGAGTGAATTATGCTAGAGTGTTGGGATAAAAAAAGCAACAATAATAAGATGCAATAAACTGGTAATAAGCAATAGTAATAATGAAGAGAGTATTGAGCCAGATTAGTAGGATAAAAAGCAAGATGGATTAAGACTAATTAAAATAACATTATATACCTTTAAATTTTTTATGGATATAGATAAATCAGTGCTTATATTATAGAATGTATAAATCACTTTCCATTGCATTTTCTTAGTAAAATCACTTTGCCATGCATTTTCATAGTAAAATCCCTTTACAATGAATTTTCATAGTAAAAACCTTTTCCAATGCATTTTTATAATAAAATCCCTTTCCTATGTATTATCATAGTAAAATTCCTTTCCAATGCATTTTCATAGTAAAATCCCTTTCCAATGCATTTTAATAGTAAAATCCTTTTCCAATGCATTTTCATAGTAAAATCCCTTTCCTATGTATTATCATAGTAAAATTCCTTTCCAATGCATTTTCATAGTAAAATCCCTTTCCAATGCATTTTTATAATAAAATCCCTTTCCAATACATTTTCATAGTAAAATCCTTTTCCAATGCATTTTAATAGTAAAATCCTTTTCCAATGCATTTTCATAGTAAAATCCCTTTCCAATGCATTTTTATAATAAAATCCCTTTCCAATACATTTTCATAGTAAAATCCTTTTCCAATGCATTTTCATAGTAAAATCCCTTTCCAATGCATTTTTATAGTAAAATCCCTTTCCAATGCATTTTCATAGCAAAAATCCCTTTCCAATGCATTTTTGTATTAAAATCACTTTCTATGCTATTTTCATATTTTTAATCATTTCACTCTATCCCTCTAAACAAGGTGATAATGCCACTAGAATGCAGGGGCTTACAATCAGTGAAAGAGAATGTGAAAACTATTAAAAGTAATTGTTGCAGAAGAACTGTGAGCCTTATTTGCCAATCACTTAGCACAACTTAAATTCATACAGTCAAAGCACTATAGAGAAGAGCTCATCAGAACAATTGCCATAAAAATATTTGTAGAAAAGACAGAGATAAGCCTTGGCACATCAGTAAAAAGTCGAAATGCCAGGTTGGGATGTTCCTTCTTCGGCCTTCATCAAATATACAATCTTCGAGAAAATTTTTTTCTTTTTTATCTCTAAGGAAAAATGCTTATTATAAAAGGATTATTTCTAAATGCTACAAATCCCCCATTGTTAAGATTTAATTTTGCTCAATTAAAGAAGAGATTATAGTGATTAAAAGATAAAGATATTAAGGAAATTTGATCTTATGCAATTGTTAGCTTTGGCAGCTTCTGGTTGATAATCTATCCTTCTCCTCTTTGTAGAATTAATATTTTAATAATTTGCAAATGTTCATTATCACTAAAATATTGTCATTCGTATGCCACTATGGCTGATAGAAAGGAGTGCAGACAGGTAATTAGCAGTAAATAAATGTTGAATTATCTCCTGAGAGATGCTTTTTTTATTGTCAGTTGATATTTAATTAAAACCTATTTGGAAGAAATTTGAACAAGATATTGATTTATTCTCTAAATGTTTTTTAAATGCTCTAACATAAATTGTGCTACAAAGTGCTATTTTTGCTGTTACAGTAGCAGCATCATAAATACAGAAGTAGACATGTAATGAGTAAAATTAAATTTATAGTTTACAAATGACTGATTTTGGTGAATTTACCAACATAATTTTTTTTTTAACTGTCCATATTTGTGAGATGCGTTATAGTAACTATTTATATTGTTTGGACTGTTGTCCTCATCTTTATTGTCATATTCACATTTTGACCATTTCTTCAGGTGATATATATATATATCTTGGAATTTCAAACTGAAATAGTACATGGGGGTAGATTGTTCTAGTACCATGCCTTTTCTGGATATCTCAGATTCAGTTAATTCCCTTTTAGTAAATCAACCTTTAAGTAACTCAGCTCTCCAAGTTTTTGCTCACCTTTGCCAGGTATTGAACTCAAAACTCCTTGGGTCAAGTCACTGGATTACTTTAACCAATGCTTTTATACACTGGGCCATGGGGACATCAGTGGACCAATTTTGGGGGGCTTATAAACCTAATGTCTCAGTAATTATTTTTTACCAGAGCTCATTACAGTTTTTTTTTATTGTTATTATTTTTTAAAGTTTAACCATTTTCATATGGAAGAAAAAAATTAAATAAAGGATTAAATTTTATTATGTACATAGCTTTTGCACTACCTGCTTTAATTAAAATCCCTTTCCAATGTATGTTCATAGTAAAATCTCTTTCCAATGAATTTTTATAATAAAATCCCTTTCCAATGCATTTTCCTAGTAAAATCCCTTTCCAATGTATTTTCATAATAAAATCCCTTTCCAATGTATTTTCATAATAAAATCCCTTTCCTATGCATTTTCATAATAAAATCCCTTTCCAATGCATTTTCATAAAATCCCTTTCCTATGCATTTTCATAGTAAAATCCCTTTCCAGTGTATTTTCATAGTAAATTTTTTTTCCAATGAATTTTTATAATAAAATCCCTTTCCAATGTATTTTCATAGTAAAATCTCTTTCCAATGTATTTTTATAGTAAAATCCCTTTCCAATGTATTTTCATAATAAAATCCCTTTCCAATGCATTTTCATAGTAAAACCCTTTTCCAGTACATTTTCATAGTAAAAATCCCATTTCAGTGCAATTTCATAGTAAAATCCCTTTCCAGTTTGATATTCTTCAATTATCAAAAGATTCATTGTACGTCCTGAAAGGACATGGCACCTAAAGAAGACGCTTAAGACAAATAGTAGCAGTTGTCATAAAAAATATATAAAACTAAATGTTTGTTATTCATATTTAGAGTAATGTCCTCAAATTTGTAGTTATTATCACAATAACATAATAACTGTGAAACTCCCTTCTGATTTCATGCTCCCCTGATGACTAAAACCCTTAAAAATTTAAATTCATCATCAATCATCATCATCTGTCATCTTCAAACCTATTCCATTTTTTTGTCCTTTCCTCAATTCTCTTCAAAAAAGTTTTCTCTTTCACTTTCACTTTCACTTCTTGCAACCCCCCCCCCTGTGGTCTAGTGAATACTAAACTTTGAACCCAATCCAATGACCAGCGATTGAAGAGAAGCATAAATTAAGTAGCACTGACTGCTTGGTTAATAAATCTCAAATGTTTCCTTATAAGGAAACAGCTATTACAAATCCAATTCCCATTTGCTGTGAGATTTCTCAAGGAGAACAGTCAAAGAATATCAAGGTTAAAGATGGTTCTTCCCAAAATAAATGGTATGCTGATTTGAACTTTGCAACCAGAAACATTATTTTAATATGATTTTTTGATCCCTTTGCTTGAGATCCTGAAGGAAGATAGCACCTAAAAATGTTTTTAAAAAGAACAACAAAAAAAAACAAAACAGCTGCAGTTCTTGTGAGAATATATGAAACTAGATTTTTGTTATTCATCTTCAGATTACTGTCCTCATCTTTGTTGTTATTATCACAATGCTTTGTCTGTTGTGCTTTCCACCCTTTTTCAGGGGTCTGTCAATCCAAGTGACCTTCCATAAATTTTGAATTGAACCCTTTATATATTGCATCATGTTCATTTTTTTCACTCTGTTTCCACAGAGTACATGCCTGTGCTACCTGAGCCAGGAATTGAACTCATGATTACTATGCCAGCTAATTTATAAACCAATGATTTAATCTTCTCTACTATTGGCCCACTGTAAACAGGGTGGTCGGTATCTGAGCAGGGCTGGATTATGACCTTTTGAGGTTCTCAGCTCTGACAGACACAGCCTCTAACTCACCTGTAACCATCTTGATAATTTTAGTGACATTCCCTTAACTTGAAAAAAAATTATTGTAAATTCTTTAAATAAGCAAGAATAGCAATCTTTTGTTTTTCAATAAAAATATTGTCTAAGAAATTGAATGATTCTACTATTTATTGCAAATCAAATTATCAGGTTTTTCGACCCAATCATAGTGATAAAAAAAAGACTGACTTTTTATTAGCAGCCTTATAACAATAAAACAAACAATTACTTTTGATATCATTTCAGTTTATGAAAGAATTTAGAAGTTATAACATCTAGAAAATTAATAAACATTGCTTTATAAACATTTCTAAATATAACATTTTGAACTAAATTACCGTCTGCAAATGACACATATACATACATATTTTGCATATATATATATATATATATATATATATATATTCATTGATGCATGTCTCATTAAATGATATAGACAAGTTTTGTCTATTTTAAGTAAATTCCTTTCATATTGTATGATAAGCTTAATAACATTATCATTGAAAGACGAAAGGAAATCACCATATTGATACATGTTTTAATCCTATCTAAGCTTTCGGCTTACATAAGCCATTATCAAAGATGACAATTACATTTCAATATATCAACCAATACACGGACGAAAAAATAATGATAGTCTGTTTTTGTTGCATGAAAAATTTCAAAGCAATGACAAACTCGTGTATATGAGACGCGGAAGCAAAAATCACATCACAGCTTGTAATGTCACACATGGCCACACGAAAATGAAAAGTTTATTTTCTTCAGATTAGGTTTCAACTGTTTTACTTCTTGCTTACACTCTTGTGTGACCATGTGTGATGTCACGAGCTGCGATTTTCACTTCCGCATCTCATATACACGAGTTTGTTGTTACTTTGAAATTTTTCATGCAACAAAGATGAACTATCATTATTGTTTTGTCCGTGTATTGTTTAACATATTGAAATGTAATTGTCATCTTTGTTAATAGCATATGTAAGCTGAAAGCTTAGATAGGATTAAAACATGTATCAATATTGTGATTTCCTTTTGTCTTTCAATGATAATGTTATTACACTTATCAGAAAATATGAAAAGAACTTAATTAAAATAAATAGACAAAACAATGAAACATGCATGAATGAAAAATTGCTACCTAAATATACACACTATATATATATATATATATATCATTCTGTTCATATCTATCTTACATTGTTTGAGATGAATAATTTTCAACTAATCTTTTTGATCTGCTTGTTATCCCTCCATTTCAGCCAATCCACTCTACAGCTTTCTTCAGGTATACAAACCCTATAGAAGTTAAGTGAGGATAATCAGAGTAAAACAAGAAAATGGTAATCAACAGAAAAAAAAAAACTTATTTCCCACAAATCTTTTCTGTCTTCCATAATTTTTTTTCCTTTCCTCTGTCAGAACAAAAGTTTGAACGCCATGACCACTTGTTTCCAGTTTGTACACATGAAATCCTTGGAATTTATTGGCTGAATCTCAAGTAGAAAAAAGAATGAAATGAAAAAGTATTAAAATGATAATGACCCATTTAAAAAGTTCAGCTGATTTCATGTTAGAAAGATAAACAGATATCAATGGACATGAAATGATTGATTGATTTGAACAAAGATTTTGGATTTAAAATGAATAGACTGAAATAGAGGAACAGATTGAGATAGATAGATAGATAAATAGAGGAACAGACTGAGATAGATAGATAGATAGATAAATAGAGGAACAGACTGAGATAGATAGATAGATAGATAGATAAATAGAGGAACAGACTGAGATAGATAGATAGATAGATAGATAGATAAATAGAGGAACAGACTGAGATAGATAGATAGATAGATAAATAGAGGAACAGACTGAGATAGATAGATAGATAGATAGATAGATAGATAAATAGAGGAACAGACTGAGATAGATAGATAGATAGATAGATAAATAGAGGAACAGACTGAGATAGATAGATAGATAGATAAATAGAGGAACAGACTGAGATAGATAGATAGATAGATAGATAGATAAATAGAGGAACAGACTGAGATAGATAGATAGATAGATAGATAGATAGATAAATAGAGGAACAGACTGAGATAGATAGATAAATAGAGGAACAGACTGAGATAGATAGATAGATAAATAGAGGAACAGGCTGAGATAGATAGATAGATAAATAGAGGTACAGACTGAGATAGATAGATAGATAGATAAATAGAGGAACAGACTGAGATAGATAGATAGATAAATAGAGGAACAGACTGAGATAGATAGATAGATAGAGGAACAGACTGAGATAGATAGATAGAGGAACAGACTGAGATAGATAGATAGATAGAGGAACAGACTGAGATAGATAGATAGATAGATAGGTAGATAGATAGATAGAGGAACAGACTGAGATAGATAGATAGATAGATAGATAGATAGATAGATGGAGGAACAGACTGAGATAGATAGATAGATAGATAGATAGATAGATAGAGGAACAGACTGAGATAGATAGATAGATAGATAGATAGATAGATAGATAGATAGATAGATAGATAGAGGAACAGACTGAGATAGATAGATAGATAGATAGATAGAGGAACAGACTGAGATAGATAGACTCAGATAGATAGACAAACTCACATAAACACAGTGAGATAGATAGACACACTGGGATAGATAGACAGGCTGAGATAGATAAGTAGAGTGAGATACAAAGATAGACAGACAGATGTATAGATGGACTGATGCATAGGCAGACTGAGATAGATGTATAAAGAATGAGATACAAAGATAGATGAACATTCTGAGATAGATAGTTACACTGAGATAGATAGACTGAGATCCAAAAATAAATAGAGATAGATGCATAGAAAGGTCGAGATACAAAGACAGACTGAAATAAATAGATGAACATACTGAGATAGGATAGGTAGACAAACAGAGAAACCTTTATGAAAGCAACAAAACTCAACGAGAAATCAACGATAAAAAAAAAAGTAAAGCATATCTTTAAACAATTAGTTTCAAAAGAAAATTACTTATTTTCATGGAATATCAGACATATACTTCCAAATATTTGCTTGGTTACATTATTTCCTGTCAGATTTTGTTGTTGTCTAATGTAAGTAAAAAACAATCAATCATTTTTTTTTTATGTGCCATATGGTATGAAGGAGTCACTTTAATTTTTTTTTTTCTTGCAAGACTTGACTTAAAAATCTATTAGGCTGGTGCAAAAATAATGTCGTTTTCTCACATATGTTACCATGTGAGAAACGACATTATTTTTGCACCAACCTAAGAAATGCATTCTGTCAAATAAATTTAGTGATTTAAATTTTTTAAATGCAACTGTCGCTATCGATTCTTGAGTACTATATTTTTCGGTTGCCCTTTTCTACCTCAAAATCTGATGTCAAAATCTGCTTGCAAAGGAAGGATTAATATATGTTGAGCAACAAAGGGGAAAAGCTATAAATGACACGTTTTGCTGGATGTCTGTTGTTTCCAGATTCTTTAGGTCAGAATGAAAGACAAAAGTGCATGTAAGGAAAATACATTGTGATTTTGAACATAAGAGAGGTCATAAGTGAAATTAACTTATCAAATCTGACAACCAAAAAAACTAAAAGTATTTGTTTGTTTTTGTGTCATTTATAGCTTTCCCACTCTCTCATCATCTTCACTTTTTCAGATACAATTACACATCCTACAAAGATGCACAGATAGATATGAAAAGCTATAGATAGACAGATAGATATGAAAAGAGATATTAAGTTGGTGCAAAAATAATGTCGTTTTGTCACATATGTTAATATGTGAGAAAACGACATTATTTTTGCACCAACCTAATAGATAGATATGAAAATAGATAGATAAATAGATATGAAAAGAGATAAATAGATATGAAAAGAGATAGATATGAAAATGGATAGAGAGATATGAAAAGAGATAGGTATGAAAATGTAAAGATAGATAGATACGAAAAGAGATATATAGATAGATATGAAAAGAGATAGATAGATATGAAAAGAGATAGATAGATAAATAGATATGAAAATAGATAGATATGAAAAGGGATAGATAGAGAGCTATGAAAAGGGATAGATATGAAAATGGATAGATACATATGAAAAGAGGTATGAAAATGTATAGATAGATATGAAAAGAGATAGGTATGAAAATGTATAGATAGATAGATATGAAAAGAGGTATGAAAATAGATAGATAGATATGAAAAGAGATATATATGAAAAGGATTGGTAAATATGAAAAGAGATAGATACAAAAGAGGATAGATAGACATGAAAAGGGATAGAAAAAACACATGTGCACACACAAATATATATATATATATATATATATATATACACAACACAAAATATGTTAAAAGGCCACAAAAACTACCATACCAAAAAAAGAGACATATAATAAAGATGTAAATGCAGCTGAAAAAATAGACATGCAGAGCAAGCCAATACAATAAAAAGATGTAAAATCACTGTATATTACCCCACACTGTCAATGTTTTGACTGCTAGGTCTTTTCAGATGGGTGGATAACGTGTATACATTGTTTTTACTTCTTTAAATAAAAATCTACGTTACTGAGACAAAACATGATTCACGTTAAGTAGGTGAAGGCATGATTTTTTCTTTTAATCTTTAAGTCATCGTGACCGAGAGTTTCAGCACACTGACATTGTTTATATTATTGATTATGACAGATTATACACTCCCTACCAGAAACTATAACTTACGTTCACTCGATATAGTTGCAGTATAAACCACAGGTGGGTTCTTTGGGTGTTGATTGAACGAAAACGTGCTTGAGCAGGTGTCAATGACAGGGATTGGTGAGCCACCCTAGCAGAGGGGTGTGCTCAGAAAATAAGAATAGCTGGCCATTTTATATATATACATATATATATATATATATATATATATATATATATATATATATATATATAGGGCACCTTGGCATGGTGTAATGGTTAGCAATCTTATCTTTCTAAAACAGTTACAACTGAATAGAATAGTTAGTTCGATCCTCACTGGCTGTGCCATATTTTCAGCCTTCTTCCACATCTAAGCTACTCTTAGAAAATCAGTATATATATATATATATATATATATATATATATATATATATATATATATGTTATAATTTTTTAAATAAATAATTATATCTCCTCTACTCTGTATTGAGCACTCTTTTAAGAATAGTAATTGTTGGTTAATGGAATTCATTCCGTATACACCAATTATATACTTGGATATATATATATATATATATATATATATATATATATATATATATTAGAATAGATTTTTATTAATCTGACAGATTTGATTTGTATCCTTTTAAACATTATTTTTAGTAGATACTCATATTTGAGTAGGCATTTTTTCACCTACCAGCCTGAATATACGAAAAATCTTATTAAAGGAAAATTTGTGCCCTCAGGGAAGAAGGAAACACTTTTTAACCCAGCATCATTAGGGGAATAAGGGAATCAACCTGGACAATGTGAGAAAGGCGTGGACTAAATGAAGAAGACTGTGGAAAAAGTGTGTTTATTTGACTTGTCTCCTTACATGATGATATCTTTACATTACCCGCAAATACCATTGGTTAAGGTATGAATCCATTTCTTTTCTCCCCAGGAGAAACATGTATCTGGAAAGAATCATTGTTATTGTTTTAATCTAGGGAATGTTACTGAATAGAATAATCAAACAAAGGTTGGTAATGAACAATAATACTTAGGACAAGAACAACACATATAAGATTTGCCAGCAGTGTGTAGGAGAAGTAGTCAACTGCTAGAAGTGAGTAAAATGAATTCCACAATTAATTTGGGCTATCCAAACCTGTAAGCTTGGCCAAAATTTCCCCATAGGCTCTGTATAAAATGAGGTCAAGTAGCTGCTTTCCAAGACGAGTCTCTGACCTTCAACATAGCCTCATCTGGGGATCCTCTCTGCCCAGAGGCGGAGAGTTTGATCAGCACAGCTGGAGATGAATCTCCAACTGCAGACCAACATGCAGTATTTACTACTATATTTATGGGAATGGGGACATACCCATTATTGTCCGTAGATACGCTACAACAGTTATCTGTAAAAGAATTGTTAATGCATTATTCATTCACAAAAAAAAGATTATTCTTATAATCTGAAATATGTTTTGGCTTTAAATAACCTACAAAGGGTTGATAATCTGTAAAAAATCAAATCACTCAACCAATGCATAATGATAGAATAAAGAAAAACCAGTAGAAATCCAATATTAGTAATATTTATTGATTTTTTTTTTTTTTTTATATATAAATAAGAAATTATATGTGGAATATTTGCAATCAAGGACTTCTATTCATGGAAACAATATATCGAAGGAAAATAATTTCTTCCAGGAAGATGATACAGTCTGAAAGGTCAGAACTGGGACTTCCAGGAATTTGAGCTCATTTAGTTGATCTCAATCTGATTGATATGATGAGATGAGATAGGATTCAATCAATTAACTAAAGGACAGTGATCCAATGAACCTGACAAGATACACATTAAGCTTTACAATAAGCAATATTAAAAATTGTGTAATGATGTACGTGTAGATGATGATACAAGTCTCTATGTATGCATGTGTGTATATGAGATAACGATATATATTTTTATATATATTTTTTTTATATATTTTTTATATATAGTTTTATATATTAAGAATAATACTGGAAAAATTATATGACAAAGTGGAAAAAGTTTACTTGTGACGGATTTCAGCCTTCAGGAAGGACTTCATCAGACTAAATTTGTTATGTTAGTAGGACTCCACATGTGCACATATGAGGGGTGCTATGGATTGCAGAATTTTTTAGTGTTTTTTTTTTATATCTATCCGAATTCATTTTGAAAAAGAAAAAAAGACTCCAAATGAATTCGGCTAGATATATAAAAGAATTTCTAAAAAGATTTTTTAAAGTCCTGAAGAATGAAACATATCATAAGTAAACTTTTTTCCACTTTTTAACATGTGTGTGTATATATGTATATATACAAGATTAATGCTGGACAAAAGTACTTATAAATTTTAGATTAAAATAAAATTCTTTTTCATTTAAAATAAACTCTATTTTAGGAATACATTTTCACAACATCACCCACGTGACACCGACGTGATCATATTGCGAATCGGAACGCTGATCTTAAAAAAATTTCAGTTATTCTGTTTTGATTAGTCTTATGTCTATCGTCTTTTCATGTTGACTTGAATATCGTCTAATGTTAATTATGTTTTAATAACTATGTCCGGAAGAAGGTCTACTAGATCGAAATGTCTGACGTCGACATTGAAACAACATTAAAACAGCATACTTGCATATTTAGATTTTTTTTTCCATATATATATATATCTCATATATATATATATATATATATATATATATATATATATTATATATATATATCATTTATATATATATATATATCATATATATATTATATATATATATATATCTATATATATATATATATATATATATATATATATATATATATATGTATATATATATGAAACATGTGACATGAAAAACTAACTCACCCACCTCCACCCTCTGACCTGATTTATTGATCTGACTTTTAATTGGTTATGCACCCCCCAACCAATTTATCTTTTGGAGAAGAGGTAACATTTTATTTTTAAATTTCCCTAAAAAATCATTTTTATAACCAGTTACTAACCACCACCTGAAGAAGTACAATCATAGCATTGAAACATGAAAACATTTGTGAAGTGATTTAAAATGTTTTTATTATAATCTCTTATAATAAAAAAATTGTTCTTTCTTTTATTTGTGTATATATATATATATATATATATATATATATATATGTGTGTTTATTTCACAGTTAAATTTCTATTTCTGAGACAAACTCGGTCTATACCGAAGTTGATGAGACTGATAAATTAGATTTTCATCTGCCAAAATAAGCTTATTCCACATATGAGGTAATTTGGGATTTTATTGTGTACTAATTATTTGTTCTGTAATAATAAATACATTGAGCTCTTTTTGTGGATCTATTTTAATATTATTACTAGAATCCACGTGGATTATATACCAACAGATTTATTACCTTTACTAAAATATATATATATAAATTTTATATGACATTAAATGTCGTTTTTAGTGGATACTCGTATTTTAGTAGGAGTGCCAACAAAAGGACAATATTTATTAAGAGCTACAAAGGACAGGTAATTGGGGAGAGCCATAATCGCCAACGTCCTGAAGTGACAATGTACATAGAAGAACACTTAATGTACTTTGAAAATAGCATTTTTTTTGTTGTCAGAAGGATGCTAGAGATAAAAGGTTTCCTTTTTCTCGTGGAGATCACCTGACGATAACTGATGAATGGATTGTCAGAAATACGAAGAGATGTTGGATATTTTCTGCATGAATTTTGGGGATGACTTGTTATTATTTATACTGTTTGCCGTCAGACTAATATCCTCATTGTTGTTGTAATTATCACAAAGTTTTGGCCATTATAACTTCCAGTGTTCGTCAGGTGTTTGTCAATCCAACTAACATACAAGGAATTTCAAAATGAACCCCTTACTTGTATTATTCGGACTTTTATCCTCATCTTCATTGCCATATTCACAACATTTCAGACATTGTATGCTCCGGCCTTCAGGTGAATGGAATTTCTTTTTTTTTACCGACCCATACACTACAATCTTAATCTCTTTTCTTTTTTACCAACCCATACACTACAATCTTAACCTCTTGTTACCAACCTGTACACTACAATCTTAACCTCAATTTTTACCAACCCATACACTATAATCTTAACCTCTTTTATTTTTACCAACCCTTACACTACAATCTTAACCTCTTGTTACCAACTCGTACACTACAAACTTAACCTCTTTTTTTACCAACCGTACAATACAATCTTAACATCTTACCTACCAACCCATACACAACAAAGCTTAACCTCTTTTTACCAACCTGTACACTACAATTTTAACATCTTTTTTTATCAACCCATATACTACAAAGCTTAACCTCTTTTTTTACCAACCTGTACACTACAATTTTAACCTCTTTTTTTTACCAACCCATATACTTACAAAGCTTAATCTCTTTTTTACCAACCTGTACACTACAAACTTAACATCTTTTTTCACCAACCGTACAATACAATCTTAATGCCGTTTTTACCAACCTGTACACTACAATTTTAACCTTTTTGAGCTCAAGGTCAGTTATTATCTATCCTATATTTTCTCATAATCAATAATTCTTACTAACTCTCTTCATTCGTAAAACAACATATCTGTACCTTGAGTGACTCTTGGGCCTTGTATTAGGTAAGCAACAACATACAAAACATGACTTGAGTTCTTAGGTTAATCTTTTGGTTTTGTGGCAACTTGTGGTGTTTGGCGAAACTACCCTCTAGGGCAACCTAATCTATTTTTTCTTTCCTTATCTCCTATACTAAATTTGTTATAACTCATCATACACCAAGGTATTTAATGTGTTTAGCATTTATTAATTCTGATCCCTGAATTTTTTATGATGGATTCAGGGTTTTTGCCATCACTGCTTTCGTTCTGATTCTAGATCATAGTTTTTGCTTTTCTCTACTCAGAATTATATATGCAAATGTATATTATTATGTGTAACTTGCCAAAAGTTAGGCAGAGTACTGCAAGACAGGAGGATATCTTTGCTAACAAAGAAAAGAATACTGAACTCTTACATGGAATTTGTCCTTCTTTACGGTAGTGAATGTTGGACAATTTCCTCAAAGATGAAGAAGAGATTTGAGATATGGTTCTACAGAAGGATGCTGAGGATATCATGGACCGAACATGTGAGCAACAATAAGGTCTTAGAGAGGTTTCAAACAAGGAGGAGGAGGCTTGTAATTAACATCAAGAAAAGGCAGCTGAAGTTTCTGGAACACATAATGAGGAAAGAGGGCCTGGAGAATCTGATACTCATGGGTTGAATAGAGGGAAAGAAAGACAAAGGAAAACAATATGTGACATACTTGGTGGGCTTAAGCAAGTGGATGAAAGAATGTGGTCTGTGGGGAGGAAGCAGAAGGAAGGAACTTGTTGAGAGCTGCAAGGGATAGAGAGAGGTGGCAAGCCATGATCGCCTACATCCTGAAAAGACATGGCACATAAAAAGAAAGAAAAATTATTTCTAATACTGTTAATAGCCCCACTGATAATGTCGTTCTTCTGGATTTTATGTATGTTTCTATAGTAGCATCATTAGTAATTTAATAACATTGTACATAATATAGCCTTGTTCTGTCAGTAACACTTGCTTGTTTGCTGATAAGGTCATACTTTTTCATCTTCAGTGTTTTTTATATTCTAATGACAGTTTACAGCCACATGTTGAAATACCAATTCTCATACTATCATCGAAATTGATAC
This sequence comes from Acanthosepion lycidas, assembly GCA_963932145.1. Taxonomy (NCBI): domain Eukaryota; kingdom Metazoa; phylum Mollusca; class Cephalopoda; order Sepiida; family Sepiidae; genus Acanthosepion; species Acanthosepion lycidas. The sequence continues at coordinate 4,017,634 of OZ010608.1, read as the reverse complement.
TTACCTGGCACAGGGCTCTGTCCCTGTGCTGATGGTATCACGGCTGCAACTAGTTTGGACTGGCTCTGACAAGCCAACATCAGCTATGACTAGCTTAGACCAGCTCTGGCCAGCTTGGATAAACTATGACCAGCTTGGACCAGCGGCCTGAATGAAAACACTCGGGTCTCCATGTTAAAAACTGACCTTGTGTCACAACCTGACTCAGTGGGGCGGGGTCAAGTAAATCTCTACTATCATCGAAGTTAAGCAACATTGAGCCTGGTTAGTACCTAGATGGGAGACCACTTGGGAATACCAAGTGCTGTAAGCTTGGATGTGTAGATGGTGTAACTGATAATTGTTAATCGGAGAGCCAAGTTCCAATTCCAGTTGGTTCTTTTATGCTCACTTTTTGACTCCACCTCTTCTCCCCCAGCTATAGGTTAATTAGTAAGACTTGTATCACAAAATCATTATTATCTCCAAACAAATAACTTACAGTCTAAAAATATTTTCTGGCTTTAAATAACCTGCAAAGGGTTAATAAATCATAAAAAATGAATTAATCAATCAATATTTTAACAACACTAGCAAATTTTCAAAATAAACTCCCAATCTTAACCATTTCAAGTCTAGGGTCAAATGTTATATATCCTTCATATCCTCATAATCTGGAGGCACAGTGGAGTAATGGATAGCAGCTCGGATTGTGGAATCGGTGAGCCGAATTTGAATTCCACTCAAATCCATCATATTCACTTACATTCTAATACCCTTGGGAAAGGTATGAATCCTCTTCTCCTCATATCTATTGGTAAATAGCAGGACAGACTGAGTTTTATAGCCTTGGGTGGCAACTGGTCTAGGAGAAGGAGAACTCTGAATTCAAACCCTGATCTTCCATGTTGAGGATTGTATAGTAGACTAACAACCTACTCACTTAAAAACTGGTTTGTTACAGAAACCGTAACAATATCTTGTGGCCCTATGTTCTTCAGTGAATTTAAAGACATAATATATATATCCTCAGAAGCTGCAATTTTTACCCCCATTCAATAGCCATCCCCATTGTAGGGATCTTAGTCCTTGCATTGGTGAACAATAGCAAAAAGAAATTAACATCATAAAAGCCTTGTTCTATCAATAACACATGCCTTAATGATTTTCTAGGAATTTCTTAAAGCAAATGATTCTTAACAGTATGAATCTCGTAAACTGTAACCTCAGTTTCAAGTAAATTACACTGATTAAAATAACTAACATCAAATTCTGCCTGTGTGAAACCCCTTCTAACTCAGTCGTCACTTTCTCTACATAAGCATATACCTTTTCTGGATTCAGGATGATCTGGTGATTGAAAATCTGCTCTTCATGTAGTGCTTTAACATCCAGCATTGGGATTTGTGTTCGGATGAGGAGCGTACAGTTAAAAATTCAAATTTTAAAATAACTGAAATAAATTAATGATTTGAAAACTTTAAAATTTTTATCAAATTTAAAGTAACACAAAATCTTTGTGAGTTTAAAAATGTTTGTTTTAAATTCAGTTTAAAATATCTCTAAAACTTTTTGAATTGAGGAAATCAATTTTATTTCTTCAAAATGCCAAGGAATCAGAATTCAAGTGAGAAGTTTCGTAACATGAGGTTTTGAAGTTCTTCAAAGTTTGTGATTTGAAGAACTTCATTTTTCAATCTGAATTGGAATTTCAGCACAAATCAGTTTTGGCCGAAACAGTCTTTTGGCCTAAATCAGTCTTTTGGCCTAAATCAGTCTTTTGGATGGAACTGGACTTATAGCCCAAATCAGAGTTAAAGTCAGATTTTGAAGTTCCATGGAGTGAAATGAAGAATTCAAAGTTATTTCTTCAAAATGATCATTGTTGTTTTCTAAGCTGAACCAGAATTACCTTTCATTTTTGGACCAAGGCCCAATTCACTCTCCTCAGTAAATAGCTGAAAAGTCTGCACGCAATGCAGCTTTTCAACTAGTAATAAATAAATTTTGTGCAGCATTAAACCTATCTTAATAACTGTTCTAAATAAATTACCTAAATATTTGGTTTCTCAGTAATTATTGTTTTTATGGTCACAAACCCTATAATCTTATTTTTGGCAGTTAAACATTTTCAGAATTTAAATTATATATTGAGTTTAACCTTTATGCCAGCAAAAAAACAGTGTGTCAAAAGGATGATTATTCATTTGACACTAATATTACTGTATACATTTTGACTCCCTCAGCAATGTCTTTTAAGTGAAGATTAGCGGATAAATACATTTTCTTTATTTTTGAGATATGACAACAAAGATGTTAAGTACTATTTATTTATTACATTGCTTATTTATTTTTTATTTTATTTATTTATTTATTTTGACTTCCTCAGCAATCTCTGTTGTTTTAAAAATAAAAAGTGATGATTAGAATATCAAACATATGATGGCAGATTTATACATTTTCTTTATTCTTGAAAATTGACAACACAGATGTTAAACACTATTTATTAGATTAGACATGACACAACATCCTACTTATGAGTTTTCTCTATGGTCACAGGATTTACTTAATTCAATAATGGGATTGCCTGTGTTTGCTCACTGGTGATCTGTGTTCAAACTCAAGTGTTGGCAGTGACATTTTATTCCTATATAACACCGAGTAACTGTGGAAAATAAGTGAAAGACATAATACCAATAATAATAATATTAAACAAATACAAATAAATATAACAGTCATAATATATATATATACAATAAATGATATAAAAGAAAATAACTGTGAATTATATTAAATTATTATACTACTTTTTCGATTGAACTAAAAATTTGTTAATATTTAAGTGTTTTGAAAAAATTGCTTCATCTCTCCTTGAATTCAAGACGTTATATTCAGGGTAATTTTGATTGAGAAGATAATGACATGGCCCAGTGGATAAAAGTGTTGGCTGATTGATCCAAATTGTAGCATGTTTAATCCATGGCCACAGCAGAGGGAACAAAAGGTGGAAAGTTGAACTATCAAAGGGAATTAACTGAAACTGAGATATCCAAAGGCATGGCATGTGGAATTAGAACAATCAACCCTTGTGGGCTAGATAAAGGGTTTGATTTGATATCACCTGAAGAAAGCCAGACAGATGAATGGCCGAAACATCATGAATATGGCAACAAGGATGAGGACAACCATCTGAACAATGTAAATAGTTACTGTCTATATTTCTGAGATGAGGTATTATGTACACTATTTATATTACTCGGACTATTGTCCTCATCTTTGTCGCCATATTTATTACAAAGTTTCTGCCTTTCAGTATCTGTCTATATTTCTGAGATGAAGTATTATGTACACTATTTACATTATTTGGACTATTGTCCTCATCTTTGTCGCCATATTTATTACAAAATTTCTGCCTTTCAGTATCTGTCTATATTTCTGAGATGAGGTATTATGTACACTATTTACATTATTCGGACTATTGTCCTCATTTTTGTCGCCATATTTATTACAACGTTTCAGCTGTTGTACACTCCGGCTTTCTTCAGGTGGTTGGAATGTTGAACAGAACCCTTTATTTTGCTCACTGGGGCAGACTGTTCTAGTTCCACGTGCCATGTTTAATGGGTGTCAGTTATGAGTTATCTCCTGTTAATTCCTCTCTCCAAGTTCTCCACTGCCCTAACCAGGTATTGAACTCACACTCTTTGACTCCTGTCACTGGATCTAGCCAATACCTTTGTCCACTGTGCCATGTGTCCTCAAGGATCTAACCAACGCCTTTATGGACTGGACACATGGCACAAGGGGACAGCTCTGAATAATAAACAAACTCATATCTCCACACTATAAAAGGCTGTGGCTCTATACTCTACAGTGGAATCTACAATATATATATATATATATATATATATATATATATATGAAGAAAAATATTTGGAAAAAACAAACAAAAATCCTTAAATGCAATTATGTTGTTTTAATATGAATGAAATGTCAACGTCTGACGTTTTGGTTTAATAAACCTTCTTCAGGACAATATTCATTAAAATACAATTAACATAATCAGTTCAACATGACAAAGACGATGGACATAAAAACAAGACTTATCCAAAACAGATAACTGAAAATTTTAAATGATCAGCTTTCCGTTTAAGCGTGGTCACGTTGTCGTCAAATGGGCGACGCTTTCAAAGTTTTGAATATATGTTTTCATTGATTTTTTTTTATCATTTCTCTCCAAACATTATTGATCATTATTCTATTTACTATAGACATACATTAAAAATGATTTTCCTTTAGAAATGTTTTGAAAATAATTATACTATAGCAATACATTAAAATAATTTTACTATGGTTACTTATTGAAAATAAATCTAATATAGCTATAAATAAAAAATGACTTTTCCTATAGGAATATATTGAAAATAATTCTATTAAGGTTATACATAAAAAATGATTTTCCTATAGAAATGTATTTTAAATAAATCTACTCTATATATACATTAAAAACAATTTTTCCTATAGAAATACACTGAAAATGATTTTACTATAGAATACATTAAAATGATTTTACTATAGCAATGTATTGAAAATAATTCTTCCATAAAGCAATACTTTAAATTGATTTTACTATAGCTATTTATTGAAAAATAATTCACTATAGACATACATTAGAAATGATTTTCCTATAGAAATGTTTGGAAAATAATTGTACTATAGCAATACATTAAAATAATTTTATTATGGTTACTTATCGAAAATAAATCTACTATAGATCTTCTATATTCCATGTCCCTTCAGGATGTTGGTGATCATGGCTCTCCACAATTTCTTGTCCATTTTAGCTCTTAATAAATGCCATTTAAAACTGAAAATTATCACTTTGATTAACCTGAAATGAGATTGTTTGGGAATGGCTTGCTTTTGCTATCAGGTTGATTTTTTTGATTTCTTTGGAATCAATACTTTTATGGTAACTGCTCTGACAAGCTATGTTCACTGGTTTCCAAACTGCATCAATTTAAACGTGCAACTAGCTTGGCATCTCAGAGCCACCCTTTCACTGTCGAAACTGTTAAATGTAGCCATCTCTTCTACTCCAATAGCTTCATGTCTAGCACTTCCCATCTGTGGAACTCCCTTCCTCTTACTTGCTTCCCTGACAGCTATAACCCCCAACTGTTCAAATGCAATGTCATTTGACATCTTCAGATGCCTCGATCTATTCCCTGTCCTTCTTTTCATTCTTTTCTCTTTCATGCCTCTTTACTTTTGCTCCCACTTTCTGTAACCCCCTTGCATTCTAGTGGCACATTGCTTGGGGTGAAAAGTTAAGAAAAAAAAATTTTTTTTTAAATTATCAGATTGATACACTATAGATTATTGTTTTCATCTTTGTCCCCATATTTATTACAATATTTTGGCCATTGTACACTCCAGCCTTCTTCAGGTGGTTAGAATGTCAAGCCAAACCCTTTATTTCACTCACTGGGGTAGACTGTTCTAGTTCCACATGCTATGTTTAATGGATATCTCCTGTTAATTTCACACTGAAAGTACTCAACTGCCTTAGACGGGTATTGAACTCACACTCTTTGGGTCCTGTCACTGGATCTGACTAACACCTTTATCCACTGTGCTTGAGGAGAAATATAGACAGATATCAGATTGATGTACTGAAGAAAAAGTTGATTGGTTTTAGCTTAAATATTTTGGTAAATTCTTATCAGTCATTTCTACAATAAACGAACCCACAAGAAATTAATATCACAATTTAATGTTTTCTTTTTCTGCTATAAATCTCCTAAAGAAAGGAAAGTGACGTTTTTTTTATTGTATCATTAAGTCATTAAGCCATTTTAATGCCAATTTGTTATATTAAAAAAGTGTAAAGTCTAAAATAAAAGCTAATAATTGGTCTTTCATAATTTAAGTATGATTATAAATAAGCTTCAGGTTGTAAAAGAAGCAAAGATAGGAAACATTTAAATAATATCAACAACACTAAAGAGGATTTCTTCTGTCGAAACAAAATTCAAAAAGTTCATGACGCTTTAAAAAGTTTGAGACAAACAAGGACATGTTAACATATTTAAAATGTTGTTAATTTACATTTATTGTATACAGTCATCCATTAAATATATTATGGATTAAGAATTTATATAGCATTGGTATACCGTGGAAACTCAGTTCTTGAATGTCTCACATGTCAAACAAATCAGTTTCCAAACAGAAAATTCGAGATGAAAATGCTTCGGTTATTAAACAAAATTTTGGTTCTCAAACAACATAGCCAAACCTAGTTAACACAAACCGAATAATTTCTGCATCGACTGCCGTGTTGTATACATTCATGTACTTTGCTTTTCTTTACCAATTTTATTGTACTGTGTCTTTTTTTTATACATTGATTCCTATTGAAAAAATAGTTTTGATTTACGAACATTTTGGGTTACGAACTGCCTTCAGGAATGAATTAAGTTTGTAAACTGAGGTTCCACTCTGTGTGTATATATATATATATATATATATATATAGGCAGCATATTTTCATTCAGGCATGTTTGGTTAAATAATTTAGATGTATTATGTCTATTTATTTTAGATTTAATCCTTTCAAGTTCATGAATTAATTTCTTTCGAGCTTAAGAAAATTGATTAAGAAAAATTCCCAAATTGTCTTTCAAATAATTTTATTTTCACAAGTACCTTCAATCTAATCTTATATATATATATATATATATATATATATATATTTGTTTGAATAAAAACAGACCACGTTAAGGTTCCATGTAATAAATTATTTCGCCATAACCCCTTTAACAGGGCTCTGGATCATCAGACTTTACTTCCAAAAAATTGAAATGAAAAATGAAAAGAAATTCACACATTTTTGACGGACCTCATCAAGTATACGGAAAATTGAGGAAGTGAGGTGGGAAAGAGGATATGAATGTGTCATATGTAGCATTTCAAATTCTTATTTTTAATTTTTAACTCCAATGTGTCGGCTAGATGTTGTTCGAATTTATTGTGTCTAGTCTCAAGATATAGATGGCTAAGGAGTGGAGGGGTGGAGATCGACTTTAAAGGAAGAAGCTACACTACTTTCACGAGGACAGTTTTTCTTTCAAATTTTTTAGACGCTGTTAATATATATATATGCACACAGTATACACACTTCAGAAATGTGTTTACTGTAGTATTGTATTTTATCGACAGATGATATTACATTAGCAGCTCAAGATATTAAAAATGCATATGCAGCAATCCCACGAGACATGTTGGCCAATATTACTCACACAGTAGTTTGAAGTGCTAATAAATGCCTGGAAGCTAAAGGCCACCATTTTGAGCATCACTTTTGATTGTAGAGTCCAAAGGTAACTTGTATTAATCTTGTGATGTCTGAATAAATTTAGTATTACAATATCTGTACAAGTTTTTCTTTTCCAGAAGTGTACATACATTTTCTTTGATGGTCTCTGTATATGAGGGTAAATCAAAAAGTAAAAGCAATTAAAAAGGTGTTTCCATGCAATGCTGTTATTATTTCCTTTGATGAAGAACAAATGTATATGTCACCTTTGAACATAGACCCCTGTAAATTGTAAATACCCCTGGTATTGTTAAACAGGCTTTTCATTCCTTCTGGAAAGAAGCTTTTCTATAGCTTGTGAAACCATGTCTGCACAGCTTACCTGTCTGGGCACCAGCTTTAAGGTGCACCGACTATTTATGCCTCATCCATAGCTATAACTGATGCCCAAGATTACTGCCACATGAACAAGATACAGAATTTTTAAGGAAGTTTTTCTTTGTTGTACCGAGAACTTTTCAGCATTGCTTTGTTATTCTTTTTCTAATTCATAGTGATTTCATTAATATTTATACTATATTTTGTTTTTCTCTTTGCAGCTTGATAATGATGAGGACAACGTATCAGAGTTCTTGTAAAACAGGTGATGACTAGATGTAGCGCCAAACAGCTTCTATTTTGCTCCCTTCTCTCTTTTAATGCCAAGTAATATTTTATTGGTGAGTATATTTTTGATATATTCTTCAAGGTGAAATTACTGATCATCATTGTTATAAACATACGTATGTTAGCATGGAAGAGTAAATAAAACAACAATACTGCTGGTGAGGCAAAAGGAAAAGAATTGTAGATATAAAATTCTTTTTAATTGCCAAAACAGCGGATGCGAGTAGAATGGCTCTATGTGGACATGGTGTGGCAATTTTGAGGAAAGGTAGATTTGTAAAGCCTGGAGTTGATGTTTTTGTTGGGTCAGTTGATCAAGGTTACAGTGGCAACATCGAGAAAGGCCTGGAGTGGATTAATGAATGATGAATGATTTTAGAAAAGGATATTCAACATATATGGTTAGAGTTGAATAACATTGGTTTTTGATGAGTTCAATTTTTTGTTACCACAAATCTGAGTTTTCCGATATAGAGGATATGAGCTGAATATCTCACACAATGTAGTGTGCGTCTTGAGTGAATATGTGTGTTGGGTCGGTTGACCAAGGTGATGGTAGTGATGTCGAGAGAGGCCTAGAGTGCATTAGTGAAGTTTGATGTTTGCTGCAAATCTGACATTGCTGATTTAGAGGATGCATGCAAAATGTATCTATAGGCATGGTGTAGGTGTTTGGAGGAGGGTGGGTCTTGAATGGATATGTGTGTCTGGGTTGGTTGACCATGGTCACATTGGTGATGACTCTGGAAGAAGGCAAAGCATAGCCTATGGTTTAAAAAGGTAAAGGACTAAATACCTATGAGAGTTAACATCATGGTCAATCCTGATGTCTGCAGCATCTTAAAGGGAAAATTCTGAAGAAAATTTATTTCAGAAATCCTACCTATGTTAGCACAGTTTACACAAAGAGCTAGTATTAAAATCATTTTTCATGTATTTCTATAGTACAATTATTTTTAATACATTTCCTTAGTAAAATCATTTTTAATATATTCCTATTGTAAAATTATTTTCTGTAAGAAAAGACTACTGAACTGTTACATAATATCAGTCCCCTTATATGGCAGTGAATGCTGGACAATCTCCTCACAAAGGAAGAAGAAACTTGAAGCTTCAGAAGTGTGGTTTTACAGAAGGATGCTGAGGATACCATGGGCCGAACAAGAGAGCAATGACAATATTTTAGAGAAAATGAAACAAAAAGGACACTTATATATATAACATCAAGAGATGGTTGAACTTTGTAGGGCACATAATGAGGAAAGAGTACTTGGAAAGAGGGATAGAGGAAAAAAGTGAATAATGTACCTTACAAGATTGAGTAAATGGATGACAGAACAGGTTTTAGGAGAGATAAAAAGATAAAATTTATTAAGAAGGAACAAGAAATTGTGGAGAGCCATGATCACCAACATCCTGAAGGGACATGGAATATAGAAGATCTATAGTAGAATTATTTTCAATAAGTAACAATAATAAAATTATTTTAATGTATTGCTATAGTATAATTATTTTCAAAACATTTCTATAGGAAAATCATTTTTAATACGAGGGTCATTCAATAAATAAGGTGAATTTTTCAGTATAAGGACTTCTAATACAGATAGAAGCTTACTTTTTTTTTATTTTTCAACGTAGTCTCCCAGCACTGTCACACACTTTTCCCATCTGTGCACAAGCTTTCGTATTCCCTCAGCATAAAAATATTTGGACTGATGTCTCAGCCAGTCGCTCACAATACTTTTGACTTCATCGTCACTTTTAAACTTTGTGCCTCTCGTGAACGCTTTCAAGGGACCAAACAGGTGAAAATCTGAAGAAGCAAGGTCTGGGCTGTAAGGGGGATGAGGGAGCAGTTCCCAGCCCAGCTCGTTGATGGTCTGCATCGTTTGGGCTGCTGTGTGAGGCCTTGCGTTGTCATGATGCAAGATGACTCCTTCTGACTGATGACCCCTGCGTTTGCTCTTTATGTCTTTCTTGACCTGCCTCAGCAGTTCACAGCAGTTCTTCTGTCAGACTGAATGAGGTCATTGACTGATTCGATCACCTCAGGAGACCTCACTTCTGTAGGCCTCCCAAGCCTGTCTTCATTCTCAATACTGCTCCGTCCTTCTTTAAACAATTTAACCCACTTGTAGACATTTTTTTGGCTGAAACATGTGGCACCATACACAGTTGACATTCTCCTATGAATTTCAAATGGTTTGCACCCTTCAGCAACCAAAAGCTTGATAACTGACCGCTGTTCAATCCTGGAGCATGCTTCTTGGTCGGCCATGTTTGCTAATCGCCAAAACACTCAAAGTTTTTTTTTAATCTGTAAAAGAAATTAAATCCATGTGAAAAAGAAGTAAAACCAAAAAAAAATAAAAAAAATGTAAGCTTCTATCAGTATTAGAAGTCCTTATACTGAAAAATTCACCTTATTTAGTGAATGACCCTCGTATATCTCTATAGTGAATTATTTTCAATAAATAGCTATAGTAAAATCAATTTAAAGTATTGCTTTATGGAAGAATTATTTTCAATACATTGCTATAGTAAAATCATTTTAATGTATTCTATAGTAAAATTATTTTCAGTGTATTTCTATAGGAAAAATTGTTTTTAATGTATATATAGAGTAGATTTATTTAAAATACATTTCTATAGGAAAATCATTTTTTATGTATAACCTTAATAGAATTATTTTCAGTATATTCCTATAGGAAAAGTCATTTTTTATTTATAGCTATATTAGATTTATTTTCAATAAGTAACTATAGTAAAATAATTTTAATGTATTGCTATAGTATAATTATTTTCAAAACATTTCTAAAGGAAAATCATTTTTAATGTATGTCTATAGTGAATAGAATAATGAGCAATAATGTTTGGAGAGAAATGATTAAAAAAAAATCAATGAAAACATGAGGTTTCACACTTATCTGCTATATTAACAATATATTATTGTTGCTTTTACAGAATTCTATTAAACTTGAGAATGTAGGCAAGACAGTTTCCCATGCTTTGTAGCTCTTCGTAAATTTTGTCTTTTTGTTATCTCTCTCTAAAACCCTGTCCTGTTATCCATGTTTACATCCTCATTAGGTAAGTTATGTGTTAATTTTCCACCATACCTCTTGCTTTAAATATATCCTGTGAGTGTCAAATTTTCCAAGCCCACTTTCCTCATTATGTGTCCTCTTAATTTCAACTATGACTTTCTGATTCTAAGTATATTGATTTTCTAAACATAGCTTAGATGCAGCACAAGGCCAAATGTATGTGGCACCCAGTGAGGATTGGACTCACTATTCTGTCATAACTGTTTTAGTGAGACAAGCTTGTTAACCATTACACCACACTAAAGTGCCCATTCTGATTCTAAGTATAAGTGTCCTTTTTGTTTACATTTTCTCTAACTGTCATATAGCCTGAAAGTAGTAAAATCAACCTTGCTAATCGAAATGTGGCGAAATCAGTAAAGCATGTCAGGCTATATGACGGTTCCGTATAGGATACAGGTTCGATTCCTGTCGGAGGACGCATATTTTCTATGACAATTTCTCGGACATTCAAGCCGGTAAATGTTGTTAATACTGTTTATTATAAACAGAGCATTTACTTAAATATTTGTATCCATAAAAAGGAATCTATAAACATAAAAACATCTTAAAATAAATTATATAATAGATTATATATATATATAATAAATTATATATATATATATATATATATATATATATATATATATAATGAATTTTATATATATATATATATATATATATATAATGAATTTTATATATATATATATATATATATATATAATGAATTTTATATATATATATATATATATATATAATGAATTTTATATATATATATATATAATCTATTATATGGATAATAATTTATACATATATATATATATATATATATGTGTGTGAAAAGTGTGTGTATCTATATATATATATATATATACGAAAAGTGTGTGTATATAAATACAAATATATATATATATATAATTATATATATATATATATATATATGAAAAGTGTGTGTATATAAATACAAATATATATATATATATATATATGTGAAAAGTGCGTATATATTAATACATATATAAATAAATATATATATATATATATATATATATATATATATATATATATATATATATATATATATATATATATACATATATATATATAATTATTTATATATTATATGTGCGGTACTTATTAGAAAGTGCTCAATATCAGAGATAGAGCTAACATATTTGCTTGGATTGATGTGCGTTTGTGACCCTGTGTTTCACGTAAAAGCATGAAACCCAAGGTCATAAACGCACATCAATCCAACCATATATATATATATATATATATATATATATATATATATATATATATATATATATAATTATATAAATTTCAAAGGATTACTATAAATGCTTTTAATATTCACCATGTTTACCTAAAATATTGACCTTACTTGAACATGTCATCATAACTTGTGGTTTAAAATCAGTGAGCAGCATTCTTCTTTTTCTCTTAATATGTCTTAAGTGCCAGCCTGAAGGATATCCACTTGTATTTCTTAACTAATGTAAATGGATCTGTGGTGGAGCCCCTGGAGTGGGTTTGATATAAAATGGCCTCTGTGCCCAAATAAATATAGTCACAGGAGTCCCCACTAAGGTTTATAAATTAAAGATGTATAATCTGACAGGTGGAACGAAAACAGACAACAGAATGAGAATATTTAAAATTAATACAGGGCTACAATGAGGCCCTTTTCCAAGGTCATTGATTGTATCACTTAGTAAGAAACAGGTAGTATCTTTGTTAACAGTGGGGCAAAGTGCCAAAGAGAATTTCAAATCTAAAAACATGCCTTGCTTGTATTGTCTTTTGCCATCCTGTTCAACCTAATTAGATCATGTTGGGGTCACCAATTTGTAGTGGACCCTGTGGAGAGGGGCACAATATAACATGGAATGAGCACCCAAATAAAGATAGTCACTGTATGGCCGCTAACATTTATAAAGTTAAGACATAATGTCTGACAGATGGAACAAAAGTGGACAACAGAATGAGGATATTTAAAATTAATACAGGGCTATGATAGATCCTTAACTTTTGGGCAATAAAAACACTTAAAAATCTTTGTAAAATCAAGCTATCATATATGGCCATAGGATGAAAATTTTTTATGTTTGTTTTGTGAAATTCTACTTTTGCTCTCACATTTCCTCTCAAAGTGAAAAAAGAAGAGAAATTTGGAGCAGATTGAGTTGTCTCCCTTTAATCAGTGATCATCTGAGAATTTACCTTTTTTTTTTAAATTTTTTTCTTTTGTTCTCACGAAAGGTGAACTACATTCAATAGTTAAACGAAAATAAGTTTGTAAAACCTTTTATTTTATTTTTATTTTTATTTTTTTATTTATTTCTCTGCAGGAAATTAAAATTTATAATTTAAAAACTAATAACATAGACATCCTGCTGATTTTTAAATTTATTCCTGGCTTTTGGTAGAAAGTAGTGACTTGATTTTTTAATATTTTATTTTAGTAATGGAATATTTTAATATGAAAACAAGCAATTCTTTCGTTAATTCAAAAATTAGTCACCATTTTGATTAAATAGAGTGATGATTCAAATATTAAAAGCATTAATATAAATACATATAGGTAAATAATAATATGTATAAACTCATAAAGAATATATATAAAGATATGGATAAGGCATATATACAAGGCATATATATAAATGTTTCTTTTATTTTATCATCCTGTCAGATTCCGATCCATATTTGAACTGCATATGATCTTTAATATATGTATGCATATATATATATATATATATATATATATATATATATATATATATATATGGTCTCTCTCTCACTCTCCCTCTGTGTATATATATATATATATATGCTATATTTACAGGCTATATATATATATATATATATATGCTATATATACAGGCTATATATATATATGTATGCTATATATACAGGCTATATATATATGTATGCTATATATACAGGCTATATATATATGTATGTTATATATAAAGAGTATATATATATATGTATGCTATATATACCAGCTATATATATATATATATATATATATATATATATATATATATATATATATATATGCTATATATACAGGCTATATACGTATATATATGTATGCTATATATACAGACTATATACGTATATATATATATATGTATGCTATATATACAGGCTATATATATATATATATATATATATATATATATATATATATATGTTACATATACCGGCTATATATTTATATATATATATATATATATATATATATATATATATATGCTTGATGTATTTTCAATATATTTCTCCTCTTTGTGTAAATACATTGAATACCCTATTTCATATTCAATGTGAAAGAAGAGTCTCATAAAATATTCTATAAAATATAATTAGAAGAGCTGTCCTTCCTGATAAACCCAATGAATCAAAAAAATTATATAATTCTCCACACTCAAAACAAAACAACCATCTAAAACTTGAAGGAGGAATTTAGTCAATCAAATGCAGGAATTGCTAGAAAGAAGACATTGGAGAAACCTCAAGAAGTTTAAACAAGAGACTATATGAACACAAAAGGGACATTTTAAATAACAACACACAAAACGCATTGGTTTTTCACTGTAACAAAATGGTACACAATTTGGACATAAAGAATTCTACTTTGATTAAAAGAGAATATAATCTATTGAGAAAAAATGGTCTGCAACATACAGTGATCATTAGTTCAACCATGATATCATCAATGTTTTATTTTTCTCTCAAGATATGTGACTCCTCTTCTTCTCCCTCCAGCTATGGGTAAATAGCAGGACAGACACGCTTCTATAGCCTTGGATGGCAACTGCTCTAGGAGAAGGACAATTCTGAATTCAAAACCTGCGGAGGGTTGTTTGGGGACCTTGTGGCACGTAGTGCACCAGGTCTCTGTGTTCAGCCCTTCAAAAAGTGAGTATCGTCCTGCACGAAACCTTCACCACCATAATCAAATCTCATGTGCTGTTTTCAGGCTGTCAGTTTCCTGCGAACTGATCTGCTTGATCCTCATATGTCGAATTTAACGGGAGAGTCGAGTTTTACTTAAATGTTATTTTTAGTGGATACTGATGCCGATATTAGAGTAGATTCTCTGTTTTTATTTATTAAACAGAATATTTATTTATTTTCATCTTCTGACCTGAATATTTGAGAAATCTTATTAGAAAATTTATGAACACACTGGCAGGATTTGAACCTGCATTCCCCTAGGGGAAACCATCAAGCTGGTAGTTGAAAATAAATATACCAGTTAATAAATTAAAACAGAGCATCTACTCAAATATGGGTATCCACTAAAAATAATGTTTAAATAATAAAATATCCCAAATTAATAGATGAAAAATCCATTCATAATAAATACACACACACACACATATATATATATATATATATATATATATATAAAATCAGGAGGTCAGTTGAATCTCCTACCTTGGTTTCAACGTTACAATATTCTCAGGTGTTTTTTATCACATGACCTCATAATGCTTCATTTTTTTTTTAAAAACTAATGAACACCATATAATTTTTTAAGAAATAAATAAACAAATGCACAATGTTGGGTATAATAGAAAAGGAGGAGTAGGATGTGTAGAAGAAGAGAGAAAAAAAGAAGGAGAAGAAGAAGAGAGAAGATATATTTAAATATTTCTCAGAATTAACCTGTAAAAAAGTGTGTTTATTAATGTGTATTAAGGAAAAAAGACAATAGGAAAACACTAGTTTTAGCTGATGCATTTCGTCTAATGTTTTAAGGCAAAAGATGAAATATATTTATTGAAACAAAGTATCTATAAACAACAAACTAAATGTCATCAGCAACTAGAAGAATTTAGAAATGCTTTTGTATATTCATATAATCAACTGAAAAATTGTCAATTCCTTTATGTTTGAAGAGAATATTTTCACGTGCAGAAAAATTGTATTGTTGTACTGGCGGATTCAACCATTTTCTTTTGATTTCTTGATATATTTGTTGTGTACGTTGGCTTGGGAAATTAGTAAATCACTAACAGAATCACTAACTACTTTTTTAGTTAACAATTCAATTGCCAACATCAGTACAAGTTTTAAAAAGATATTTTAAATGGGGGTCGCTGGGGAAGAAAGAGAAACACAAGGGGATCTCTGGTCAAAAAAGTTTGATGAACCCTGATCTAAATTTATCATCCTTTTCATTTGTTAAAAAGAGAGTGGAAGAAAGAGACAGATATAGAAATTTGATTGAATATTACATTTTTATAAATTTACATAAGATTAAATTTTGTCTGTGTGTCACCAACTTGTATATGTGAAAGAAAATGACAGATAGAAATCTAACTATTACTTTTTATAATAATGTCATTCATTATAAGTGTCACTTAAAATCTACCTTATATAAATGAAGAATTATTAATGTCTTTTTTCTTTTGCCACTCTGCATTCATCTTTGTTCATACATGTTTACATCACTGAACTGTTTAAATTTAAATGAAATGTAAAATAAATGTAAAAATTAAAAATAATTTATTTAAAAAAAAAAGAAGACATACAGTAAACACTTACTTTTAAAATTAATTAGTTTATTTTAATATTTTTATAGAATTCAAGTTTCAGGCCCAGCAATGTTAGTTATGATCTGATTTCTTGCAGTACTCATAATAACCATTGTTGTCATCTGCCATTTGACATTACTACAAATTAGTTGACTAGAACAAAAATATTTTTACAGAATTATCTAAATAATTCAAAATGTGTTTAATTAGATTTTCTTGAAACTATAGAAAATTATTTAAACACTTAAAAAATATTAATTTTGCTAAATTAATTTTTATTATAATTAATATAGACATTAGAAATCTGTGATGGTTAGCCCTATGTAGTTCTGTCCGGAGTAGAAACTTAATATAATGACAAAAAGAACTTCAAAAATAGATGTCTTGCTGAAATGTTGTTTATACAGAAATTTTAGAAATATCAGAGAACTTCTATGACAACTTAGGGTGGGTATTTTTCTAGTAAAAATAATTTTATACATAAATGTGTTAAAATAAAATCTTGCAAATGATAGACATATTTTTAATAAATAAATCTTTATTTTTAATTCAAATTTAAAAAATTACCATGTATAAGCAATTTTTCTGCCATTAAAGTTTTTTTTTTTAATTCATCATATTTGTATAGAAAGAATTTATATCTGTTTTGTCAAAATTTATGTGTAAGATACAAAACCTACAGTATTCATAATAATAAGCATTGTTGTCATCTGACATTACATTACTACAAATTAGTTGACTAGAACAAAAAATATTTTTACAGAATTATCTAAATAATTTAAAATGTGTTTAATTAGATTTTCTTGAAATTATATAAAATTATTTAAATACATAAAAAAATATTAAGTTTGCTAAATTAATTTTTATTATAATTAATATAGACATTACAAAGCTGTCATGGTCAGCTCTATATAGCTCTGTTCAGTGTAAAAATTTCAAGTGAACTTAATATTTAATTCACATAAGATTAAATTTTGTCAGTGCATCACCAACTTGTATATGTAAATGAAAATGACATATAAAAATTTGACTATTACATTTTTATAATAATGTCATTAATTATGTGCATCGTTTAAAATCTACAAATACTTTATATAAATGAAAAATTATCAAATGTCATTTTTATTAGTTGGATATTACTAGTGCTTATGTCTTTCTGTTCAATAACATTGGTTGTATTTAGGCTTGGTGTATTTATTTGGTGTATTTTTTCTATACTTTGGTGTATTTACTGTATTTAGGCTTGGTGTATTCATTTGGTGTATTTTTTCTATATGTTGGCGTATTTACTGTATTTAGGCATGGTGTATTTATTTGGTGTATTTTTTTCTATACTTTGGTGTATTTACTGTATTTAGGCTTGGTGTATATTATTTGGTGTATTTTTTCTATACTTTGGTGTATTTACTGTATTTAGGCTTAGTGTATTTATTTGGTGTATTTTTTCTATACTTTGGTGTATTTACTGTATTTAAGCATGGTGTATTTATTTGGTATATTTTTTCTATACTTTGGTGTATTTACTGTATTTAGGCATGGTGTATTTATTTGGTGTATTTTTTCTATACTTTGGTGTATTTACTGTATTTAGGCTTGGTGTACTTAATATATTATTTGCTTCATTCACTGGGGTTATTTAATATATGTTAAATTTTGCGGTGGCGGGGGGGATTTTTGAATTTTTCATACATTTTCATTAACATTTTAACTGCCAACATCAGTACAAGTTTTAAAAAGATTTTTTAAATGGGGGTTGCTGGGGAGAGAAGAGGAACAAAAGGGGTTCTCTGGGGGGAAGAAGAGAAACAAAATGGGGTTTCTGGGGAAGGAAGAGAAACAAAATGGGGTCTCTGGTCAAAAGAGTTTGAGAACCCTTGATTTAACTAGAAGTGGTGACCACAAAATATTATTTAAATGATTTTATATTAATTACTAGATAGAATTTAACAAAACTTAGATTCTCTACACAGTAAATACAAACACCCTATATAAAAATACAGAGCATATTATTTTCCTATGGAAATGCATTGCAAAGGTATAAAAATTTGATTCCCCACCAAATCCAAGTTCTTGTGCCAAACACAAAACTTAGTTTAATAGGAATAGCTAGTCATAAGAAAACAAGACTCAACCACTGTGTAAAATCTTAAAAGGAAAACGCATTTCTTACACAAATTTGAAAAAGGTACAAATACAAAATTTGCACAAAAATTTCCTTTTGTGTAACTATAAAGGCAGGATTTCTGATAAAAATATTACCATCAAAAAATGGAAAAATTACTGTTATTGTAATTTACCCATGCATGCCTTTTGGAGAGGGAAGTTTCCAGCAGTCAGCTCTGACAGTCAGACTGAATATTCTTGCCGTAAGACTATCGTTTGTATATGTTTGTATTACTGTTTCTGTTAATATATTTGTTTAACTCAATTCCTCCATTTGTGTCTTTATTTCTGGCCCTAACAAGGCCACAACAATTAAAGTTTGGGAAAAGACAATAACTTTGAAAAAGACAAAAAGAGAAAATTATTCAAGAAGGCAAAAAAAGAAGGTGCAACCACCTTTTGAGAAAAAATGAAAACACCTACTTTTTGCTTCCCCCAAAAGCATCTCTGGGATGCACTAATTTTTGAAAAATCCCTTTTAAATTCCCACAGTTCGTGCTTGCGAATATTTCTTAGAATTCCTTTCCTTCCTTGTTATCCAATCACAGGAGAATTTTCATTTGGACTTCAAAATTCTTTCATCTCTCGGCAGCTGGCTGGTAACTGGTGTTTCCTTAATGCTCTCGTCTTGATGTCAAATGCCTTCTGATCCTGGATATTGATTTGCCTTGTCCCCTTGCTGTCAAAAAATCTTCTCCTCACATTGACTAACCTAAAATCTTATTTATTTAGAAATTTAGGCCCACAGAAGGCGCCATCCAAGTTTTTACAGGGGCATGAAACCATGGCTCTCATTGACCACAAAATATGAAAAAAACAATTTTCCATAAAACTGAAATGAATTCTTCACAATTTTGGCAGGTTTTAACTGCTGATCCCCAAAAAAATATACAAGTGTAACAATTTCTTTCTACAAAACGTTTGGCCTTCATAAAAATACACTTCTCTCAAAAGAACGTGTATTAAAAAAAAATAACCTATTTAATTAAATATTTATTCAAGACTAACATTTATAAAGTAGTAAATAATATTTTTTATAAAGTTTTTATTTTTTCATTTTAGGAATACATTTTAAATGATTTTATTATATCAAAAATAGAAGAAACTTAATTAAAGCTGATAGCTTTTTCATAAAGTGACTATTTCACTGATTTTAAATCATTTTTTTTTATCACTCCAAGCAAGGCAGTATAGTCACTAGCACACAAGTGGTTACAGGGTGTGGAGGAATTAGGAACAGAAACATTAGTAAAGAGCAGAAAAAAAAAGAGCAGTTCAGAAGACAGTAGGTAGCAATTGACATTGCATTTAAAGTTTTGCAGATTAAAGTTGGCTGAAAAGCATGAAGCAGGAAAGAAGTTCCACAAGTGAGAAGTACAAGATAAAAAACATCTAGCTAGCTCAACTGTAAATTAATGAGATTTCACTGCTGGTCTAGTATTGTGCTTGAATTCATACAGTCTAGGTACTATAGCAAAGAGCTCATTCAAACAATTACCATGAAAGTATTTATAAAAAAGGCACAGAGAAGCAACCTTATGGTGGTGGGTAAGTGACAAAATCCAAACCGCCAGATCAGGACTAATAATATTGCTGATTCTTCTTTGGATCTTATCAAGGAGTTTAAGGTAAATAGCAGGGGCACTGGTGCATATTTGACAGCAATATTTTAAGCATGGTCGCATGGTAGATTTATAGATAAATAAGATATATTCTGGAGAGAAAAACTGTCTCACATGACACAGTGAATGGACTTTCTCAGCAGCTAACCCAGCAACGGATTCAATATAGTCTTTCCACTTCATGTCAGCTGAGAACGTTAGACTGAGAAGGCGCAAAAAGTCACTTTCTTGGAGGTTAGCATCAGCCATGCTGATAGAAGGCAGGGAGGAATCTTTCAGATGATTAATGGAGAGAAGTTTAGTTTTGGAGGTGTTAAAATTGACAAGCTGTCATTTGTCCCAATTAATAATGGTTTTGAAGTTGTTTTGAACATCAGATTTGATTGATGATTTGTTGAATAACACTCTGCATTTTTTTCATTGGCTGCGTAGTATATGCTTTGCCAGGACTTTATACAATTTTGAATTCAGGATTGTCCTTCTCCTAGGCTGGTTGCCAATCAAGGCTAAAGAGCACATTCTGCCCTCAGTGGAGAAGACAGGGACTCATACAACACAGTGAACCAACTTTCCTTGCAATAGATGCAGCTATTGATTCTTTGCGGTAGAAAGTCAGTGGAAAATGTGATCCCAAGAAGACACAGTGTGTTGCTCTCCTGAAGTTTAGAATTAGCCATGCTGATAACAGGCACTTTTTTATCATTTCGTCATGAGCAATGTGATAATGCCACTAAGATGCAAGGGGTTACTAAACCAATAAATGAAGGTAGTGAAACTTGTCTGGAATTGGAACTCAGCTCTCTAATTTCATGTTCTAAGCCATCCAAATTGCACCACCTGCACATCTGTTAGAATAATAAACAACAACAATATAGGGCCAAGTTCTAATTCCTGTTGGTGTTGTTATATTCACTTATGTGCAAATACCCTCCAGAAACATTTCTCCATCCCTCCAGCTATGGATTATTAGTAACTAAACCATTATTATTTCCAAAAAAAAAAAATTCTTACAATCTAAAATTTTTTTCTGGCTTAAATGATTTGCAAAGGTTTGATAAGCCATAAAAAGCGTGTCAAAATTTGAGGTCCACGTATTGGAACCAGGACAACGAGACGCTTACCACAGATTGGATGAAGAAATACAGGAGTGAATAAAATGTTTTATTAAATAAGGAATATTCAAATTTCGTGTTACCATTTTATTGGAGTACCCAACTATTTTACTGTATTTAATTTTATATATAAATTGTGTTGAATTCTTATCTAAATTACTTTCTGTATAAGAAGAACCAAAGCAAATAAATTTCATCCAAATTGTTTTCACTGCAAAAATAGAGAAAAAATGTAGATGAAATTAGCTTTTTTTTTATTCACAAATCAGTTCACATCTGCATGTTTTTGACTTTGAAATTTATGTTATGTTTTTTTTTGTCGCTGTCTATAAAATTATTTTATTAGTGTCGTTATAAATGCTTTAGACAAGATAGGTAACTACTTGCGAATACCAAGTGCTGTAAGTTTGGGTGTGCTGGTGGGGAAATGGATTTAGGCTCGGAATTGTTAGTCGGAGATCCGAGTTCAGATTCCAGTTACTTAAGTGCAAATGCCCTTGGGAAAGTTAAGAATCCAACTTTTCTCCCCCATCCCCCAGCTATGGGTTAATTAATAAGATTGTATCACTAAATCATTATTATCTTAAAAAAAAACCTAACAATCTAAAAATATTTTCTGGCTTTAAATAACCTGTAATGGGTTGATAAGCTGTAAAAAATGAATCAGAATTTAAAGCCCAGGTATCAGACCCAGGATGACAAGACTCTGACCACAGACTGGACGAGATTAACTGAAGAAATACAAGAGTGAATAAAATTTTATATTAAATAAGGAATATTCAGATTTCATGTTAATATTTAATTGAAGCACCCACTTCATTACGATTATGGGTTTAATGATATATATAAATTGTGTTTAATTCCTATCCAAATTACTTTCTGTATAAGAACCAAGATAAATAAATTTCATCTAAATTGTTTTCACTACAATAAAGAGAGAAAAAAATGTAAATAAAATTAGCTTATTTATTCACCAATCAGTTCACATCTGCATGTTTCTAGATGTAAAGGGCGTATCACATTGATAAACTGGTTCCCGTACGAACACTGAAGTTAAGCAAAGTTGAGCCTGCTTGGTACGTAGATGGGTGACTGCTTGGCAATATCAGGAACTATAAGCTCGGTGTGCAGATGGTGTAAATGATAAAAGATTGGGATAGTTGAGTAAAGTATCGAATTCTAATTCAAGTTGGGTTGCTTATATTTACTTATGTGCAAATACTCTTGGGAAAGGCATGAATCCACCACTTCTTTCCCAGCTATGGGATAATTAGTATGATTTTTATCACTAAAAACATTATCCCAAGAAAAAAACAATTGTGTACAAAATATTTAGATTTTGGCATTAAATAACCCATAGAGGTGTTGATATGCCGCTAAACAAAATCAAGCAAGCAAATGTGTGAACAAACACTGTATTTAAAATAAATCAATTTTCTTTTTTAAAAAACAATTATATCATCTTGGACACTTTGACGTGCTGTAAAGGAAGCTTGTCTCTCTGGATCAATTAGTCAGTTAGTTAGTTATGTGTTTAAATATATATATATATATATATATATATATATAAAAATTTAATTAAAAGAAAAAAAGTCCACTTTAAGGCTATCTGAGTTACTTTCTGTATAAGTAGAATAAAGCCAAATAAATTTAATCTAAATTGTTTTCACTGCAATTTTGATGAAATTAGCTTTTTATTCAGTAATCAATTCACATCCGTATATTCCAAGATGTAAAGGGCTTACAGCCATATCACGTTGAAACACCGGTTCACTTATGAGCACCAAAGTTAAGCAATGTCGGCCTGCTCAATACCTAGATGGGTGACCACTTGGGAATACCAAGTACTATAAGCTTAGATGTGTGGATGGTGTAAAGGATAATGGCTCATAATTGTTAATCTCTTACAATCAAAATTTTTTTCTGCCTTTAAATAACCTGCAAAGGGTTGATAAGCCATAAAAAACAATCAGAATTTAAAGTCCATGTATTGGACATGGGACAGCAAGACACTTACCACAGACTGGATGAAGAAATACTGGAGTGAATAAAAAGTTTTATTAAATAAGACATTAAAACATTCAAATTTTGTGTTAATATTTAATTGGAGTACCCACATCATTACAATTATTTTACTGTTTTTAATGCTGTATATAAATTGTGTTTAATTCCTATCTGAGTAACTTTCTGCATAAGAAAAACCAAGTTAAATAAGTTTCATCTAAATTTTCACTGCAAAAAAGAGAGAAATAAATTTTGATGAAATTAGCTTTTTTTTATTCACCAATCAGTTCACATCTTCATATTCCTATATGGCTTGTGACCATATCACGTTGAAACACTGGTTCCTAAATTGGTACGAGCACCAAAGTTAAGCAAAATTGAGCCTGCTCAGTACCTATATGGGTGACCATTTGGGAATACCAGGTACTATGAGCTCGGATGTGAGGATGGTGTAAAGGATAATGGATCGGGATTGTTAAGTGAAGTGTTGAGTTCCATTTCATGTTGGGTCCTTTATTTTCACTTATGTGCAAGTACGCTCCAGAAACATATTGATTCAACACTTCTCCCTCCCCACAGCTATGGGTTAATTAGTAAGACTTGTATGATTATAACCATTATTTTCTCAAAAAATTCTTACAATCTAAAATTTTTTTCTGTCCTTAAATAATCTGCAAAGGGTTGATAAGTCATAAAAATTAAATCAATTAATATCAGTTTCTAAAAGAGTTTACATTTTCTCCCAGATTCCGATAAAATATCAAAATAATATCCTTCCTTAAAGAAATAGGTTTATGCCAAAATATATAATACCTGCAGTAGGCCATCTACAAACTATATATTTTTATATCATTTAAATGTTACTTTTTAAGTGGATAACCATTTGAGTAGATGTTGTTTATTTATTAAATAGTAGATTTATTTATTTTCGTCTACCTGAATATTCAAGAAATTTGATTACATAAAAATGTGTGCTCTCTAATATAAACAGAGCATCTATTCAAATCTAGGTATCCATTAACAATAACGTTTATAAGATAAAATTTGTTCAATTAATAAATCAGAAACTCATTACTATTTTAGATACTATATATATCTATAAAATACATGTTTGCCTTGAGGGTAGAAAATTATATGCAAAAAATATGTAGTTGAAGCCATAAGATTGTGTACAAAAATATTT
>OZ010608.1:3942950-3990450 GCA_963932145.1 Acanthosepion lycidas | reverse complement strand
ATATATCTAGAGATTCTTAATAAAATCCAAAGAAGAATCTGCAATCTGCAACATTATCAGTCAATTTCCTGTCGCTGTAACATAGCTTGCCTCTGCTTTTTCTATAAATATTTTTGTGGTAATTGTTCTGACAAGCTGAGCTTTCCTCAATTCATATCTCAACGTTACGAATTTAAGCAAAAAACTAGATTGGCAGCTGGGGTTCCATTGTTTTACTGTTCAAATTTCTAAATGTAACCCTAGATTAAATTTTAAATGCTATGTCAGTTGTTGTTTTCTGTCTTTTTAATTCTTGTTTTAACGAGCATTTGGTTACAAAGGAAAGGAACAGACAAAGATTAAATTTTCAACAGTGTGTATTCATCAAAATTTGAAATATATACGTAGTTGTTTGAAATTTTGAAAACATTTTTTATGCATGGTACTTCAGTTGCTGATGGTAAAAGAAACAATTAAGTGTAAATGTGTACATCAAACCCCACCAATGAATAATCCACTCAGACCTATCCTCTGACCACCACAATTGTGACCTCGGTCAACCAACCCAAGAAATTGATCAACTGTTTACTAATTCTGAGCTGTGATTCATTACACCACCTGCACATCCAAGCATACAGCACCTAATATTTCCAAATGGTCACCAATCTAGATACAGACCAATTTCAACATTGCTTAACTTTAGTGTTTCAACTTGGTATGGCCTAAAGCTAACTTTTTTTTCTCTTCCCTTTGTCTGTATAGAAGGGAAGACTGGGATCTCTAACCTTGGTTGGCAGAGAGTTTAATGGAAATAATAATAAAATTCTGGAGAAGGATGAGGAAACTATTCTACTGTTTTTGTTAAGAGGTCATGAAAATTCATGCAAAAGAATGCTATGGAGACCCATGATTGCCTACAATTTCTTATGATCTACATTAACAGCAAGTTTAAAATGTTTTGTTAATATTAGTTTTGGTTTTAGTTATTTTTTTCTTAACTTATATTGTTCTGACGTCAGTTTAGCAATTTACTAAATGTAGCTTAGACAATGGTCAATGGTATTGGTGATTTTAAAGCCTGTTGAGTCGTCATTTTGAAACACAGTATAAGTGGCAATGTATACAACACAAAGCAATATAAAATATCCCACAAAATGACTGGGTCTCAAACTGCTACCATTTGTTAACTTGCTTAAATGATAAACAAACAAAAGAGGTGTGTATTCACTGAAGAGTTCCTTTTATAGAAATAGTTCAAGGGAGATAACTGATAATCTACATGGAGCACCCAGTGATATTACTCCTACTGTCAATTTAATCTGGCATCTTTTTTCTTTATATATTGTGATCAGATTTATCAAAGTTTATATTTTCTTACTTTCAACAGAAAACTTAAAAATGTTTGTACAGATTTCAAGGAAATTTTTGCTTTTCAAAATAATAGTTAAAAATGATAGTTTATGTTAAACTTCTGCTGGATTTACCTGCTTTTTTTTTGTTGTTTTGGTAACCTTCACTCATACATGAGGCTAGCTCAGTGATTGGCCAATTCTTCTTTTATGTGCTATATCCCTTCAGGACTTAGGTGGTCATGGCTCTCCTCATCTTCTTGTCCCCTGTAGCTCTTAATAAGTTTTGTTTTTTTGCTATTTCTCCCAAGCTGCCCAAGTAGACTGACATCCTTGGATAAAAGTGGCTGCACTATTTACATTTATTTTACCTCCTACAACCTGGTATGACACTAACTACACGACGTGGCAGAAACAGCTCCCTCATTACCTCCCACATTATGGTAAGACATTAACTAGAGGGTGTGGCGGAAATACCTCCCTCATTACCTCCCACATTATGTTAAGACATTAACTAGAGGGTGTGGCAGAAATACCTCCCACATTACCTTCCACATTATGGTAAGACATTAACTAGAGGGTGTGGCGGAAATACCTCCCTCATTACCTCCCACATTATGGTAAGACATTAACTAGAGGGTGTGGCGGAAATACCTCCCTCATTACCTCCCACATTATGGTAAGACATTAACTAGAGGGTGTGGCAGAAATACCTCCCACATTACCTTCCACATTATGGTAAGACATTAACTAGAGGGTGTGGCGGAAATACCTCCCTCATTACCTCTCACATTATGGTAAGACATTAACTAGAGGGTGTGACGGAAATACCTCCCTCATTATGGTAAGACATTAACTAGAGGGTGTGGCAGAAATACCTCCCACATTACCTTCCACATTATGGTAAGACATTAACTAGAGGGTGTGGCGGAAATACCTCCCTCATTACCTCCCACATTATGGTAAGACATTAACTAGAGGGTGTGGCGGAAATACCTCCCTCATTACCTCCCACATTATGGTAAGACATTAACTAGAGGGTGTGGCAGAAATACCTCCCACATTACCTTCCACATCATGGTAAGACATTAACTAGAGGGTGTGGCAGAAACACCTCCCTCATTACCTCCCATATCATGGTAAGACATTCACTACAGGGCGTGGCAGAAATACCTCCCACATTACCTTTCACATCATGGTAAGACATTTTCTACAGGGTGTGGCAGAAATATCTCCCACATATTCCTCCCAGAAAGGGCATTTTGACATGGTGTAATTGTTAGATCAATTATGACTGAATAGTGATTTTTATCCTCACTGGGTGCCCCATACTTTTGGCCTTGTGCCACATGTTATGGTATGCTTAGGATATCACCATATACCCTCCCAGAAACATCTCCTACATAAAGGTAAGACAATAATTGCAGGGTACAGCAGAAAGACTTCCCATATTTTAAACTGTCACATGTCTGGTGCTAATGAACTTAGGCAAATGGCAATGGGGGGGGTCTTCATTTAGCTGATGCAGTTTTTCTCAAACGGTGTGGCGTGGCAGAGGAGGATAGCAGGTGAGGCAGAATGATTGAAAGAAAATCAAAGGTTTAGAAACTGTTTCAGAAAATTCATATGCCAAAAATAAATATGATTTCAAAATTTAAAATATTATTATGGATTTCTCGTAATTGTATGCATGTCTCCCAGTATAAATAGTTATAAATAATTACTGACTAACTTTATCATTGTAATATTTTTGCATTATATCAAGAATATAGTAACTAGGGTCAGCAAATTATAAGAGAGAGTTATCAATGATAATGTTCTGACTTTGAATATGCAGTTATCTCCCTTTAACCTTCTCTGTTTTTCTATTTTTAAATGTTTTTTTATCACATAAAATTTTGTGAGGTGCGAGCAAATTTTCATTCCAAAAGAGGAAAGTTTGGGAGTCAATGTCTTACCATTATGAGAGAGGCATTTTTGGAGGTATTCCTGCTTATAAATTTTTCATAATATTTTATGGAAATTTTCACTTTGCATAAATATAGTTTAGATATATGAGAAAAAGTGTCTGTGGTGGGCATGGGGGTCAGTTTAAACTAACACCAGGTGGATTTGGGTTAAAAATGTATGCTTACTGCCCTTCAGAATAGAAAGAAAAGTTGAATTTTAGAAGGAGAATTTGATAAAAAAAAAAAAAAGAAAGGAATTACTAGAGGAAAGTGAACTTTGAAACTAGTTTTGACTTTAACGCTAACATAACTTTGAGATAAATCGGACCTTTACTCTTTGAACTAAAATGCCTGATAAGCATACCGATAAAAAACTTTCTTAACATTCATTGTTATCAGTATCATTGTACTTTGTTTTATCTGTTAGCGTCTCTTGGGTGAAAAAAAAAATCTCCCTACTAGACAAGTAAATAGTCTAACGGAAAACAGTGCTAAAGGCTTAATAAAGGTAAGAGCTATTTTTTTTAATGTCTCCTGGATTAACTTAAAAATTAGACCCTTTTACTTGTGATATTAAGTTTGACAGGATCTTGAGTTTTAAAACTGAGGTGAATTTATTACTATGCACAAATTAGTTTCTATCAGGAGTGACATTCTCTGATTTAAAAATATAATTCATATTCTCTTTTGGTGAACTTTTTATGGCTTTCATTTTTCTTTCGGTGATGTTCACCCTGTGCAATCTAAAAATATTTTCTGGCTTTAAATAAACTGCAAAAAAAAAAAAATGAAATAAATCAATCAATAAAATACTGAATTGCTACACAAGAATGTCTTTTAGGTTTATTTATATTCTCTGGAATATAAATGTATAGAAACTACTGTGGCCACAATGTGAGGGATCAGTTTCTATTTTATTGTCATGTAGAATTGATCCCCGACTTTATAACCACATTATAATTTATTGTTCGTTTACAAAAATTCTGATTAGTTATGAATCCATCTCTTCTCCTCCAGCTATGGGTTAATTAGTAAGATCTGTATCACTAAATCATTATCTCCCCAACACCCAAATGCTTACAATGTAAAAATATTGTCTGGCTTTAAATAACCTGCAAAAGGTTGATAACTCGTAGAAAATGAAAGAATCAATCATAAATTAGAATCTTTTTCTCTCTACCCCCACCAAAACATATGTCGTTTTAATTCTGTGATATGTTAAGCGACAGTCTATTCATCGAAAGAATTTCAACCGAATAAGTACATATTTAACAGTGTACAGGTAGCATAATGATTATCGGCAAACTGAGTTCAAATCCTGACCTCATCTGTTGCATTCATTTTATACTAATACCTATTAGGAAAGGCATGAACCCATCTCCTCTCTTCTGGTCTCCCTGGTATGGATAAAATAACTGGGAATACTGGACTCTCTACACTTGACAACCAGTTTAAAACAACTCTGAATTTGAAATCATAGCTGAAGGAATGGGAAACCACTCTAATATTGTTCCCAAGAGGCATGGCAAATAATATATGATAAAAAAATGAAGCTGTAGTGAGTAATGATTGCCAATGTCCTTTTTTTTACAATGATGTTCACTCTGTACAAAGCCCGAGTGTCACTTGAGTTAGAGGGTTACAGAGTAAGAGGCACAGCTTATGCAGATAGGTAAGGAAGGTAACAGTTAACCCTGGACTTGAACAGACCTTATCCTTTCAAGATGATGGTGATCATGGCTCTCCACAACTTCATATCTTTTATTTAAACTTTCTATACTAGTTCTGTTGTCCTCATCTTTATTGTTGTTATTCCAACAATATAAGCACTTTTTACTTTCTTTTTCTGATATCTTTACAGCAATCTCATTAAGAATTACTTTAAACTGTTGAGCCTTTTATTGGTCTAAAAATTAGTCATTTGTATTTTTAAATATGTTAACGCATAACCAGTTTTGTAACAGTATCTAGTCTACAGTCGCTTTCTTAGAGATATGCCATGAATTTAAGAAAACTACTAGGCTGTCATCTCGGTCCCACCCTTTCACTGTCAAAACGGTTAGATGTAACCATCTCTTTACTCAAACATCTTCTTTTCTCACACTTCCCATCTATGGAACTCTCTTCCACTTGCTTGCTTCCCTGATAACTATAATCTTCAAATATGCAAGTGTAATGTCAATCGACATCTTCTGATACCTTGACCTTGTTCCCTGTCCTTCTCTTTATCCTTTCCTCAAAAAATGCCTCTTTACTCTTGCTCTCAATCCTCTGTAACCCCTTGTTTTTGTTTCTAATTCTTCCACAACCTGTAATCTCTCATGCCTTGGTGGCATTACTGCTTTGTGTGGGGGGATTCCAATAAAAAAAAAATTAAATATATATTCTCTGTAATATATATCATCTTTAAATATATATATCATAATCATTTGTCCTGGGTATGACGATTAAGTACATCTGCATCCTGGGTAAGATGATAAACTACGTCCAACAGGAGATTTTGAGGAGCATGGAATCACCTCTTAATTGCTGGTGTTCCCAGGTTCACTCTGACCTGGGGTGGTAGGGTCCCAGCTATGTGCAAATCATTAACACCCAAACTTGTGTAAAAATAGGCTTTAATACCAGCAATACTTTGTAATAAAAAAAATAATTACCAGCAATAATTCTTGAAGGAAAAATTATTATCAGCAATATTTAAAAAAAAATACCAGCAATACAAACAGTTGTACGTTCTTTGAAAAAAAATATGACTTCTAGATTTCTTCAAGGAAAAATATTCCCAGGAATAGATTTTTGAAGAAAAGCCTTTTACCCAGCAATAATGTTGGTATTAAATAATCCACTGAGGTTGATGTGCCATAAAACAAAAACAAAAACCAAACCAAAATCCTAATCATATAAACTTTAAAAATGGTTGCATCATATGTTAAAATAATTTCTCCTTATAATGTTTTTTTCTGAATTTCTGGGATAAAGATATATCATTATTGACACTATTCAGACTAATATCCCCATCTTTTTTGTTATCACAACATTTCAGCCACTGTGTCTTCTAGTCGTCTTCAGGTGTATATCGATGTGGGTAACTCACAGCGAATTCTGAACTGAACCCTTTATTTAATTCATGGTGGGTAGACTGCTCATGTGTAGGGATAATATCTAGTTCTTATATTATTTTGTACTGTTAAGTTATATTTTACCTGTTTCCCATTGGGTGTAAGTATATATATATATATATATATATATATATATATATATATATATATATATATATATATATATATATATCCTGCAAATTAATTGAAACAACCACTTTAGTTTCCTTTTTTTCACCATACGGTCAGTTTTAGATCCACTGGAGTGACATGGTGTAATCAATTTCTATTATTTCCTTGAATTAGGTCATTTGCAGTGGTGTGCAGTAATATGAATCTATTTTTGGTGTGTTTGATGAAATTTGTTTGGCTTTGAAAAATATTGTATCATCAATGTTTGCATCAAAATTTTATCATGCCCAGACACTATTGTCCAGACTGTTGATTAGTTTTCCTATAGCCATTGTCTATAATGGAGTTTACTCCAAGGAAGCGTACAAAAATTTTTAATGCTGCATGAACGCACTGGCAAGCCTGATCAGAGATCAAATCAAAGTACTATAGAATGGAATGGAAACTCTCCTGATTTAAATCCAATCAAGAAACTGAGAGGTTAATCTGCAAGGAAGGACTGAGTGGAATGGACATACTAACATGTGCACTGGGTCATGTTTCAAAGTAAATGATAACGAAATCAAAACAAATGATTTTGTTATCATTTACTTTGTTTCCATTTGCACAAAGGTGTATATATAATAACCACTTGATAAGCCTATTAATTAAGGCTTAGGTTAAAGTGAACAAAGGTTAATTAAATGATGTCATTTTAAAGAAAAGTTTGAATAAAAATGAGAAATCAAGCTAATAAGAGAAAGATTGTACTGAGTTAGTCTCCAGGTTCAGTGGGATTGCCTGTCGACCTTGAAAATCAGCATTTAAAATTCTGACTTTTATCAAGACTCCAAAATCCTATAATATGCCATATTTTATATGAAGTTCAGCATAGTGTCACTCAGATTTATATATTTTATAGTCAGATTGTGTATCCTCAGTTTTCAAATGGAACAAACAGCCTACTTTGAAAATCAGTAATTTTTATTATATTTTTCATGCAGTACAAGGCCCAAGATCCGCTCAAGGCAGAGGGTTACTGAATGGTATTTTTTATGGACATAAGAATTTTAAATTATGAGGTTATGTATTATATATAACAATTGAACTTAGACATGGATAAGATAAGATTGTGGTGGTTGGGGAAGCATCTTCACATGAGTCTGTTCCACAAAGAAATGGCCTCTAGGAAGAAGCTGAAACTTCGTCCTTACTAATGGAATACAAAGGAAATGAGGATGATTTGATTCTATGTATATGGAATGGTGGATCTTAGCTGTAAAGGTTTGAACTGGAGGAACTAAATTGTGTAGCATGTCAGAACATTTTTATGGAAATAGTGATAGAGTAGGAAATCTTATTAAAGAAAATATGTGCCCTATAGCAGGATTTGAACCTGAGTGCCCATTAACCATGGGAATCTATGATGAGCAGATGATAGTTGCAAAATACTAACATGGACACAGGGTCATGTTTCATTGGAAAAATATGAAGAAACTAAATAACGGAATAATTCCTTTTGTTTCAATGAATTTTCCACAAGGGCGTACTGTTAAAGTCAGTAATTGATGTTTTTGACTGCTACAAATAAATAGAGGAGACATTTTGATGTGCACCCTTAATTTTAGTGCACAACAAAACCCGAATTCATACTGGAAATTTGTTACAAGCGACATAGTATCCTGGCCCCTGACTTTAAAACTATCATTTATTCTACTCCATGTAACGCTCCTTGTTTGGCTATTGGTTCCAACGAATTAAGAGATCGATAAATTACTTGAAGAATTCATTAAATCAAAAGCGACGTTGTTCTTTGATGACGGAATACGCAATTTATCTGACAGTCACAGAAATAAGAATTACTTGGATTATTAAATAATGATGCAATGAATAAAAAAATATCAAATAAAATGCAAGCATTTTTTTGTATCATCCTCATACTTGTTCATTAGTATACATCAAGTAATACAAAGTACTAACATGTACACTGGGTCATGTTTTATTGGAAAAATACGAAAAAAAAGTAAATAATAACGGAATTATTTGTTTTGTTTTAATTAATTTGCATGGGGGTGTACACACTGCCCAACCTAGGGATTGAACTTGCACCAAATTCAAGAAACAATGCTTTATCCATCGGGCATCTTTTGTTGCTCTAAAGTAAATGTCACTTCATTACTATCTGTTTTTGCTTCCATAATCCTTGTTCTGAAAATCTGTTCACACAAACTTGTTAATTAGTTTCTCACTCGTTGTCCAGGATTCTTTTGCCTTCAATATGCCCTGTGAGTGTTAAAGTCTTCAAACTTTCTTTCCTTATGTGTCTCTTTGTAGTTTCTATATGTCTTAAAACTTCCTCATTGCTCGCATGTTCTCCTCATTGTATTCTCAACCTTCATTAGTTGGACGATATATCTATCACTTCTCCTTCTTCTTCTTCTTCATCGATAAGATTATTATGTGGATGTGTGGATGGTGTAATGAAGAGTGCTTTGGAACGAGAAATGGGAAAGAGCTAAGTTCAAATTCCAATTGAATTCATTACAATCGCTTACCTGCAAATACCCTTGTGAAAGGTATGAAACCATCTCTTATCTCCCCAGCTATGGATTAAATAGTAGGATTTGTATCTGGAAAGATCATTATCTTGAAAAAAACTGTTAATGCAATATTTGCATTTGGAAAGAAAAAATATTTTTGCAGTACAAAATGTGTTATGCTTTTAAATAATAACCCACAAATGGTTGATAAGCCATAAAAAACAAATCAAGTAAGAAGATTGTGTAGCATTCACCATCATACAGAAGAGTAGATATTACATAGCAGTTCATGCTTTTTTCCTCGTTTCTAAGGAGATTCCCATATCCTTTCATCAAAGTTTATCATTCTAAAGAAGTAACTAATTTTTACTTATGAATCCGACAGATTTTTATCACTCAAATGGTATTTGTAGTGGATACCTATTTTTGAGTAGATACTCTGTTTTATGTTTAAATAGTACATATATATATATATATATATATATATATATATATATATATATACATATATATATATCATCTATTAGCCTGAATATTCAAGAAATTTTATTAAAGAAAAATATGTGCCCTCTGACAGGATTTGACCCTGAGTACCAATTAACCATTTTAAAAATAAAATGGAGCATCTACTCAAATATGGGTATCCATTAAAAATAACATTTGAGTGATACTAAACATTTCTCTTTTTTTGCTGGAAGGTAGTGGTTTTCATACTTCTTTCATCGGCATTTTTTTCTTTCTGTTCAAATTTCTTTTCTTTCTGTTCAAATTTATCTTCTTTCTGCTTAAAGCTTGAAATATTTTCTTGCTGTTTGAGTCAACTTTTCCCCGTTTATTAACTTTTTAATTTTTCAAAAGGGTATTTGGATAAAAGTGAACATAATGATTTAGACTGGGATTTGAACTTTCCTAATTGATTTTCCATCCTGAGTCACTAACCATTGCACCACCTGGAGATCCTCTATCACCACATATCTAGGACAATAGAAAATTGTTAGTTTTTGCTACTGCGCTTCATCTTCTAACTTTATGTCATTCTATACCAATTTGTCTTATCCACAGAATCGTTCTGGGAATTTTACTATTTATATTTGTACGTAATTAACCCAAGAACACTAACCATCAATTAAAGTTACACCACTACTAACAATGGGTATATCATACCCGATTTTGAAAATATCAAAAAAAATATTAAATATAAATCTTTATTTGAAATATTTTACATGCAGGCACTTCAAACTTTGTACTTTGAGTTAACTTTAATAGGAACTGAAAAACATTATTTAGGTAAGAAAATTGTAATTAAAAATAGGAAAATTTGCACTGGGTACTATATACCCATAGTTAGTGTTCTAGGGTTAAACACTAACAATATATTCTTGAAAAATGGAACAGGCAAAGGAATTTCAGAGGCGGTTTTACTTTTATTCACAGGTATGTTTGTCATTAAGAAAATTATATTTGACTTTCTTACTACTCGTTAACTTGTTTTTTCATCTTACTTTTGTTGTCTGAGTAACAGTAATAAACTATCCAAGTTGAAATTGACAGAATTGTCATAACATACCTGAAGTAACACTAATTGCACAATTCCTGTGTGTTCTTTCGTCATCAGGTAAAATATAGTTTTATTTTTACTGTAATGGGAAGATACTGCCCTGGCACAAGCAAAGGAATATTCATCTCTCAGTTGCATCTCTGCCCACAGATAGAGCACGACTCAGTTGTATTTATGCCCATGGACAGAGAGAAGCTGGGGGAAAAATACTGAGAGGTGTCTGATCCTGGGGAACAGCTGCCTGCTGCAGTACCCACTTCACTGCTCTAGAAAAGGGTGAAATATTGATTCTAGTGCGACTCATGGTTGCGGGGACTGTGCAAGTGTATGTGCTTGGGTGCCACACATCAAAACCAGCTTTGTTTCACATTGCGTCACTGTGGAGAGATGGGTAAACACCTATTACCTTAGTATTTTCATCACCTGGGACCAGGCACATCAGCATCAAAATTCTGATTTGTTTTACTCAATGACAAGCAAAAGCTAAATGAAGATCTGGGAAAGAAAATAAATTTACAAATGAAAATTTAATAATGTTTTAAAATTTAATAATGTTTTAAAATTTAATAATGCTTTAATATTTAATAATGTTTTAAAATTTAATAATGCTTTAATATTAATAATGTTTTAAAATTTAATAATGCTTTAATATTTAAAAATGTTTTAATATTTAATAATGTTTTAAAATTTAATAATGCTTTAATATTTAATAATGTTTTAATATTTAATAATGTTTTAAAATTTAATAATGCTTTAATATTTAATAATGTTTTAAAATTTAATAATGTTTTAAAATTTAATGTTTTAAAATTTAATAATGCTTTAATATTTAATGTTTTGAAATTTAATTATGCTTTAATATTTAGTAATGTTTTAATACTTAATAATGGTTTAAAATTCAATAATGTTTTACTATTTGATAATGTTTTAAACCCATTCCTAAACTAGCTTATTTTTCATCGTATTCAGCTTGCTTTTTATCATAATATTCAGGTCTTTTTACATTCTCTCATTTTATATAAGTAATCACTGATAATATTTGAACTTACCGTACATTTCCACATATAAAGTGACCCATAGATAAGACGAGACCCAAAATCTAGTTAAATTTTGTCTGATATCTGTAGCATAAGATCACTGAAAATGTAAGCTAGTCTATACTGCCTGTAGCAGTTTGGCGTATTATTATGATATGCCAACGCTATAAAATAAAGTTGATGTTATTACAAATGTTGTTTTGCTTAATATTATCATTATCAAATCAAAAACAATCAAATAATATAAAGTATGAACATGGATCTTTATGAAAATAACAATAATGATTTCATTCTTACAACTTGTGTGGTTTATACTGAAATTATGGTGAGCAGACCTTAGTTACAGCTTCTGGAAGAGATTGCATTATCTGGTGTTATCAAAAACCTGAACAAGGCCAGTATGTTCAAACCCTCGGTCATGATGAGTTGCGACTTTATGCTAGATCAGCCATTGACTGCTAAATAAATTCCTTCTACCTAATTTCCCTCAGAAGGCTTGGGTCAAACCATAGTGTGTCTTTCAGGTACTTTCCAAAGGTGCTGCATTCTGGGATTGCTTTTACAGGTTGATAACATCATGTAGTCACCTCCCTGACAAATCAACCATAGGGCAATTCAAACCTGGGCCTCATGGTTGGAAAGTGAACATTCTAATCACAAGACAGCATAAATGATTTGAACTCTGTCAAGGCTGGAATATACGGATTGTATAGCTCCAGCCCCAATATGCCAGAAATACTCTATTTTTGGTCTAATGAGACTCATGTAAAGATAGGACATGAATTTTTCAGCTCTCCTTGTGTAAACCATCTGCCATCCCTCTTAATTAAAACAAATGCTTATTGAATATATAATATCCTTTTATCTACACAATCTTTATTATAGTCAACACACTACTTCTTGAGTGCTCTACAGTCATGTCCTTGAGCCAAACTAAAATAAGCTTAGTAAACAAACTTGTCAGGATATTGAATTCAGTTTTGTCTGGGTGTTCCATTGGTATAGCTTTGTGCCAAACTTAGCTTAACTAAGCAGGCTATTTCATTGGGTGCTCTATATACATGGCCTTGTGCCAAGTGTGTTAAATTTAGCAATATTAAAAGGTTCAGATTTACAGCTAGCATAAAAATTGATTGAATTCTTTTACCAGTGGTATTGTTATTTGCAACTCAAGTTTCTGTTTTGCAAATATTATGTTTAATATCATCTCTTGGGGAGGATAGGCGGGTGGTGCTGAAGAGGTTCTGACTTAGACACACACACACACAGACATACATACATACACATATAGAGATAGACATATACAAACATACAGAATCTCATACAAACAAAAATATAAGTATACACATATCAACACACATGCGTACATGCAAACATACACACAAACACATATAAATATGTATACCAATGCACACACACACACACGAAAACACACACATACACACACACACACGACAACACATGCTTAGAGATGCAAACATATGCATGCCAACTTGCAGAAACACATATTAATGATAACATAAACACACACATACCCATACATACAAATACGCACACACTAACGTACAGAAACACATTAAAGAAATTGTAAACATATGCATGAGAACAAATAAACATGTATATTCACAAAAAACACATGCAAAAACATACGCATGCACAAATATAGACATAGCAACATGCAAACAAAAATGCAACTACAAGGACACATGCATAAATGTACAAGCATATATACAAATGCAATAACATGCAAAAAACACAAGCTTATATGCATACATATACATTCAAACACACACATATACCAAGGCCAACAGAAATACCTGAATGCCTCCACGTGCACGCACACACACAAACATATATACTAATGCAATCGCACATAACAATACACACAAATACAACCATATATGCACATATACATGCAAATGCATGCAAGCATATATACCAATGCAATCACACACAAAAACACAAGTTTATATGCATATATACATGCATACAAACTCAATTATACATAAATACATACATATATATATATATGTGTGCGTATGTGTGTCTGTATATGTATATATATATATATATATACACACACACACATATATAATATATATAATATGTAAACTCACAAAGACACACATGACACATATATATATCAACACCAACACATGCTCACACATCATAAATATCAATTCAATCACACACATAAATATACACAAATTCAAGCGCGCACACACACGCACACACACATATATACCAAATCACAAATGTGCACACCCAAATACTAACACATATATTAACCAATGAAAACACACACACACACAAAGCAATACACACAAATACAAGCACATATGCATACATACATATATAGATATGCATATATGTCATTTCACGTTTATAATAGAACTACACACTTAAAACTTACATAAACGCACACACACACACACACATTTTTAAGAAAAAAAACATGAAAGAAATCAAGATGAGGCAGGCAGTTTACCACTCAATTTTATATATTTTACTGCTGTGTGCTCAGAACGGATTGACAACTCTTTGAATCTCGAGGAATTCCAACTGGCACATTGCAATAATACCTTCAACTTTTCTACTTTGACATCTCTACTTCGACCATATTCTTTTTCATGCCACAGAGAAATGCAAGTATAGCACTATAAATTCGTGTCCCCGTTTTTCTCCTTTCTTTCTCGTTTTTTTATCACTGGAAACAAATAGTCATTCTTGTAGTTGTTCTACTCGGGTACATTAGAGAATTCTCTTACACAACAGCCGGTAAGTGCCACATTTATTTAAATAACAAACCAGCCTAGAAGATGTTTCTTTCATGGAGTCAATAGACTTAGAATAAGTTTCTTCATCTTCTTTATAAGCTCTTC
Organism: Acanthosepion lycidas; assembly: GCA_963932145.1. Lineage (NCBI taxonomy): Eukaryota > Metazoa > Mollusca > Cephalopoda > Sepiida > Sepiidae > Acanthosepion > Acanthosepion lycidas. Next base: position 3,975,947 of record OZ010608.1, on the reverse strand, counting down.
TTTTATCTTTGGTTAACATGGTCTTCATAGTGTCAGGATGTAAATATTTCTTTGAGAAGTTTTTTCCATTTTTTTACAGGATAAGAAACAATACTAAATAACTTTTTTGTTCTTTTAGAAAATAAAAAATACAAGTTCTTTAAAAAAAATAATTTTGATATGTATAAATCTATATTTTTTAAATCTTGAACATTTTTCTTTAATTCCAATTTCAAAAAACCTAAATAAAAATGTCTGAAATTCATTTTCTTTCTCTTGGTTTAAAAATAAGAATTTGTTTTCCTTATCAAAATTATTATTTTCTCGTTTTATTTCCCAATTTTTACTTAATAAAACTAATTATTAATAAATGGTTTAAAACTGCTTTATTTTATCTAAAATCTGGAATATTGTTTGAAAATTATTTTTCTTAGATTTTAGTTTTTAGTTTATATTTTTCAGTAGATTTTTTTTTTAAATCATTTTGTACTAATATATTTCACCCCTCGAAAAATTACTGATACTTGGACAAAATTTAATCCAATTTTATATTCTTTGTTAAAATAGCTGCTTAATATCAAAGGTTAATAATTAATTTTTCAATGTGAATATTTTTTGGAGATAAATTTGTAGCAACCTTAATATTCTTGATTAATAAAGCTTTAAAAACATGATCACTTCTGTCAATTTAATTTGGATGAAATATTTCCAGTTAAAACCAGTTATTCTATTAGTACAGACAAACTCACATTAAATACAGATATTACATGCTATTATTTCATTAATGAATTTAGTTTTTTTATTACTATGGTGAAAATGGGTAATTTTGCTATAGGAGTTTAAGTGAGAAATTTTATTACAGAAGTTGAAATAATTTTATTATAGAGGTTTCAGTGAGTAATTTTATTATAGGAGTTTAGGGGAATAATTATAAGAGTTTAATTGAGTAATTTTATTATAGGAGTCTAAGTGATTAATTTTATAATAGGAGTTTAAGTAATTTTATAATAGGAGTTTAAGTAATTTTATAATAGGAGTTTAAGTAATTTTATTATAGGAGTTTAAGTGAGTAATTTTATTATAAGAGTTTAAATATTTAATTTTATTATAGAGGTTTCAGTGAGTAATTTTAATATAAGAATTTAAGGGAACAAAAATAGGAGTTATAGGAGTTTAAATGAGTAATTTTAATATACAAGTTTAAATAAGTAATTTTATTTTAGGAGTTTAAGTGAGTAATTTTATTATCGGAGTTTTTGAGGGAATAATTTTATTATAGAAGTTTAAATGAGTTATTTTATAGAGGTTTAAGTAATTTTATTATAGAGGTTTAAATAGGTCATTTTATTATAGGAGTTTAAGTGAGTTATTTTATTATAGGAGTTTAAGTGATTAATTTATTATAGAGGTTTAAGTGAGTAATTTTATTATAGAGGTTTAAGTACGTCATTTTATTATAGGAGTTTAAGTGAGTAATTGTATTATGGAAATTTGTTGTGATGTTAGGTCTGGCAAGACACAACATTTAACTTGACAGTCAGTTGTGATAATAGTATTCAATACTCAGCTTGATAAGTCACTGTAATAGTATTATCTTCCTCTTCTGATGATTACCTAGGGCTACTTATCATGAATGGACTTATCCATTCATGATAATAAGGAGGGTAACTGGCTCTTACCACAACATCTACCCTTTTGAAACTCATTTCCTATGGAAAATATACATTTCTCTTTTTGGGTTAGAATCCAACATTTCTGTAAGCTGTCTCTTCCTTATACTGGAACTTGTGGTTTCTGGAGCTATTTGGAGCATAGGTCTGTTGAAAACATCATACAGAACCACCATCGGCTCATCCTCTTGGATGCTCTCTCTTTTTCTGAATACCTTTTTCTTATTTGATTTTAGATGTCTTTTATGCAGCCTTTTATTATGTATAATAACTTTCCGATATGTCTCTCAACTACCCATCTTCTTGACATTCCTTTCCATTATTGTAAGCGTGAAAGAATACTTTTCCGCTGCATTTGAAGTATTTCTCTATATCGGATTTTTTTTTTTTTCAACCTTTTGTTTATTTGGCAATAGTTTGTCAAATGCCGATTTAATATTCCTTGCGGACATTAGCTGTGCCAGGGACATACCTGATACAGTAATACGATTGGGTGTCATCCAATATACACATAAAATCTGCTTTAATAACATAGTTTCACCTCCATTGCTTTTGTTTAATGCCCTTTTGAATGTATCAATGAAGCATTCTGTTTGCTTATTTGATCTTGGATGGTAGTGGGGAGTTTTATATTGTATTGCAAAGGCTCTACAAAAACTTTAAGACTCTTTACCAGGGAATTACGTGGCATTGTCTGAAACAATGGTATGCAGGATACTGTATCTAGCAAATAAGTCATGCAAGAAGTTTATTATAGGTTGTAGAAGTTGGACTCTTGCATTTTAAAATTTCTGGCCACTTTGAAAAACTGTTTACCATGATTAGGTAGCAGACACCATTTATCAGTTCCACAAAATCAATATGTAATCTAAAATACAGTGTGTCTGTTTTTGGTCAAGGGTGGAATTTAACCAGTGGTGATTTTGCTGCCATGGTACAATCTCTGCATGCTTTTACCAATCTCGCTGTGTCCATATCGGTCCAGTAGACATAGCTGCAAATGAGGAATTTCATTCCAGAGATACCTGGATGGTGTTTATAAAATTCTTTCAACATTCTTTGCTAAAGAGATAGTAGCATTACTACTCTTTCACCATACAATAAGGCCTCATTGCAGATTGAGAAAATAACCGTCAGTTTTCAATTTTATTTTATTTTTCTCCTTCAATTTCCACCTTACGTGCTTCTTTTTTTCCTCAAATAAAAATATCCACATGAGCTTTTATTTTAATTTCATCCAGTGTCACTGGTAGATCATTTTTGGTATTGCAGAGAACGTTCTTAATTCCATTCTCAGCTCCTAGCACTGCAATTACCAATATCTTCAAAGACATCACATAAGTATGAGTCTCAACAAACCATTTGTACGACTTAGCTTTTTTTGATGTCAGGAATTCCATCACTGTAATTCAACAGAATTGCCCCCTGTCATTGGAGTTGATTGCCTGTTGAATTTTCTTTTGTTTGGTATTTGATTGGTATTTATTAATTTTTGTGATGTCAATAAATACTCGTCACTTTCGTTGTAGTAGAGACTTTGTAATTACAGATACATCTATAGTATACCATTGAACAAAGCTGGTGTCAGATGCCTTTGAATATTACTTGCACAAATAGTACTTGCCTGATAATACTCGCCCAAATAGTAAATGCTTGAATAGTAGTCCATATTGATCTGAATAGATAATAGTGTAGATAAGCGAATAGAGAATAGTGGTTTGTATAGTAATAGAGGATAGACTAGAAATGACAATCTGAATTGTATAGAGGATAGACTAGAAATGATGATCCGAATAGTATAGAGGATAGACTAGAAATGACGATCCAAAGAGTATAGAGGATAGACTAGAAATGCAGATAAATTAGACTTCCTACATAATTTGAGTTTACTCTATGTTCCCGTGGTCTACTTAATTCAATAATGGGATCACCTATGTTTGTTCACTGGAGATCAATGTTCAAACTCAAATTTCAGCAGTGATACTTTATTCCTATATAACATTAATATAGAATTTTGCAGTAGTCTGGACTGTTCAGAAGATCACATGTACCATGGTAATGGTACATGATGAAAAATTAGCTGTTTCCATATGTGAAACATTCAACTTTCATTGACCAAACAGCTAGTGTTAGTGTTGGTTGCAATTTATATAGTCTTTTCTTAAAACACTTTCTCAGGAATTTAGATTTCTTATGTCCACTGTGATCGCCCTTTCTAGTATTGACAGGAATTTCCTTCCATACATTTTGTTTAAGGTTGTGTGGAATGTTAACATCATGATTATCTCATTATTTTCCATCTAGTTACATGTACTATCACTTTTTGTTGTTGTTGGAAGTGTTCAAGTGATGTGGTTTTTGTTATTCGGTAAAGATCTTTGTCAGCAATTCTGTAATGCCAATCTACTGATTGGAGAAATCAGTTGTATACATGTGACATTTCTGAATAAGGCAATTAAAAACACCACAACTCAATATCAATAGATAACTAATATAAAAATTACAGTATCTGTCTATATTTCTGAGATGAGGTGTTATGTATGCTATTTAGCTGACCAAGCATAGAAATGAATACAATATGGGAACCAGTAATAAGGAGTGCCAGAGAATAGTGATAATAACAATGAAAATTGCAATATGAGCACTGGTAAAAAAAAACATGCAATGATAACAGCAAAAAATTGCAATATGAGTACTGGTAAAAATGTTTGCTAAAGACATTAGGTTTACCCAGAAATTCATTCACAGATGTCCTCAAGGACACATGGCACAGTGGATAAAGGCGTTGGTTAGATCCAGTGACAGGAACCAAAGTAGATTAAGGCAGTGAAGAACTTTGAGAGGGAAATTAAGCAGGAGATAACTGATAACTGACATCCATTAGTCATGGCATGTGGAAGTAGAACAGTGAGTGAAATAAAGGGTTCAGTTTGAAATTCGAAAAAGGTCAGAGCGTACATATAAATAATCTGAATTAAATTAACTTATGGTATTGCAGAGAACGTTCTTAATTTCATTCTCAGCTCTTAGCACTGCAATTACCAATATCTTCAAAGACATCACATAATTATTCATGATAAGTAGCCCTAGAGGAAGATTACAGTGACTTATCAAGCTGAGTATTGAATACTATTATCACAACTGACTCTGTCAAGTTAAATGTTGTGTCTTGCCAGACCTAACATCACAACAAATTTCCATAATACAAGTTAACAAGGGTCGAGAGCCACTCGAGGTAGAGTGTTACTTTGTGTACTTAAATTAAACCCAGACCTCAAGTGAAACTCGTTCATATAATCGATTGTGAAAGATGCTCCAGAGAACTGATCATACCTGACTCCATGCAAGGCTAAAAATTGGAGTACTGCTGCTCAGTCTTCACTTTCCAGTCACAAAAAAATCCAAAATCATCACTGCATCCTTGTTGGTGATGGATTATTTCCCACCTTATAATCCCTTTCTCATGGATGAAACATTTCGTGCCTGTCATTACTCTGTTGCTATTTCCATGGAAAGTGTTCTGAGGAACTACATTTCTTACTTCCCTTTGTATACCATTGTATTGAGATGTAAGTGCCATTCAAGCAGCTTTTTCCCACAAACCACTGCTGTATGGAACCGACTCCCACGAGGATACTTCCCCAATTACTTAACCTGTTCAAGTTTAGGGTCAACTGTTATCTTCTCCACATATTCCTATAATCTGTTCCTCTTACTCTGTAACCCACTACCACAAGTGGCTCTTGGGCCTTGTACATAGTGAACATCACTGTAAAAATGAAAAAAAGAAAAAAAAAGCTAGCCTCTTAGAGGGGTAGTGATCTGGGGGCTGTATACAAGGGCCCATAAAACATGGGAAGACAATATATTAGGTAACATGAGAATAGTGTCAATCACTGCTACTCAGGGTTGATATTGGTTTTCTCTAAAATAACAGAACAAGTGTGAGCATCTTGTAATTCTTTAAAAAAATGCATTACCTTCACTGAACTAAAATAAATGGGTCCCTAGGTAGGCCCAATGCTGGGGATTTCTAACTGCTCTCAGCAGCCTTGCAGTTACTACGCCAGGTAACCTGATGCTCACTTGATATCCCAAATTGTAAAACTCTACCATAATGGTCTAAACTTAGTACACACACACACACACACACACATACATACATACATGATAAAAATATAGTTTTAAGGTTTTATATATTTATGGATAAACTGCTTAATATCAGAGACAGTGTATGTAAACTTAAAAGTGGACTCTGAGGTCAACACCAAGCAGCAATAGGCTGTTTCGGGCTTGAACAGAACCCTCAGGCTATGTGCGTTATGTTTTGTTTTGACTACCCATAATGCACTATTACTATTTTTACCTTACTACCCATAATGCACCACTAATCAGCATATTTTCTTAATCATTTCACTCTAAATAAATTAATAAAGCCACTAAGATGGAAGGGTTTACTGAGTGCAAGAAAATATGAGAAAAAATGCGATTAAGAAGAGAGAATAATAAAAGAACAACAATTATGAAGACAGATCAAAAGTGACTGGAAGGCAAGAAGCTAGAGCGACTCAAAAGGGAGAATTGCAACAGCAGAAATTGTAAAATTCAACTGTAAAATGATGAGACCTTGCTGCCAATCTAGTACTGGGCTTAAATTCATAAAGTCTAGGTACCAAAGAGGAAAGTTCATCAGAACAAATGCCATGAACATACTTATCAGATTAAGAAACTGTTAGCATAGAACTTATGGTTACATCTAGCCATTTCAAGTGTAAAATGATGAGACCTTGCTGCCAATCTAGTACTGGGCTTAAATTCATAAAGTCTAGGTACCAAAGAGGAAAGTTCATCAGAACAAATGCCATGAACATACTTATCAGATTAAGAAACTGTTAGCATAGAACTTATGGTTACATCTAGCCATTTCAACTATAAAATGATGAGACCTTGCTGCCAATCTAGTACTATGCTTAAATTCATAAAGTCTAGGTACCAAAGAGGAAAGTTCATCAGAACAAATGCCATGAACATACTTATCAGATTAAGAAACTGTTAGCATAGAACTTATGGTTACATCCAGCCATTTCAAATGCCATGAATGCATTTATAAAAATATGAATATATAAATAATTAAAGCAAAATACAACACACATAGCCTGAAATTTGTTTTCACACTTGATATAGACTGTCACCTCTTCATATATATATATATATATATATAATATATATATTGGTAAAATTGTGAAATAAACCCCCGTCCAGCTTGAAGTGAATTTATTTATGAAAAGAAAAGAGAAAATTTAGGCCAATTTAAAGCCAATCTTAAGCAGTTTTCAATTTCTTGAAATCTTGAATTATTATTTTAACATTTAATATTTACATTTTTAAATCTAAATTAATTGAAAATTTAATTTATTTTTAAACTGCATAAAATGTTAATTCTATTTGTTTGGAAGTTCTTTATTTCATATTTGACCATGGCTACTTACTTTACAGGTTAATTGGCCTTGCATATATTATTTGCTTGCTTGATATTAGGTTGGTGCAAAAATAATGACGTAATAATGTCGTTTTTTGACGTTAATACATCAAAAACGACATTATTACGTCATTATTTTTGCACCAACTTAATAGATTTTATTTCATTTTTCCCCTGTTCCTTTCTCTTTTTATTGCAAACTTTGTTAATTCTGTTTGTTGGGCAGTTCTGTTTCTTATTTTGCATTTGACTATGGCTAATCACTTTACATCTGGACACTCATTACTCACATCTATAAAAAACATATGAGAAAGACTGTATATATTTTCTTTAACTTATCATTGTTAAATTCCGATCCATATTTGGTCTACATTTGACGCCCCAACTAAAAATTCTACTTAGTATTATGGTCTTTTGTGTCTCCAACGCCACTTAAGAAACAGATAATAATATTTATTTTTTGTTTCCACATTTTCCTGTTTCTCATTTTTACAAGCATTTTTATTTTGTATATATAAATGTTAGGTAGTTTATGATCATTTACTCCGTTCTAACTCCCCATACAACTACCCAGCTGAGGAATTGAACTCACAAGTCACTAACTTTATGAACTAATGTTTTAATCCACTTCAAAATAAAATAAAAAAGGTCCCTATGATAATATTTTTGGATTTTAACATTAAAGAAAAAAATTAATGTATCTGACATTTTAATTTCCTATATTCCTTGTTCTCTTATACCTAATATCCTAAGGGGTGGGTTTAGATTAACTTCTGTGTTTTGTAGTAGTCATCACTATATTGTATAAGCCCCACCTAACATTGGTAAGTTTGTAATGATAATGAACTAATTAATGATAATTGCAGTAAAGGCATCTGTGCAGCAGTAGCTGAGATCATCCCTTTAATTAAGTTGGGTTATTGTACAATTAAACTTGTGCCTTTTATTCTAGGTAAATTAGAACTGTGCCTGTATGCAAACGAGAATGCTAAATCTAAGACCTTTTCGCTTTATTTAGCAGCCCGTCACTGTGGCTCAGTTATTTAAGGCACCTGGAAAAAAGAACATTTGCACAATATGTCTGTTGTCTTCATCAGGGATGCAAAAGAAGAAAAAAACATTCAGATAGGTGGAGAGTAACATTCCTAGTTTTTAATCAGATGTCATCTTTACTTCTTGAGTTTTTCTTCTCTGACGATTACGTTACTCCCACAACGCAACAGCTTAAAAGCATTCTTGCCACATAGGTAACGCAGCAAGCATTGCTGGATATTTATTCATGTCGCAGATATTAATTATGTACAAGTTAAACGTTTAATGTACCCAGAAGCTGAAGGATTCAAATGCAGTTAACTGATGCTACTGAACATTTCATTGATTCATATGTATTTATATTAGGTTTTTAGTTGAGATGCTTATAAATATATTTCATGGGGATTCCAGTGTAAGCCAAAGTTTTTTTTTTTTTTTTTTTTTTTTTAAGTGTTTACCCAATACAAGGCCCAAGAGCCACTCAAGGTACAGATTTACTGAATGAGATTGTTGTATGGTAATTGTAATGAAAATAGTAGTTGTTTCATTGACAGTGTATCTAGGGTTGCTGTCAATTGAAATTTATAAAATTTTTCTCATAGAAAAAAATCTTCAGGAAAATAACCTTCCCACGATCCAGCCACTTAGAATGAGCATTCCATTATTGATGGGGGGGGGGCGTCAATCCTTGTCTTTAGTTTGGGTTAGAGTGGACCCCTGAATTGTGATTATGTTGTTATTTTTTCTTTCAGTTACATGTGCCACCCATTTTATTTGTTACTGTTGTTAAAAGTCCAGTATATATATTTACATTTCTATTTCTCTCTCTCTCTCTCTCTCTCTCTCTCTCTATATATATATATATATATATATATATATATATATATATATGCATACATACAGACAGACACACACACACAGATATATATATATACACATATATTAAAATAAGTTTTTTAAATTCAGCTGATAAGGTCTGTCCAATTTTTATTGTTTTATAATTTATGCACACACACACATACACACACACATACACACATATATATATATATGTAAATATAAATATAAAATTGAACATTGAAGTCAACACTCAGAGGCGACAGGCTGTTTCGTGCTAGACGCAATTGTCAGGTTGCGAGTGTTGAATTTTTCTCAACTATTTATATATATGGGTCAGTGGTGCATTGTGGGTAATCCATTCTGGCAGTTATTTTGTCAGGAGTGGCTTGTTTATTTTTTTTATTTATTTGGGATTTTCACGGAGCCATGCCATGGTAACATTAGCAGTGGGAAGAAGAGTACTATTCTGCTGGAAAAACTTTTCTTTTTCATCAAGGTCCTCACAATCCTCGAGCTCTCTCCATCTGAGGGGCCACTGCTTTACTCCAACAATTGTGAATCACCTTATGTATATATATATATATATATATATATATATATATATATATATATATATATATATATTAAAACAAGCTTTGTAAATCCAACCAATAAGATCTGTCCAATTTTATTATATTTTTCTAATTTTCACATAAGTTCATCCAAATTGCAAATTTAAGCATACTGATTGGTTGGCATCTCAGTCCCGACTTTTTAATGTTGAAACAGATAAATGTAACAGTCTCCTCTTCTCTAACAGCTTCTTCTCTCACACTTCTTCTTACTGGCTTCAGATCTTCAATTTTAACATCAATCAACATCTGATGTATTGATCTTGATTTCTGCCCTTCTCTTTGTCCTTTCCTCAAACACCCATCTTTTCTTTCTTACTTTCACTCTCTGTAACCCATTGTGGGCTAGTGGCACTCCCACTTTGTTTAAGATGAAATGCTTTTATTTTTATATATATATATATATATATATATATGGCTTAAAGATCAAATGCAGATCAAATATGAATTGGAATCTGAGAGGATGATAAAATAAAAGAAGAAATTGGAAATGTATGTCAATCTAACATGTTTCACTTTTATTAAAGTTTCATCAGAGATTGAGAGAAAACAGACAAAGAGACAGGTACATTGATATTTTCTATTATGTTTGGGTCACTTTTCATTGATTAGACATAGGTCACATGCATTAAAACCATAGATAATCCTATGTGTATCTATGTTTGTGAAGATTCTTGTATGTCTAAGTGGGCATCAGATGGTAATGTGTATTTGTAATTGTGTCTGTGTGTCTATCTAATAGGAGTTTCTTCTAATATCTTCATCTTTGTGCAGGCAGCCCATGCAATGAAGTGTCACAAGGTTCTAATTTATGGCTGACCTTTTTAAGCATGTATTCTTTAATTTTGACAGATATAAGTTAGATTCTTTAAGAATGGATTCAAGGAATGATAGCAATATAATGTAATATTTTAGGCATGCATTTATAGTTAATAATAATGTTGTTATTAAATTACCAATGTTTTTCTCCTTAAAGAATTATGTTCTTTTTTTAATTAGAGTGGCATTAGTGAAATCAAAGTTATGTTCAGCATCGTTTCAATGCAAAATGAGAGTTAAATTGTTTGTCCATATGCAAGTGTCTCTTGTGTTCATAGATGTGGGCTTTAAAATTTAATGTTTTATAGAAAGTGTTAGAGTGTAGGATTATGAATTTTGAGTTGTTGTTAGAAGTGTAACTGGTGGTGTCTAGTCTTTTAGATTTGTGTATTTTGTAAGCTCATTTTTTAATATTTGGAATAAAATGATGCAGGTAGTGAAGAAGTCTAAATGTTTCCTCTATTTATTTCTCTTCTTCACTGAAGTATTCTGCGATACATATTCTAAGAGCTCTGAGATAGAATCCTATGACTAGTGCTCAATATCAGGGATAGAGTACATGTAAATGTAAAAGTGGACATTGAAATCAACACCCAATGGCAACAGTATGTTTCAATGATGATTGTGTATTAGAATGAAACAGATTGGGTGTTGTCTTCAATGTCCATATATATATACACACACACACACACACACACATATATATATATATATATATATATATATATATATATATATATATATATACACTGCATGCTCCAAAAGTTTGTATCCGTTATCAATAAAACATTAAAAAAAAACATATTTCGATTCACATTATATTTTTTTGTCTCAGATGCTTCCTGAATTTTAACAAAAACAAAATAAATTCCACGCCTGAAGATGACTGAATGTAAAGTCAAAGTACTTGCATATTTAAGAAAGACCTTATACAGCTTATAATTTTAAAAAAAAACAAAGATCATAACATTCATCAATTGATTAGTAGGTTAATGCATCGTTAAAATTTTGTTAGCTAAGGGATTTCGCCATTTTATATCATTAACTTTACTAATTTACTTTTTGTATGAATGATTCCTTGCAATGTATATATATATATATATATATATATATGAATATAATTAATACAAATATAAAGTTTGTGAGTCTGACAAAACTCTTTGTAACACCAATGATGAACTGAAGGCAAGGATTATGGCAGAATTCACCAACTTAAACAAGGACACCATTCAGAAGAGATGCAGAACATTCCATAGCCATCTGTAGGCTGTGGTTGAAGTCAATGATTATTGAATAAATTTACTCTTTAGTATTTCAAGATATTTTTGTGCAATTTTGGTAAATATATCTGTTAAAATTAGATGTCAGTGTTCTTTCATTTTTGCATAATTTTGAAGACAATTTATCCATCGCATACTGTATATATTATATTCTCAAATTGATTTCAGAATCTGAAGGTTTTAGAGCTCAATTTTTCCAAACTGAGCTGTCAGACAAATATAATTTTATTTTTTTGAATGTGTTAGGAATAGAAATTAGAAATAAATCAAAGTAGGCACCATAGTTTTACCTCTGAAGATAATCCTAGAAAAGATGGAAAGTACTTGGGTTAAAAAAAACTAGGGTGCCTTCCATGATGAATTTCATCTCAACACCAAGAAACTGATTAGACAACTGGAAATGATCATTATAAAAATAAGTAGACACAATATGTCTATATTATTCAATGAAATATATATATATATATATATATATATATATATATATATATATTTAAAGATATTTTTGTAGGTACAAAATTTAATGATCAAAATAAAAGTATAAAACTTAATATTACGAGATATTAAAAAAAAAAACAGGTGAAGCAACCGGTTTCACTCCCACTCTTCAGGCTTCAATGGCACTTTACATCGGGTCCCGTAAGCCTTCTTTGTGCAAACAACGTGAGTGTTTGCTGGGACTCGCTGTCATTTGTTTCTAGTTCCTTTTGCATATTTTTTTTTTTTTTTTTCACAATTCCTTTTATTGTACATTTTTCTGTGTTAATTTTAAATTAAATCTCCCGTTGAAGCCTGAAGAGCGGGAGCAAAACCGGTTGCTTCACCCGATTTATTTTTTTAATATGTCTCGTAATATTAAGTTTTATAGTTTTATTTCGATATATATATATATATATATATATATATATATATATATATATATATATATATATATATATATATAACACTAAGAATAAATAGCCACAATATGCTGTCCAAATATATATATATATATATGTCTGATTAAATAAATTACAGACATTATATCTGTTTATTTTCAACAGCTTATCAAACCTTTATTGTTTAATTAAAGCTGAAACATATTCACAACTAACCTTCTGTGTAATGCAATTAAATGATGTGAGAAATGTGCTATAACTATGAAAATTGCTTTTATTTCCCAAGTACTTCCAATCTTCTTCCAAGATCATCTTCAGGGGTGGAAAGTAGTAAAACAAAACTGTGTGTTGTTCAGGGATGCAAGTAGTGGATAATTTTTGTCTTATTATAATGAATACTAAGCATGACTGTCAATCAATGCATTTAAAAGCAAAAAGAAAAAAAAATTACAGTTTTGTATTACTACTTGCACCCCTGAAGATGATCTCAGAGAAGATTGAAACTACTTTGGAAATAAAAGTTATAGCACATTTCTCACATTATTTTAATTGCAATACACGGAAAGCTATTCATGAGTATGAACAGATTATGTTAAAAATAAGCAGGCATAATATCTGTAATTTATTTAATGAGACATGCCGAAAAGAGAATTTGCTGCCTCAATACACAAATATATATATATTTGTGCATTTAGGCAGCAATCCTTCTTTCATGCACATTTCATTGAACATGACAGACAAGGTGCTTTTATTTAGTTTTTTATACAATTTCTCATGTGATTTAAAAAAATTTTTCTTTTCGGATGAATATTTAAATGAGATATAATTGAGCTATTGTTGGAAAGGTGTAGATAGATAGATAGATAGATGTGTTTCAGCTTTAAATAATGAATAAAGGGTTGATAAGCTGTAAAAAAATAAGTTAATCAATCAGTCAATCCTGTGTATGCTCATAATCTGTGCACCTATGTTCATGCAATAATCTCATTAAGTGACCATCTAAATTCAGTGGCTCTTAGGCCTTGTATTGTGTGAAAAATTAGTAAAAAATGTAAATATAACACTTGAGGTGTATGTTATATCTACTAGTTGGTAAACCAACAGGCTGATAGATTTAGTGAAATAATACTTTTATCTTTTAGCAGATATGTTTATCTCATTGTTGAACTCCATAATTGACAGATTTGTTTTAAAGAAAAAAAAAATTATTAGATATTTCTTAAACTTAGACAACTTCAAGCACAAGGTCATCACAGTGAAAATCAAATTGAAGCTACACAATGACCTGGTTCAAGAGATAAAGTTGCAGATCATTGTCTGTTTTCAGAATTTTACCTTTGGGTATTGTACGGAAAATCTTTATTTCATTGATTAATATATATATATATATATATATATATATATATTGCATACAACATCCCCAAAACTCTGAATAGCAGATTTTAATATATATATATATATATAAAGAGAGAGAGAGAGAAGAGAGAGCATTGTGTGGAAAATCATTATTTTATTGATTAATAAGTACAAATAAATAAATATTATCATAATATATATATATATATATATATATATATATATATATATATATATATATAGTGGACTCTTTCATCATATTCAACGTATGAGGGTGAAGCAGCTCAGTTCCTAGGAACCAACAACCAGACACCAGCACATATGATTTGATTATAGTGGTGAAGGGTTTGGGTAGAGCCAACCACACTTTTTGAAGGGCTGAAGAGAGATGTATGGTGCACTACGTACCACAAGGTAACCAAACGACCCTATGCAGGTTTTAAATTCAGAGTTGTCCTTCTCCTAGACCAGTTGCCATCCAAGTCTATCCTGATATTTACCCATAGCTGGGAGGAGAAGAAGAAGATTAATACCTTTCCTAAGGGTTTTAGCACGTAAGTGAATGTAATGGATTCGAATGGAATTCAAGCTTTGCTTTGATTCCTCAATCTGAACCACTATCCATTACACTACTGTGCCTCCTATATATATATATATATATATATATATATATATACAGACACATATAAATATATTAAAAACTAAATCAAAGCACCTTGTCTGTCTGTCATATTCAATAAAACACAGACACCTCTGGTCAAAATGTTTGTTTAAATTAATCAAATAAAAGCTTAAAATGTTCACTTGTTTGTTGCTAAACTACATTTTTTAATTAAATGTAAATGTTTCACAAATATATTTTGATTAAAGTAACAGTATTTTATATATTTTTTAACCCTTTTGTATCTGCTCTTAAGATTTTGACCAGGGGTGTTTATATATACTCACACACACACACACATATATATATATATATATATATATATATATATATATATATATAAATTTAAAAGAAAAACAGACCTCTGATAGTCGCTCCTTGTTATTTGAAGCAGAGTATTTTATATATATATATATATATATATTTCTTTATTGAATTCTTTACATTTTTTCTTACTTTACTCAATTTTTTTTTTCTTTGGACTAGAAATTATGATACTTGGTAATTTCTTTTCGGCCTCTTTGGATGGTTTTAGTCTCGTCTTTTTCTTCAAAAGTTTTCCCCAGATACTAATGATGATAATGAAATGATAATGAGGATGAAGATTAACAGAGTTACTAAAGAACAGCGTGAATTTTATTTTTTTATTTCTTGGTGAAAATACTAAATGCAGTTTAAAAAATATTTTTTTTTTTGTTTTATATCAAGATCAAAGCTTATTTTTACATCAAATTCAGGTATACTAATTTTACTTCTGCTTCCTTAATAAGTAAACATTTTGTTTTATCAATTGTTGACGGACTTGTGAATTACAACTGTTTTTATAATATATGCTAGTTTTCCTTTTCAGGGTCGAAGGGAAGGCATGTAACATATTTATGTACTTTGTTCACCTGTTCTTCTAGAAGATAAAACCATTATTTTTTTTTTTCTGCCCCAACATCTTACTTGCCATCTTTATTTCTTTATTTCAAAAGTTTGGGTAAATATCTGTACACACTGCAGGTATTACTGAGGCATCCCTCATATATTTGATTAACTCATTTTTTAACTTGTTTTGATCTTTTTGATTCTATAATTCACTTGCTATGCTTAAAACTTTTTAAACCTTCTGATAAAACATGTTTGTTTCATTTTCTTTTTTTTTCTCTTTTTTTTTTTTAAAGGTTTGAATTAATTTATCATCTCGTGTTTGGTCATCAAAAATTCATCTTCAACTATAACTGACTGCAGTAAGGATGGGTTTCGTTTTCTGTAAGTAGATATTATTTCTTTTAAAATATTAACTTTAAATGTGATAATAGTAATATTAGCTGTTTCTTTATGAGGAAACATTCATTGACCAATCGACCAGTGCTACTTTAATTAATCTTTTCTTTGTTACTTGTCCTTCGGGCTGGAATCAAAGTGTAGTATCTGTACTCCTTGTCTTTTATGGTAATAATAATATTAGCCATTTCATTATAAGAAAACATTTAGCATATCTTGGCCAAGCAGCAAGTGCTACAAAAGATATTCTTTTTTTTTTTACTCCCTGACCATTGGGCTTGGATCAAATATCCTAATATGCTTTCTTGAATATTCAGGCCCTGACCATTGGGCTTGGATCAAATATCCTAATATCCTTTCTTGAATATTCAGGCCAGTAGATGTAAATAAATATCAGTAAGTTATGTGTGATGTGTGATACATGCTTAGGCAATCATATATCTTTCAATACATGATTGACAAGGCACACTTTTTTTCCCACAGTAGGTTGCCATTTCTTTCTGCAGTAGACCATTTGCCATCCAAGCCTATAGAACCCAGACTGTCCACTATTTACCCATACCTGGTGGGGAGAAAAAGAGGATTCATACCTTTCCCAAGGTTATTAGTACATAAGTGAATGTAATGGATTCATTTGGAATTTGAACTCGGCTCTCCTATTCCTCAATCCGAGCCTCTATCCATTACTCCATCGTGCCTCCTCATCAATATGCTTTTTAATGAATACACAGAGAATCTATTTAAATATGTGTATCCATTAAAAATGACAAGCAACAAATCACTATTTGGGTTTTATCTTGGTGACTAGGTTCTTCATGGCCAAGATGGAAGTCAAAAAATATATTGTTTAATAAACAGAGCATCTACTTAAATATGGATTTCCATTAAAAATAAATAATAATTTATATATATGTATACATATATATATACATGCATATATATATATATATATATATATATATATATATATATATATATATATATATATATATATGAATAAATATAGTTTTAAGGTGTGCTATATTTATGGGATAAAGTGCTCAAGATCAATGATAGTGTATGTAAATATGAATATAAAAGTGAACATTGAAGTCAACACTCAGCGGTGACAGGCTGTTTCAATGGCAATCGATTATATCCAGCATGAAACAGACTGTCACCTCTGAGTGCTGACTTCAATGTTCACTTTTAATATATATATATATATATATATATATATATATATATATATATATATATATATATATATTTATATAGTTTAAGTTGTTGCTGAATTAGCTTTAAATGCACATCTAAAGCAAGTCTGAGGGAACAATTCCTATAAGGAATGGAGGTTTTAATTGTAGAAATCAAATCTTGATCAATGTTTTTTCTTTCTATTTCCAGTAATTATGATTGATAATTACAAGTAATTATAAATTAAACATGATGATTATAATTAAGCTTCAGAAATTTAATTAAATATGATAATTTGTAATTTCTGGTCACATCATGACTAATTAAGTGTAAATTCATTTCTGCTTTCAAACATTTTTAATTGTTGAAAAAAATTTTTATTAACCAATAAAATACAGTTATTCCACACAATTCACTTTTTGGTCTTCTGTCTAAAATTCAGATGAAGTTGTTTCCCTTATCTTAAGGGGGCTATATTCTCAAATACTCAATGTCCTAGAACCACAGATGGTACAAACTCTACAATATGCATTTTTTTTTGTAAATACCTATATTAAACCTCAATTTATAAATTAGGCACAAGAAGAGATTAAAAACAATGACTAATAATAAAATAGAACAATTATAACACTAGACTCTAATAAAAGTTCTTACCATAGATCTTATTAGTTACAAGGAGATATTGGCAATAATAACTAATAATAAAATCTTCGTCAGCTTTATTCTCGTATCCAAGAATTTAATTTCTTCTTTGCTGATCGCTTCCTTTATAATGATG
Organism: Acanthosepion lycidas; assembly: GCA_963932145.1. Taxonomy (NCBI): domain Eukaryota; kingdom Metazoa; phylum Mollusca; class Cephalopoda; order Sepiida; family Sepiidae; genus Acanthosepion; species Acanthosepion lycidas. The sequence continues at coordinate 3,958,119 of OZ010608.1, read as the reverse complement.
GCATTGATGATGAATATCACAGCCAGGTACAGGTTCAGAACTAGAAGATTACTCTTTCACCAAAACCTGCTCCCGTCATCCATTCTCTATCACTGTTTGACTTTGCAAGATTTGGTTGTTATGTGAAAAAAAATCAGTGTAGAAGAAAGTGCCGATGGTGTGAATTTGTTTAAGGTGGACCCCATCTTGCCAGAAAGTGACCTGCACACTTGATTTCATAACCTCCTCTGTGGCCCATATGGAAAGAGACATGCAGAATCGAGTTATGAAACTGCAATGAACTGCTGCTATCATAATTTTGAGTGGTGCCTTCTGTAGCAAGTTCATCATGTGTTGCCTTCTTTGTCTGTTGGTTCAATCAGTGTAATCTCTTATAATCCTCATCTACTTGTTCCACCATTAGTGTCTTTGGTGTTAGCCACGCTTAGTTTAGGTCCTCATCTTCGACCCTGTCACCAAGGGTGGATTACCAGGAGGTTAGAAGTCTCTATGTCATTGCTATCAGAATCATTAGACCACACAATCCCCTTACATAGAAACATATCACACCTGGATGTCAAAGTAAACACACCTGGATGTCACAATGAACACTACTACATTATTATAAATATTACTTAATAGAGCAATTATAACAATATACAGTAATAAGAATTATGTAAGGGATAGAATATTTGTTCTTACTGTGTAGAGCTTATGTGCAGATCTATTACGCACATACATACATACATACATACCAAAATACAAATCACATACGACGGTTAATTAATCGCCACTACGTTATTATAGACAATTTACAAATTGCAGTAATGCGACAATTTTGTAATCGCTCTATTTTCATGTAGTCAGTTTTGTGCACTTTTGGGAGAAATGGATTACAGAAGCTTTCTTAAGTCTCCCCAAAGCCTCTCGCTGATTGGTCGATGCCAAATAATCAGATGGTTTGCAGGTGAAGAGTAATTCTTCCTGCACAGCGATCTGGAGCCTATAGTCACTTATTTAAGCAAGAATTTTCTAACCGTTTTGAGTGAGAATTCAGCTGCCAAATGAATCCGCAACAGTTGAAACCATGCACCAACCTTCTCACTCACACACACCACTCACATGCTGAACATACCTTGTATATACTCACATAATCTTTTCTAACATGGCAAATCTTTTAAGAACAGTCATTATAAGTGACTCTCATGAACATTCTTCCAGTGAACTTTGAAATACTAAAATAACAGTTAAAGAGAGACAACTCTTGTTTATTTCAACTTTTTCTTACTTAAATGCATGCTTTCTTTCATATCATTGTTTGATATTGAACATCTTGTTAAATACATATTTTATGTGTAACAATGTCTTTTGCTTATCCTTTTCTGCATCAGCCTGTTTCCTAATCTGAAGTTAAATTAATGTGGTGAAGTCCGCCACACTTATTAGGTGCAAGAAGAAATGAATAACAAAATAGAACAATTATAATAAATAGAAAGATCCATGAAAACGTCACGGTTTTCCTATTTTAATTTTCTTACAAATCTTAATTCTTAAATTAATGATTGAGTAAGCTCGTGGTGAGGTCTACAACAATAAAATATCCATAGAAGTTATCCTGTCAGATTGTTAAAGATTTGAGCTTATCAACTTTAACAAAATATCGCATTTTTTTTGTTTTTATATGCTGTGTTCTTTCAGGATGTAGTCGATCATGGCTCTCCACTTTTCCCTATCCCTTGTAACTCTCAATAAGTTTTGTCCCTCTGCCACCTCCCCCAAACCTCCCCCAAATCATGTTCAGTCATCCACTTATAAATGCTGGTCATTATTTTAAGAAGTAAGGTGGTACAAATAAAAAAAATTTGAAATTTACCACTTTTTCCATTTCACTGAAACAGCCATTAAACACTTCTATCATTCTTTGTTTTACTTCATTCATTTTCTGGCTGAAACCAAGTAGTGTTTCTGATCTGAGTTTTGTCTTTTTACACAATCAGAGCAGAACAGTCCATTATTTATTTATGAGGTATTGGCACGAGACATTAAACATTTCTATCATTCCCTTCTTTCTTTTCTTTCATTTACTTTGTTGTATTTTTAAAGAGGTTCTAAACAGACAAAGGTGGTACTCGAGAGGTTTATTGTAAAAGAATACACTACTGAAAGACAAGGGAATTGGGTAGCAGGCTAAAACCGAGCCCGTAGGATCAGGCAAAAATTCCCTTTAGCTGTCTACCACCCCAGACGAGACTCTGCCCTTCGGCATAGCCTCATCTGGGTTCCTCTCTGCCCAAAAGCAGAGAGTTGACCAGCACAGCTGGAGACGAATCTCCAACATATTGCCAAAGCAAGGATATTTACCTTATTCTCCTGCATGGTAGGTTGTGGCACCAGGCCATTATTTAATGTGGGGTCAAAACTGAGCCTGTAGGCTCGGGCAAAAATTTCTTGTAAAAAACGGGGTCAGGTAGCGGTCTGCCACTCCAGACAAGACTCTCCCCTTTGGCATAACCGTGTTTGGGTTCCTCTTTGTCCGAAGCTTAGCTGGAAATGAATCTCCAGCTAATTGCCAAAGCAAGGATCTTTACCTTATCCCTCTGCATGGTAGAATGTGGCACCAGGCCATTATTTAATGTGGGGTCAAAACTGAGCCTGTAGACTCAGGCAAAAATTCCCTGTAGACCCCGTAAAAAACAGGATCAGGTAGCAGTCTACCACACCAGATGAGACTCTGCCCTTCGGCATAGACTTGTCTGGGTTCCTCTCTGCCTTCAGGCAGAAAGTTCAACTAGCTTAGCTGGAAATGAATCTCCAACTAATTGGTGAACCAAGATTATTTACCTCACCTTACTGCGAGGCAAGATGTGGCATGAGGCTGTTTTTAATGCAGGGTTAAAACCGAGCCTGTGGACTTGGGCAAAAATTCCCCATAGACCCCATAAAAATGGGGTTGGGTAGCTGTCTACCACCCTAGACAAGGCTCTGCCCTTTGGGATAACCTCATCTGGGTTCCTCTCCGCCCAAATGCAGAGAGTTTGACTAGCTTAGCTGTAGATAAATCTCTAATTAATTGCCAAAGCAAGCTCACAGGTATATCCTGTGCTCACTATATATATATATATATATATATATATATATATATTTGTACTAATATAGTCAGTCCACATAGGCGATAGGGAGTGTGGGACATTCCATTACAACACATTTTCTCACTGAAACCAAATAGTCTTTCTGATAGGTGTCTTGTTTGTGTTAGACAATCAAAGCAGAATAGTCCATTATTTATGAGGTATTGGGAGGGCAAAACTAATGAAGAGAGGGACCAACACAATTATTATATGATTATAAACATTTTTCTTCCTGTAAAATTAAACTTTATTTTTTACTCATTTATTCCTTCCTCTCTTCCTGATATTCTATTAATTCTTATGAGTGATAGAGCTGTTCACTTGATATTATTCATGAAACACTCACATGAGAGTTAAAAAAAAACACATTTTCATATCAGTGTTTGCATATCTGAAGGCACATTAGGAAGATGAAAGTTACCTTCCAGAAGCTAAGCAAAGTATTAAGAAACAGAAAACTTTCATTAGACACAAAGAGAAATTAGCACTGAACTGCTACATAATAGCAGTCCTCCTATTTGGCAGTGAATGCTTGACAATCTTCTCACAACAGCAAAGTTTTAGAAAAAATAGAAACGAAAAGGGCACTTACACTTAGCATCAGAATGACAGGTTGAAAATTCTAGGACACATAATGAGGAAAAAGGGTTTAGAAAATTAGATACTCACAGGGCAGATTGAAGTCAAGATGAACAGGGAACAACCCATAACCTATCAAGAGAGCTTGAGTAAATGGATGGAAGAGCAAGGTTTAGGAGAGATAACAAAAAGTTAAAAAAAAATTATTAGGAGCTCCAAAAGACTGGGAATTGTGGAGAGCCATGATCTCCAAAGCCTTGAACGGACATGGCACATGGAAGAAAAAGAAGCTTGAAGATCAGTTAGATTTTGAGTTATTTTAATATATATAAAAAAAAAACAGAAAAAAACTAAACAATTATCCTCTATTACGTATTGAATATTTGCCTCTTAACCAGTTTACATAGGCAGGCAGTGATATATTATTTGCATTTACTCATAATAAGAATTAGATTATTGGATTTTATGATTTGGTACAATTACTTTGGTAAAGATTATCCGTTTATATAATTTTATACAAGGCCTGTACTAATACAAGCTTATTTAGACAAGCATTGTTGGGGTGATTACCCAAATCCTATTTTATATTAAGTCATAGATTTGATTATATTTTTTGAAAAGATAAATTTTATGAATTTTATATGAATTTATATGAACTTAATCTTAATTCTTTTCACTCATTTCTCTCTCAGTTTATCTAACTAACTATCTCAGTCTACTTCTGTGTATATATATATATATATATATATATATATATATATATATATAATTGTACTCTATTTCTTCTCTTCACACCTATATATATATATATATATATATATATATAACTATTTCTGTGTATGTATATTTATATATATATATAATATTTTTTCTCCTGATGGTGGCCATGTTGGCCAAAACTAGTTGAGGAATCTAAATGAAATAATAATAATAAAAACAAAAGAATATTAATATACAACCCAGTTTGTCTGAAGATTTAAATTTTTTAATATTTTTTATTGTTCAAAAAAAATTTATATATATGTATGTATGAACAGACATATTTAAACATATATTGTTAAATATTACGAACAATGAATATCTATTAAGTCTGATCATGAGCTGTTCTAATGTCTATATGTTTGCTTTAATTTCGGGTGAAAATAAAGACAAAAATTGTCCAACATTTGGATATTTTTTATTAAGTTGTTCCTTGACCGTATATATATATATATATATATATATATATATATATATATAATGTTTATGCATTCTTTTTATAGATACAAATATTTTATATATATATATAACTGTCAGACTTTCTCCATTTTATATATATATATATATAATTATATATATATATATATATATATAATTATTTATTTAAAAATATGATTCCATTGCTACATAAGAGTTCTCATGATGAGAACAAATATATATATATATATATATATATAATTGTACTCTATTTGTTCTCATCATATATATGTAACTATCTATTTTAGTGTCAATGAGGCTGTTTCTGTCTCTGATATATAGATATGTTTTTTGCATGGTGAGTGAGAGGGATATATATATATATATATATATATATATATATATATATATTAAAATGAATCATTTATACAAAAAGTAAATGTGTAAAGTTAATGATATAAAATGGCAAAATCACTATATATATATATATATATATATATATATATATATATATATATATATAATGTTTATGCATTCTTTTTATAGATACAAATATTTTATATATATATATATAACTGTCAGACCTTCTCCATTTTATATATATATATATAATTATATATATATATATATATATAATTATATATATATATATATATATATATAATTATTTATTTAAAAATATGATTCCATTGCTACATAAGAGTTCTCATGATGAGAACAAATATATATATATATATATATATATATATATATATATAATTGTACTCTATTTGTTCTCATCATATATATGTAACTATCTATTTTAGTGTCAATGAGGCTGTTTCTGTCTCTGATATATAGATATGTTTTTTGCATGAGAGTGAGAGGGATATATATATATATATATATATATATATTAAAATGAATCATATAAAATGGCAAAATCACTCTGTTAACTAAATTTTAAAGATGCATTAACCCACTAACTACTCAATGAATGATCCAATGTACAAATTTTCAAGATAACAAATGAAATATTACTCTACTTATTGAAAATGTTTAGTTCATGCCAAGTGGACTGATAAACTACAACAAAAAAATTCTTAAATTGCCATATTAGTAAAAATGTACTCACTTAAATTTTCAAAAATTCAACCTTAGTTTTGCAACTGCATGCTCCACAATTTTGTATCTGTTATCAATAATACATTTCAAGAAAAACATATTTCAATTTGCATTAAATTTTTTTCATCTTGGATGCTACCTTAATTTTACCAAAAAGAAAATAGTTTCCATAAATGACGATGACTGGAGGGACCTGTCAGAGAAGGGATTTCAGCATTTTATATCAATAACTTTACTAATTTACTTTTTGTATGAATAACTCATTGTAATATAAATTAAACTGCACCACATATTATATATATATATATATATATATATATATATATATATATATATATATATATATAATAAGCATCTACAAGTATTGAAAGAAAAAACAGATCTACAGAAATATAGATCAAGATAAATATTTTTTTTAAGGTTTTGGATTTGAAGACTTCAAACTTTATCCACTTAAAATGCAATGATGAATCTCTGCCTGGATGCAATTTGATACTCGATGTCATTCTAAGGAATGGCGTCTTCTTGTCATCCTTCTTCTGCTTATAAGCAAGCTGCCAATTTATAAATAATACCTTTTTATAATTTTTCCTTTTCTCTTTTGTTTGTTCCTTTTGTACTGTTAAGAGATGTTAATAACTCCTCGTTACACACGTTTATTTTCACTAATAGTCTCGGGTTTCATAACACTTACTTTAGCATTTTCCTTGCCTGCTTCATTCTTCATTTTTTCTTTGAAATGCCACCAAATGTTTTCACACACAGAATGCACATAGTTTTGTATCACATGGCACAGAATAATATATTTTGTGTCATTTATATATGTGTAGTAGAAGATGGATGTGCGGGTACTGTGATGGTTAACAAACTAAAGAATGGAACTGGCAAATGGAGTTCAAACTCCAGCTTTGGAAAAGCATATTTTATTTGTTCTATCTATGGGTAATTAGAAGAGCAGACTGAAGTTTCTAGTTTTGGCTGGTAACCAGTCTCCGAGATGGGACAACATGGATTTGCCATCCGGGATGGGAGAAAGGACAACTCTGACTTAACGATCAATCTTGGAGATTAACACTTTTCATCTAATGACTCAACTGGGGGAAGGTTTTGGCACCCAGAAGAGACAACTTTAGTTTATCAACCAAGCTGGGAGATGGACAACCGGGACAATTTTGATTTTTACAATCAGTTTGGTTTGGTTTGTCTAGTTTTACAGCATATCAATCTCAATGGGTCATTTAATGCCGACAACATTTTTTTTTTCTTTCCTGATAATATTTTTGTTTTGTCAAATATTCATTTCTGTTAATATTTTGTTCTAAAAAATGAATAGCTGGTAATATTTTTTCAAAAACGTATAGCTGGTAATATTTTTTTTCAAAAATGTACAGCTGGCAACATTATTTTTTCCCAAATGTATTATCAGAGGCCTTGCTATTGGACATAGTTTATCATCTTACCCAGGATGCGGATGTAGTTCATTGTCATACCCTGGACACGGATGTAGTTTATCATCATACCCAGGATGCACAGTCTGGGAAACAAACAACTGTTATTTCTTTTTGTGCCAATCTTAAATGAAAATTACTGCAAGATACTTCCCCCTCTTCAATTTATAGGCAGAAGCACACAAATGCATGCTGGGATTTCTTCCTAGCCAATAAAATAGGCCAGTTCTTGGTTTCTTCTTACTCAGTTCCAATCTGTCTTGTCTTTATTTGAATTCACTTGTGTGTCTGTACCAATTCTTAATTTGTGAACTTTTTGCCTTATTATTGTTAATTTGCTTTGTATATATATATATATTTTTTTTCCTCCGGTTCTTTTATTTTTCTTGTTGTTTATTACAAACTTTATCAATTCTGTTTGTTGGGCAGTCTTCCATTTATTAACATTTAACCATAGCCAGTCACTCTACAGTAGTTCTTAGTAAATTTTGTCTTTGCTATCTCTCCTAAATCCTGTACTGCCAACTATTTTACACATAGTCATTAGTTAGGTTATGCACTGCTTTTCTCTGTTGCCACTTGCCTGTAACATGTCCTGGGAGTGTCAAATTTTCTTAGCCCTTTTTCCTTATTATGTGCCCTAGAAATTTCAGCTGTTTGTTTGTGATATATATATATATATATATATATATAAGTGACCTTTTTGTTTCCATTCTCTCTAAAACTGTAAGTGCCTGTCCCTTCAGAACATAGACAATCATAGCTCTCCACAATTTCTTCTACTTTAAAGCTGTTGGTACCAATCCCCATGGGGAATAACTACAAAACACTTTCCCCTTGCCAATTTATAAGAAGAAACACATAAATGCATGCTGGGATTTCTTCTAAGTCAATAAAATAAGCCAGTTCTCGGTTTCATCTGACTCAGTCCCAGTTTGTCTTATCTTAAAATCAGAATGCCATGTTCATTTATCTAAATTTGCTCTTGTGCATCAAAAACAACTCTTGCCATATTACTGTTACTTTGCCTTATTACTGTTAACTTGCTTTGCATATATTGTTTGCTTGCGTTATATTATTTTTTGCCCTGTTCTTTTTTTTGTTCTTGTTGCTGTTTATTGCAAACTTTGCCAATTCTGTTTGTTGGCCACTCATTCTACAATTTCAAACCAGCCAAACTGATACAAGCAAAAAGCATTTAAAAGTGATGCGAGCCCTTATTATAATTAACAAGAAACCAACTTTGGATAACATTAATTATAAACATGGTCACAATGTACTGGCAATTTCAGCAACTTTTATATTATCAACAATAGTGCTTAGACATCTTTTTTATAGTATTATAAAAAATATTCCTTGAAAATGCTTTTACATTCATGATTCCAGACATCTGTACATATGAAAGAAAAACATACTAAAAGACTAAACAAAAGTACATTGGGAGTGTTTTGCAACAAAACATCTATTAAAATGAACTGCTGTCCAAATACACAATTATATATGTATATACGTGCATACATATACATATATATATATGTTGTGTACATAAATATATATATATGTTGTGTACATATATATATATATATATATATATATATATATATATATATATATATATATATAGGTTGTGTTGGTAATCGGAAAGCTTGACACAGACATAGAGAGTAAAAAGTAATTTATTCCAGAATATAATATAGTACATGGTTGAGAAAACAAACTAATGTAAAAAACAGTTAATCGTTAACTCCTCCTCTCACTCAGTAAGAGACAGTGCTGTTTAAATAGTCTTAGACCAATCCATCTTGTGGCGGTGTTCAGCTACTCCACAACAATTCATATATATATATATATATATATATGGTTAAGTAGTCTAAAGAATGCCAGATCTGATAGTGGTTTTACCTACAGTGCACAAACATACACATATGTATACAGGGGGCTGCAAAATTAGATATACAGTAAGTATTATACCTGTATTCTTCTTCTTTATGCTCTGTGTCCCTTCAGAATGCAGACGATCACAACTTCCTGTTTCTTGTAGCTCTAAATAAACTTTGTCTTTTTTATTTTGCTTAACAGTATTATAATAGTGGTTATAGAATTCATTTAATTCCTTAAAATCATTTTTAATATTTTTAAAATTTTTATTATAATATATTTATTATCATTTTGATTTTTTAATAAATAATGATAATAATAATAGTAATAATAATAATAATAATAAATGTTTTGCAGTTAAAGAGGAGCGTGTGAATGATGGAGAGCAAACAGTTTGCAGATTTGAGGGACTGATAAATTTATTACTGATATGGTTGCATCATCAATGCAATATGCTTTGTGCACACATTTGCTTTTTCATTACTGTATACCTATATATATATATATATATATATATATATAATGGCTATTCGTTTTTTCCAAGAACATGCATCTGCTATATATATATATATATATATATATATATATATATATCTGTGTGTGTGTGTGTGTGTGTGTGTATGTGTCAATCAATTTGGAAAAATTCTACAATGGCACGTCAGGATGATGAACCAGTGCATCATCAAAAAATCTTATTTCACAAGAACAAAATCGAGTTTTGTCTGGCTAATGTAGATTCTGTTTATGTCAAATAAGATTCTTCTTCTGATGACACTGGTTCATCATCTAAACGTGCGATTGTAGAAGTTTTTCCAAACTGATTTATACACTGTCTATTCTGATTGATATCCAACATTACTAACACAAATATACAATGAATGCCACCTTGAGTTTGAGTAGATCCAACATAAGAATTGCTTGTAAGATACAGTATTGTCTTGAACAGATAGGGGGGCTTTAAACCAGGCAAGTCCTGAAATTGGTGGCATAACTGTCATAAGACATACATTTTGCCATCATTAGGTTAGTATATATATATATATATATATATATATATATATATCCAAGACAGACACTTAGGGGCTGATGATAGCAGTGTACAAAATGACTTGAAATAGACTATACTATGTTGAGGTAATTTTTGATTTTTTGCTGTAAAAAAATACAAATGCTCTGTTACAATAAATACATCAGGCTCTCTGTGGATTAGTTTTAATAATTAATATTACTAGGATCCACCTGGATTATATACCAACAGATCGATTACGTGTACTATATATATATATATATATATATATATATATATATATTATAAATTTACTAGTTTAAAAATATGGTTCCATCACTACACAGGAATTACTATGTTTCAAAAACAGAAACTAAAAACTTTAAATTTAATTATAGAATTAAATTAAAATACCTAGTACTTTTTATTTTCAAGCGAATTTTGGAATAACTTATTTTGAAATTTACTGAGTTTTATAAGCACATACATTCTTAATATTAGATTCTAAGGATATGGGGAAATTCAGTCATTTTGACAAGGGGTGGTAGGGAATTCATTTCATTATCAACTATTGTATCAAAATATGAGTTACTTTCAAAATGAGGTTAATTTAAGGTAGGGTACGGGTACCTGTTCAATAAATGATGACATTCATTTTTCGCATATTGTCTGTTTTTTTTCAATGTCAAAGAGTTTTTCAGTACATTTGTTTTAACGTTGAATTTTTAATTGTATACGTAAGGATTTTTTCCAAAAGGGTTGTTTGAATATGAGTGTGTTGTCAAAATTCACTTGAAAATGAAACAGTACTAGAGATTTTAATTTAATTCTATAATTAAATTTGAAGTTTTTAGTTTCTGCTTTTGAAACATGGTAATTCCTGTGTAGTGATGGAACCATATTTTTAAACTAGTAAATTTATAAAATTTATGTTCTGCAGAATTGTACTGAGCACTGTTTTTTTAAAAATAAAAATAATTAATAAGAACACTAGATTATAAATCTTACTGTTCTTTTCTCTTTATTTTAATATATATATATATATATATATATATATATATATATATATATATATATATATGTATGTAACCATTGCGAGTGTTGAACTCTGTCCATACTGTTTATACTTATATACACTGTATCTTGAATATTTATTTATCAGATTGTTTATTGTAATGTTTGGCAAAACATCAGCTATTTTCAAATTGATTTAAACTTTATAAATTGGTAAACAATACATATTACACTTCATTAGTTTTAAGTGTATTAGCTTTTAGAATGCTGTAGATATAAAATTATTCTTGCAAATAAACAATCTAATAAACAAATAATGTTTAATATTTTGTCATAAAGTTTCAAGAACAAATAAAATGTACAAGTTCACTTTTATCATATGTTTAGACTTTTTCGTAATTCTAATCATTGCTTTTTAAAACAATAAACATTATTGAGGAGTGAAGGTAGTTAAAATAATAGTGGTGTCAACGGAAAAACTCATACTCAACGTCGGGGCCTACATCAAATGTCTTGATGAGGTAGTGATGCTTTGGGTCACGAGGCTTGCTGATGGAAGACCCTATGTCGGCCAACTGGACTCTGCACCATGGTACACAAGCAGGAGAACCCAGTCATGTCTGTCAGACAATACCTGCAAACAAATAATCCCTTAAATCTGGCCACCTAACTCTGCAGGCTTCGACCCCCTTGAATATTATCTGTGGGGCGCAGTTGAGCGAGAGACCAACAAAACACTTTGTAACACCAAATATGAACTGACGTCAAGAATTATGTCATCATTCACCAACTAAAATAAGGAGACCATTCCAAAGTCGTCTGGAGACTGTGGTTGAAGCCAATAGCAATTTTATTCAATAGATTTACTCTTTAGTATTTCAAGATATTTTTGCATAATTTTGGTAAATATATCTGTTAAAAGGAGATGCCAGTGTTAGTTTCATTTTTGCTTAATGTAGACGACAATTTATCCATCGCGCCCTATATATATATAAATAAAAAGAAAGAACAGTAAGATATATAATCTGGTGTTCTTATTGATATTTTTTTTATTTTTACAAAATAGTGCTCAATGTAAATTTACAGAAAAACTAAGTTACTCCAAAATTCGCTTGAGGATGAAATGGGACTAATGTTTTTAATTTAATTACAAAATTAAATTTGAAGATTTTAGCTTCCATTTTTGAAACATGGTTATTACTGTGTAGCGAAAAATCATATTTTAAATCTGTTAATATATATATATACTTGTGTGGCATGGGGCAGTGTTCTGTTGCCAAACATCGGGTCTTCCAGCAGTTACCCTCTTGACACAGGGCCACACTACATCCATCTAGGCTCTCCGTATTGAGTCTGAGGCCTTCACCAACAGATTCGGGAGTTCTTTTCTTATCAGAACAATCAGATTGAATTTCCCATTTTTGTAATCATCATTAGATTCATTCAACTCTTTTCAAATCCTCTGCACTCTCCTTAGATTGACATCCAAACATTCTGAAATGTAACTGTGTAAGTCTTGGTAAATATGTATATTAAAATGAGATGTTGGTGTTGGTTTCATTTTTGTTATATTCACTGCATGAGAAATCAAGGGGAGATAATCAAAGGAAATATTGGGCTAGAATAGTGGAAATATTCTTCAGAAACATTACTGAAAACTAAAATATAAATATACATTACTTTTTCATTGGACTAAATTTATTATATATGTACATGTGTATATATATATATATATATTGTGTGTGTATGTATGTGTGTGTATGTACATATATATGCATGTATGTAGATATATAAGTGTGTGTGTGTACATACATATATATATATATGTGTGTGTGCACATATATGTATGTGTGTGTACATATATATATGTGTGTATATATATATATATATATATATATATATATATATATATGCATATACTTATGCATGTGTATATATATATATATATATATATATATATATATATATATATATATATATATATCTATTCATGCATATCCATATGTATATATATATGTGTGTCTGTCATTGAAATTTGTTGTAATAACTTTTGCCTTTGTTAATTAGTTGTTTTTTTTATTTATTGCCTCTTTAATACAAGAGGGACAGCGGTAAAAAAAAAATACCACATAACCCCCGCCCAACAAGCATATGTAATTGGATGGTAGAACTGCATTTAAGAGAGATAGCAAAAAGACAAAATTTACTAAGAGCTATAAAGGACAGGGAATTGTGGAGGCCCCTGATCGCCAACATCTTGAAAGGGCATACCTCATAGAAGGAGAAGAGGAAGATGAAGAAATGCATGAAGCACTTGAGAGGTAATGGCACCTGAAGCATCTCTGCCTACTAGCTGAGCATGTAATGTAGGGTAGGACATCTTTGTCACATTCTCTATCTCCTCCTCTGCTTGCCTTCTCTCTTCTTCTGTCTCTTTCTTACTGTCTCCCTAATATTTGGCATTGGTAATCAGGGCGTCGGGTAGCATCTGCCTATTGGATTTCATTCTCTTATGGTTTTGCTTCTAATATGAATCGTTCACATATTTTTATAATCTTGTAGATATAGAATGAGTCTTGTAAGTAAATAATCTAATGAAGAATATAGTGTTTAATTCTTTTGTCGTCAATTCTTGTGAAAAAAGGAAGGGTATAAAACCAGTTTCATACGTTCGGGTTTTACTAAAATTTCTAAAAATAGCTTTTAAAACAATAAAAATTGCCAAGGGTGTATATGGTGTCAAGAGAAAATAAACTCTCCTTTTGACACTGTTTTTATTTTTTTTATTTTTTCTGGTTCGTATTTTTAAACTTTGCCGAATGAGCATTCTTATATGCTCTGCTATTCAGAGCAACATGTGCACCTTGAGTGCTAGCCTCATTAAACCTTGCGCCTATGAGTATATCGTATATCTGTACCAATTTTACAATTTGGGTTGGAATTCTTGAGATGACGAATTATCATTATTACATGCTTTGCTATTTGGAAACAGAATGTTCATCTTAATTGTTATACTCACAATATTTGAAACTATTCGTACGTCATATCAGCTCTGTACCAATTTGGTAATCTTGTTATAATATTTGAGACAGTAATTATTTGTATTATTATTATTATTATTGTTGAAATAAAATAATCACATCCCCCTCTCCCCTCTTGCTTGTAACCATTCGCTATAATAAATGTTTTCAGCACTAAAGCTGAATTAGTCAAATAAATTTACATAAGCTTCTACTTAAAGCTGTGACTATATTATTAGTATTATTAACATTGTCATTATTATTATTATTATTATCATCATCATTATTATTATTGTCATCATCATCATTATTATTATTGTTGAAATAAAATTATCTCATCCCCCTCTCCCCTCTTGGTTGTAACCATTCACTATAATAAACATTTTCACTACTAAAGTTGAATTAGTCAAATAAAGTTACATAAGCTTCTACTTAAAGTTGTAACTATATTATTAGTATTATTATCATTCTTATCATAATTTTTATTACTATCATCATCATCATTATTATTATTACTATTTTTATTATTATTATTATTATTATTATTATTATTTGCATTGCTATTTGGATCAAATTAGTTACACAACTATGGTGAATAGTCTGGTTTGAATAGTAAAGTAAAATTCATTTTTGTATATTAAACAAGTATTAGTTTTTATTTTGTATATTAAATCAATAATAAAACATAAATTCTTCACTTATTCCATTGTCTTCTTTGGTACCTTGAAAAGAAAAGGTGTATACAATTATTTTTTTTTTTTTTTTTTTTTTTTGACACACAATGCAATTTTTTTTTTTTTTTTTTTTTTTTTTTTGCATGCGTGTTTTTGAAGAACT
>OZ010608.1:3917950-3932950 GCA_963932145.1 Acanthosepion lycidas | reverse complement strand
CTTTCACTCTCTGTAACCCCCTGCATACTAGTAGCATTCCTGCCTTGATTGGGGCGAAATGATTTTAGAAACTGTAAAGATACATATACATATAAAAATCTACATATTAAGTTAAACAAAAAAAAAACATCCTTGATAGTGTCTAACAGAATCGCTGAAAGTGCTCAGATATATAGAACGTTCGGACAGGCAGTTTTTTACACACTTTATGTCCAGAAAAGGAAATACTTATACAAATACAAGAAAGAAATTGTGTAAAATATCTAATTACAGTATCATGTCAGTCATTTTGAATGAAACTTTTATAAAAGAGGGTATTTTATTATCTATATCCCCACTTGCAAAGCAATTAAGAAACAAGGGTGTGGAAGAATTAGGAACAAAAACATTAATAATGAGCGGAAAGGATAATCAGGAGGACAGTAGACAGCACTTGACATTGCATTTAAATCTTTGCAGATTACAGTTGGTTGGACAGCATAGAGCTGGAAGGGAGTTCTGCAAGCGAACTGCCCAAATACACAAATATTAAATATATATATATATATATATATATATATATATATATATATTGTGTGTATTTAGGCAGCATCTTTTCATTCATACATGTGTATAAATGAAAAGATGCTGCCTAAATACACACAATTTAAATTACATGATCCAGCAGCCCACAATACTATCAATACTTGGAATTACAAATGTAGCCTTGTGAAAAGGCAAATTGAAATAGCAAAAGAAAAATTGAACAACCTTAACAGCAACAAACGATAAACTACAGGATATAACTACCCGGGACCAACTGGAGAAAATTACACATAGACTCATAGAAATTAATTCACTCTCATGTAATTGACATCTTTGATAATGGCTTAAGTAAGCCGAAAGCTTAGATTGTATTAAAAAAATATGGATCACTATTGTGAATTTCTTTCTTCATTCAACGATAATGTTATTAAACTTATCAGATGTTACGAAAAAAATTTACATAAAATAAATAGACAACACTTGTCTATATTATTTAAGGAAACGTGTATATATATATATATATATATATATATAAAATTAACTTATTATCTTTAATATATTTATCACTCTTAGACAGTTAAAAATTATAATTTCTGTTGTAATATTTAATCATTTTCTCACATTTTGGATTAATTATATTCACACTAAGACAAATTTAAAATCAAAAACCTTCTGCTTTGCAGTTTATAAACCTCTTTCAGGAGATTTAATAAAAACGTTAATCAGATTTATTTATTACCTGATTTTTAGAACTTTAATTCCTTTATAATTCCACTGTTACGTTAATTCAGAATTAATGTGCAACTAGCTTGTATTTCAAACTAAATATAATCAGTTGTTACCGAAAGAGGATAACAGTAGAAAATTAAGCCAATTTGATGATATGATTTTCTTTATTAGGAAAAACTATGGAATTTTTATTATTATAAAAATTCTTATATCAGTAACTCTAAAGAATATATATATATATATATATATATATATATATATATATATATATATGAGAGAGAGAGAAATTTAATATGAAATATATATATATATATATATATATATATATATATATACCAGATGCAACAGAAAAATTGTCCAAATTGTGTAACAGCAAAATTGTTCAATTTTTAGATTAAGCTCTGAACTGTAATATCTTAAAAATGATTAAAGATGTCTTACTGTAATCCTTCGAGGTTTTTATAATACTATTGGACTCTACTTTGAGCAATAAGTGTGTATAATTACTCTCCAAGCTTAACAGAAGAATCGTGATGAAATTGATCATAAAAAAAATTATATGTTCATCATTAATTAATCATAGATAAGGATTGGAAACTCATGAAGTATTGAAAAAGAGTAAAAATATATATATATATATATATATATATATTATTTCTTGATCATTTTCAAACTTATTCAAGATGACCTTCACTATCTCTAACCTAATTTTCTGTCCTGGAGCAACCAGTTGCTTCACACATTTCACGTATGATCTCATTTTCAAGTCCTTTTTTCACTGCTCTTTGGATTGTCATAGGTGAAACTCCTCTCTCACATGCTAAACATCTTATGGAATGAGTTGGATCTTTTCTAATTGATATCTTTAACTGTAAGTTGTAATGATGATACTTCTTCCTGTTGTGACCTCTTAATCTTGTGAAATCACTATATTTTAAACCACAACAAAATACGGGTCCTAAGATGATGAACAAATCATAGATGAATTTTCACATGTCTAACATTTGTAAATAAAAACAAAGTACAGATAATTCATTAAGAAGTCAGGGATTTATTTGACATCGTACTTATGTCATGAACATGACACCCACCTCCTTTTAAATGATAAAAATCAATGTCTTTTCATTTTGACAAATGTCATTAGTCAATGGGTTATTCTAATGAATTCTGATCTACAAAAATTATACCCTGAAATGGTTTGCCTCATTTTTAACAAGTCGACCAGTTTATTTAAATATTGTTGGATTTACATGAGCCAACTCTAAATTCTTTCTTTGCTTATATCCACTCTTTCATTTTTGCTGCAGTAAGCTTGGAGTCATTATCTTGCTAAAAAATTCAATCACTTGGTAGTTTAAGAAATCTCAAAAAATCAAGATCGGATTGACTTTAACAGGTCTCAAAATATGGTAACTGTTTGTGCTTCCAATCTTGACCAATCATAACCTTTCTTACCCCCAATTGAAGAACACTACTTTGGGGGACAGAATACCTTGGCTTTTTTTGAGTTTTGGATACAGAGTTTTGACCCTTTTCGATTTAAGATTTTTTTGACTTGTGAGACTAATCTAGACTGTTTGAAATTACGCTCACAGATTTTTTAATTTCAGGGTTTAAAGACATGCTGCATAACAATATCTAATAATTCCAAATCATTATATATCTACCCTATTTTCAATCTCTGACTGCCATATTGGATGGGAGATATCACATACTAATTTTTCTTTGGTTTTAATGGTATTTTTAATGGTATTTTTTAATCCTATCAAATCTTACACCATGTTTTCTTGCTTACACACTTATCCAAATGAGTCAATACCTCGGCCGCATCAAATCAATTTGTGGTAGAATGGGTCATCATCAATGGATACATTTAAGATTAAATATCTTACACAGCTTCTGAAAGTCATTTTCTGTTATTTAAATTTCAGTGTCATGTTTTTTAAGCATTACAAATATCTTCTTTTTTATATTAATGTTCCCCTTTCAAATCTAAAGTGCTTATGGAGCATTTCTATTTAGTTGTCTTATGACAATGTCTGTTCCCGACATATATCAGATGCTAAATGGTTTGGGCATATATTGGCCTTGTGTAATGATTAAATGAAAATGCACAAAGTGATGATTAACATGAAAATAAATCTTTATATGACAACATAATACAGAAGCATAAGGTGAAAGTTGAAGTTTCAAGAGTTTGAGGGTAAAATGTTCTGGCATATACGAGAGACAGAAAGAGAATCTAAGAAGTATATGTATATGTATATGTATGTAACCATTTGCTTACAATATGCTTTTTTTTCTTATTTTAAAATTTGAATTTTTAACTGTTCCCTCCTCATCCGAACACAAATCCCAATGCTGGATGTTCGAGAACTAGATAAAGGGCAGATTTTCAATCTTGGAATCATCCTGATTCTAAAATGTGATAATATGTCTATGTGGCCCGAGTTAGTGATGTTTCAGACACACGGACAGACAAATGAATTTGCTGTTTATTTATTTTGATAGAAAATATATAATACACAAATTAATGTCTCAAATTAAAACAATATAAATAATAATTACATTATAAAAAAATTTTAACAACAAAATACAATATTTACTCATTTTGTTTTTTTTAAATTACGTCACTTAGTTCTTCCATAATTTACCTTGACTTTCATTACACCTGAATTATGTTTATTAGTGTTCTTAATTTTAAAAATTCTGTAAAACTAACAATATTTTCATGTCTGTGTATAAAACTTGTTGCAAAATAAAATCCTTATATTTGCCTTGAAAATGTCCATCAGAGGATGAAACATGTTGGCTAAGATAAGTTTTTCTTTATTTATATTGTACCTTTTCAGATATATTTTTAGTTATTTCTGAATTTTTACATACACTTGTATATACATATATACATGACCAAAAATTATTGGGACTGGTGCTATAAAAAGAAAACTACAAGACATATTAATTCTGCATTTAATCTCCTTCGAAGTAGTCCATACTGAAGCCACACACTTTATCCAGCATTATTTCTGTTGCTGGAAATATTCCTGGAACTCCTGGGATAGTGAGCAGCTGCCTTTTCACATTCTCTTGGATTTACTCAATGTCTTCAAATCTTGTTCCTATCAAGTGCAATTTGATTTTTGGAAAGAGGAAAAAGTTTCTAGGGGCAAAATCTGGAGAGTATGGTGGTTGTTGGACCTGGGGAATTTTGTGGTTAGCCAAAAACTGTTGCAAAAATCTGTAGTCACTGATGGAATTTTTGTGGTGTGGTGAGACGACTACACTCTATACGCTTTCCTTTCAAGTAGTGGTGAGACAACTACACTCTACACACTTTCCTTCCAAGTAGTGATGAGATGACCACACTCTACACACTTTCCTTTCAAGTACTAGTGAGATGACCACACTCTACACACTTTCCTTCCAAGTATTGCTATAAACAACAGAAGTGAGCAAGAATGTTATAACTTAGTGTGTATGTGCAACAGATTTCAAGGTCAATCTGTGCCAAGCAGCTTCATTCTGCATACTTTAACTTTTATGACTTATCAAGTGTTTTTATTTTTACCTATAAATAATAAGTATAATTTTTTTACCTGTAAATAATACTTATTCTTGTTAGTTTCAGAATTCTTCATTTACAATATTTAGATAATTAGATGTAAGAACAAGATTATCTGGATTAAAAATTTTACTGAATAATCCGTTTAAATAAATTTCATCAGTTGCCTATATGAATATTAAAAAAAATGCTTTGGCATTCAATAAATTACTTAAGTCAAAAATTAATTCAAAATAAATCCTTACCTATTACATAAAATATTAACCAAAATGCCCTAAAAAGATAATTGTTGGGAATTTATACCAGTCAACGTTTAAGATGTTTAACAAAACAGAATAGTTTGCAAGTTGGCCACTAATACATTTTGTTAGAATAAGCTAATCTTTGAACAGTGCCACCAATTCAAACCTTAACATCTAGAACATGGCATGCCACTTCCACACAGTTGAATCACTTTTATTTCCTCTGTATTCCAAATGTAAGGGGAATTTTTTTTTTTTAACAAGACTCATAAACAGTTTTGTTACTGTTATCAGCTATTTTGCTTTGACTTTTTAGTAGATTTACAGCAATGCTACCATGCATTGCCCTGGATAAAATAACTTTAAAGATATCTGTCTACATTTCTAAGATGAGGTATCATATAGTTACTTTGGTTAGATGGAGCTCAACAGCCCAGAAAGGCAGACCATTTAAAAGAAGGAAAACTCTGATTTTAAACATATAGCATTCATCAGTCATTTGTCATCATACTTGATAATATTCTAAGAATTTGTAACTGAACACTTTATTCAATCGACAGGGATAGATAGTTCCATTTCCACATTCTATATTTAGGAAACATGAAAACACTATGTATACTACTCTGTCAGTGACATTATTTGCTTTTTATTTATTGATCTGGATCTGTTCAGTTCTCTCCTTCTAGCCTTGATAAAGTTCAGAATCTTTTATAAGGTCTTGTGCGAGGAGACTTACTCTTTACTCTACCCGCTCTTTCCCATGGACACATGACAAGACTATCATTACTCTATTGCTATTTCCATGGCAAATGTTCAAATGAGCCCCTTTCGTTAATTCCACCAGCTCAGACCTTTACATTTAGAACATGACATGTTGAATCACTCTTATTTCCTGCATATTCTATTCATAGCAAGGAAGTTTCATTCTAATTCTTTCCAAGAACCATTACTTTGTGGAACAAATTCCCACATAGATGCTTAGAAAAAGACAATAATGTTACCTTCTTCAAGTCTAGGGTCAACCGTTATCTCTTTTATACCTTTATGCAAATTAATTTTTGTATTTTTCCAATGAAACATAATCAGGTGCACATGTTAATAAATTTTATGTTCATTTTACTCAGTCATTCCTTGCAGATTAACTACAGATTCTCGATTGGATTTAAATCAGGAGTTTTCAAGCCATTCTATAGTACTTTAATTTGCTCACTGGTAAGACTTGCAAGTGTGTTTGTGCAGCATTACAATTTTCATATGCTTCCTTGGAGCAATGTCTGTTGCAGACAATGGTCATAGGACAACTAATTGACAATTGAAACAATAGTGTCTGGGCGTGATAAAAATCTGATGTAATCACAGATGACGCAACATTTTTCAAGGCTATATAAATTTCATCATACACCCTGAAAATAGATTCATATTACAGCACACCACAGTGAATGACTTAATCTGAGGAAAAAATAGAAATCAAATACACCCTGTCACTCCAGTGGGTCTAAAACTGGCCGTATAATGAAAGAAAGGAAATTAATTTGCACAAGAGTATAGATATCCTCATAAGCTTCACTTTCTTCACTTATGTTCACATCACACACTTCATTCAGTATTTCTCCATATTGGGTGACTTTTGATCCTTGTATTGGGTGAATGTTGATAAAAAACAAAAAATAGAGAAAAAGAAACTAATTTACATTATTCAATCTATTGTCCTCATGTTTGTCACTATGTTTATCACATTTCGGCTGTTGTATGATCCAGCCTTCTTCAGGTGAACTGAACCCTCTAGTTCCACATGCCATGTCTAATGGATGACAGTTATATTGAAGTTCTCCACTGCCTTAACCGAGTATTGAACTCACATTCTTTGAGTCCTGTCACTGGATCAAACTAACACCTTTATCCACTGTGCCATGTGTCCTTGAAGATATCTGTGTATGAATTTCTGGGTGTTATAAATCTAATGTCTTCAGCAAGTATTTTTTACCAGTGATCATATTGCAATTTTTGCTGTTATCATTGCATGTTTTTTACCAGAGCTCATATTGCAATTTTTGTTTTTATTATTGCTTTTCTCTGGCAGTACTTATTACTGGTGATAAACATGGTGACAAAGATGAGGACAATAGTCCAAATAATGTAAATAGCGTACATAATACCTCATCTCAGAAATATCGACAGATACTGAAAGGCTGAAATGTTGTGATAAATATGGCGACAGAGATGAGGACAATAGTCTGAATAATGTAAATAGTGTACATAATACCTCATCTCAGAAATATAGTCAGATAAAGAAACTAAAATATTAACATTTTGTTCATTCCAATTTATATAAGATACTTTCAAATATAGTATTTTTCTTGAGACAGGCAAGGAATAAGTTATGAATTTTGATTTTTATCAGTGAACATAAATATCATGGTTGCACTTTAACTGTGTTGTCCCAGACAATTCTTCTTGTCAGAATCCTTCTTGCACATTTATAGATCAACCAATCAAACTGAATATTGCCACCATATCTGGTCAGGTGCTGGAGCTGTATATCTTGAGATTCTTGGTAAGATTCAAAGAATGGTTTGCAGTGTAATCGACCATGATCTGATGTCTCGACTTTATTCACTTTCTCACTGACATGATGTGGCTTCCCTCTGTCTTTTCTACAAATATTTTCATGAAAACTGTTCTGATTTTATCCTTCGTACCTCTACTGTATGAATTTAAGCAGGCTACTAGATTGGCAACTAAGTCTCACTGTTTTGTTGTTGAATTAGATAGATGAAGCTAGCTCTTAATAAATTTTGTAGTGCTTAATAAAATTTGTCTTCTTAATATTTCTCCTAAACCCTGATTCACTGGCCATTCTTCCTTTTTATATGCTGTTTTCCTTCAGGACATAGGCGATCATGGCTCTCCACTTCCCCCTATCTCTTGTAGCTCATAATAAGTTTCATCCCTCTGCCACCCTCCCCCAGATCTCATTCTGTCATCCACTTGCTTAAGTCCACCAGGTATGTCATGTGTTGCTTTCGCTTGTCTCTCTTTCCCTCTATTTGACCTGTGAGTATCAGATTCTCCAGACCCTCCTTTCTCATTACATATCCCAGAAATTTCATCTGCCTCTTCCTGATGTTAAATTAAATATGTTATATAAGTTGTTTTCCTCTGTCCTCCTTTCCTTCAGTCTGTCCTGCGAGGATCAGGTTTTCCAAGCCCTCTTTCCTCGTTATGTGCCCTAGAAATTTCAACTGTCTCTTCCTGATGTTAAGTCTCTTTTTGTTTCCATTTTCTCAAAAACTTTGTCATTGCTTCCATATTCAGTCCATTATATCCTCAGCATCCTCCTGTAGAACCACATAGTACTGTGCTTAAATTCATCAAGTCTAGCTGCCAAAGAGGAAAGTTTATCAGGGCAATTACTATGAAAGTATTTACGGAAAAGTCCTAGAGAGGCTACATCATGGTGGTGGGAAAGTAACTAAAACTGAGATGCCAGGTCAGGACCAGTAACATTACAGATTCTTTTTTGGATTTTATCAAGAATCTCTAAAGATCTGCCTATCAGCTTTATTTCATCTTTTTAGCAAGGAAACATTCTGTTGTTATCAGGAATACAAAGAGATTGGTTTGGTCTGGTTTATTTTTACAGCATATCAACCTCAATGGATTATTTAATGCTGAAAAAATTTTTATCGTTGGTAATATTTTTTTCAAAAATCTATTTCTGGTAAGATTTTTCTTTCAAAAAAAAAATATAATGCTGGTAATAATTTTTTTTCAAAAATGTTTTGCTGATATTAAAACCTATTTTTACACTGTTTTGACCCCAGTTTGAAGTGGGGTTAACTATTTTCCCATAGCTGGTATCCTAACAGGTGCAACCACCCCAGGTTAATGTGGAACACCAGCAATTAAGAGGTGGCTCCATGCTCCTCAAAACCTCCTGAGCAGAGGAATAATTTATCATCTTACCCAGGATGCGGATGTAGTTTATCATCACACCCAGGACAGGCAATGAGATTGGGACTCAAGATCTTCCCAGAGCTCAAGTTGAACCCATATATCCAATATATTAATGAAGATGTTGCGAAAATAGTTGGTTCATTGTACTTCTTCAGTAAGTATCTGACTCCTTGTGCTATGCTCTTTCTTTACAAGAGCCAGATCAGATTCAAGACGGAGTATTGCTGTCAAATCTGGGATGGAATGCTCTATCTTTATGCAGCCTTGTAGATGATGAATTATTTTCTACCCTACAACCACTTTCCCCACAGATGAAAAGTTGCAAATGTCTAGCTTCTCTAATGCTATTTCCATGGCATGTGTTCTGGCATACTACATAACCTTAGTCCCACCACCTTTACAAGTGGAACTCATCAGGCCACATACACGAGAGTGAATCATCCCCATTCCATTAGTAAGGAGGAAGTTTTACTCAGACAGCATCTTCCCAAGAACTGCTGCTTGTGGGACAGACTCCCATCAGGATGTTTTTCTAAATCACTACAATCTTGGGGTAACCCTTATCTTTCCTTCATAGCCCCAGGAACTTTATTCTTTGCCCTTTCTTATACTCAATAGAGCAGGATGATTTTTCACTTGTTTTAGACAACGCTGCACTCATTGTGAAAGCTGGTGTTTGATGTCCTAAGTACTGATTCCTAGAATTAGATTCATAATTTTTACCAATTTTTGAGCATTTAGCTTTAAAGATCTGCTAAGATGTACAGAAATACATAATTTCTGCAGGTTTTTGCTTTCAAATTTACTTCAAAATTTTACTATTTCAAGAATTGATCCAATTAAAGTTAACATCTTTTGTATTAGATAAATTGAGGGGAAAATATATTAAAACCAGAATTCTAATTATAAATCACCACAAACAAAATATATAATTTTTTTTACTGCATTTGGTATGTAAAAATCATGTAAAATTTGTAAAAGATTACAAAAAAATGCTACTCAATGAATAAGATTTGTTAAAACATAATTAATAAAAAATAAAAAAAATAGATAAAAGTATATATAACACAATTAAAATGCTGGATACAAATTATATGACAATGTTTTAAATTTGCATTATTTATTGAAAATCACACTAAAACTACTGCACTATATAACATATTACATCATAATATAGCTAAATTGTTCAGTATAACGCCCCTTTGAAGAAAATGAAGGTCTTATTTGATAGCATAGTGATTTAGTAACAATGTCCTTGTCTCTTGCACCTTGTCTATATACAATTTGTAAAGCTTCAGTAATTTATAAATTTTATAAAGCTGTGTTATAAGGCTTTCACTGATCACCAAAATGAAATTCCAATAATATGATTTTGAACCTAAACATAATCTTTAAACTTGTTTCCTCAAAAAATTTATTTGAAAAAAATATTTTGTGTCATTATTTCTCATATCAAAACCCAACTTTCATATTCAATGCAATACCACGGTTCCAAAATTGACATACCCCAATGCTTCTACAACACCACACAATAACTCTCTACCCTGAGTAGCTCTTGGGTCAGGTATTGAGTAAGTAATAGTATAAAGATAAATATATTAATGACTTAGAAAGCAAAACTCACATAGTTTATTGTATAGATAAAATACTAGATTTTTATCCTGTGACCTATATTCCCAGTCACCATGTGTACTGTAGCTGCAGTAGAAGGGGTAAGATGGCCTGAGAGAGCCCAGTCCTCTCCAAACCAGTTTGAATTCAGAGTTTTCCTTCTCCTAGACCTGTTGCCATCTAAGGTTATAGCACCCAGTCTGTCCTGCAATTTACCCACAGCTGGCAGGGCAGAAGAGGATTCATACCTTTCCCAAGTGTATTAGCATGTAAGTGAATGTAATGGATCTGACTGGAATTCAAACTTGGCTCTCTGATTCCTCAATCAGAACCGCTATTCATTACTGCACCATGCCTCCCAAAATCCTATATTACCTATGTAGAAAACCAATTGCAAAATTGTATCAATAGTGAAATCATTTTTGATAGGACAGTTATTTCCCCAGCAGATTTAATGGATGCTTCAAAGCAGCAACAGTAGCAGGCTTGTCTCCTTTCCTTCCAACTTGCATTTGCTCAATGAACCAAATATAAGTTGGTTAAAATTTCTTTTTCTCACTTTAACATTTGATATCTGAAGAGTCTATGCCATTTCACCTTCTGCAGACTGTAAGTAATTTCTACAGGACTTTATGCTAGACATAGATAAAAATTCTTCTCATTCAAAAATATAAATAAAGCAATAGCAAAACTTGCTTGTTGGAATAGATAATTCAAGCTTTCCTTGGATATTTTTGTTTTTAAGGATTTAAAAAATCAGAATTCTTTTTTTTACTTTCAACAATAGAATTAATTGTGTAGATAAAAATCCTAGATTGTTCCTGCAGAAAATATAACTATTGAATACCAAAGCTGTTTAGATAATACCGCCATCTTGTTTTTTGTTTTTTTGATAGTACACGTCAAGATAGCTTTCTTTTATATATTTTTACTTTTAGTGCCCTAAAATCTAGAAGATTTTGTTAAATGTGATAACCAAGTTGATAGACATTTACAAATCTGTCATTTGTCCATGCATTGAATACTGCTGCTAGATCTGGTCTGTTGATCCTGTTACTCATGTTGAAGTTCTTGAAGAAATCCAAAGGATCTGTAATGTAATCAATCCTGACTTGGCATCTCAACTTTACTCACTTTCTCACTGACATGATGTGGCTTCTCTCTGTCTTTTTCTACAAATATTTTCATGGCTACTGCACGGATTAACTTTTTTCCTGGTGCCCCAATGTAAAAAAAACCTTCAGTGTATAGATCAGTTATTAGGTTGTCACACATGAAAAAAAATGAATAAAATGCTTCTGAAATATTAAAAAACTAATTTATTTAGTTGAAATAGACACCATATTGATAAATGACTTCTCAAATATATCTCTAGATTCTTGATCACATTTTTTAATAATTTTACATCCTTTGATGTGATAAACAGTTCAAATGCTTCAAATACCTCTTCCTTATTGAAGAATGCTTTATTGTATATGAAAAGCTCAAAATGTTTAAATAAGTCATAATCAGTAAGAGAGATATCAGGTGAATATGGAGGATGAGGCAAAATTTCATAATTCAGACTATGCAGCTATTTGATAGTTGATTGAGAAGCATGCGGCCCTATGTTGTCGTGCAACAAAATTGGCCCGTCCCTATTTACAAGTCTAAGATGTTTCTTTTTCAATTTTCTGTGCATGCATTCAATTTCTCCACAGTACGACGTTGTTGTTATTGTTTTTCCTTGAGGCAAGAATATATAATGAATAACCCCTTTGAAAGACCACCATACAGTAACCATTAATTTTTTAGGGTGCAGTGGAGGTTTTGGTGATTCACTTGCATCTAACCACTGGCCTACTCTCTTACTGTTGTCAAAGAGTATCCATTTCTCATCACATGTAATGATTTGATACGAAAATGGTTCTTTGTTCCAGTTTGTATTCATACATAAGATTATTGGATATTGTTTTATTTTCATTTTCATTTTCATTGGACTTATGAGTAACTATAATGAAAGAAAAATTATCTGAAAAGAAAAAGAGTTAGGAATAAGTCAAGACTTTTTTTTTATATACTAAGGAGCTTACTTCATTAGACGATTTGATTAACAACCAACCATGTAAGTATGTGAGCCAAGGAAATTAAGTATAGAACAGCCAACAAAATCACAAAATTTTGAGCAAATTCTGTAACCTTTGTCAGTATTTGATCAATATATATATATATATATATATATATATATATATATATATATATATATATATATATTTATTCAAACATATATTGTTAAATATAACAAATGTCTATTATGTTTGATCATGATTCATTCTAAACTCCGTATATTCGCTTTAAGTTTGGGTGAAAATAAAGACAAAAATTTTTCAACATTTGGATATTTTTTATTAAGCTGTTCTTTGATCTAAGCTTTTGGCTCACATGAGCCATCTTTAGAGTGGTTATGCAGACATTTAAACAAAAATATTCATCATAAAAGATGATATTTTGTTATGTTGACATAGAAGATTGCTATGCCACAGTAATGGTTGCAGAATAACAGATGCAGGTCGTAAATTCATGATACAGTTCTATGACATCATACCACATGAGAGACCGAAATATTAACAACAGGACCATATGTCTAGAAGCATTGTAAGGTGTTGTGACTAGTTTGAAATGCAATTTTGTTGAATGCAGGTTGCTTCATTTTAATGTAGATGGTCTCCAATATCTAAAGGTTCTTTTTACTTTGTGTATGTGTGAGTATCGTTGTGTTATCAATTAATATCTGTCTAATATTATGTACATGGCTATGTTTTTCTAAGAAATGTTTAATCAAACTAAGAACAGAAATGTGACAGGTAAGTCTACAGGAGTGTGTGGTTGTAGTAAAACCAATATATGTAGTGGTTTATTATTAGTATCAGAAATGTAATCTCTGAACAGGCATATAAATTAATACACTACATTGTTTTTTGTAGAGGATTTAGTTCTGTGTTGGTAGGGCTATTACAAACTGTGATATATATATATATATATATATATATATATATATATATATATATATATAATCTTAGAAGCCCATATTTGAAGAATAATGCTAAAACTAAGTCAAGCTTATTAAATATTTAGCATGCATGTGGCAATGCTTAGCAAGGTAGTCTAATTGGTAATTTCTACTAAGTAATTTGTTTGATCCTCACTGACAACTCCATACTTGTGGCCTTTTACCCAAACTAACCCAACCTCAATAAATATCTAAGGTACTCGGGTAAGAAGTAATGGTTACTGACATAGTTTGGATGACTTTTTAAGTACCATCTCCATTAAGAACTCCATACACATGGCTTTATGACAAAAATAAGCCATACTTAGTAAATATTTAGTGTGATATGGCGTAATGGTTAATGAGCTAATATGGTTGACCATCGCAAAGGAATAGTTCGTTAATTTCCAAAACTCATTTATATTAAAAATTTATGCCATGTTTTATTTTAAGGGGACTGCAATGAGAAATAATCATTTTTTTATCTCATGTTAATTTACGTCTTTATCCACTGGGCCACGTGTCCTTGAGTACACGTGGCCCAGTGGATAAAGGTGTTAGTTAGATCCAGTGACAGGACCCAAAGAGTGTGAGTTCAATACCTGGTTAAGGCAGTGGAGAACTTAGAGAGGGGAATTAACAGGCAATAACTGATAATTGACATCCATTAGACATGGCACGTGGAACTAGAACAGTCTACCCCAGTGAGTGAAATAAAGGGTTCAGTTCGACATTCCAACCACCTGAAGAAGGTCAGCGCATACAACGGCCGAAACTTTGTAATAAATATGGCGACAAAGATGAGAACAATAGTCCAAATAATGTAAATAGTGTACATAATACCTCATCTCAGAAATATAGACAGATACTGAACGGCCGAAACTTTGTAATAAATATGGCGACAAAGATGAGGACAATAGTCCAAATAATGTAAATAGTGTACATAATACCTCATCTCAGAAATATAGACAGATACTGAACGGCCGAAACTTTGTAATAAATATGGCGACAAAGATGAGGACAATAGTCCAAATAATGTAAATAGTGTACATAATACCTCATCTCAGAAATATAGACAGACACTACTGGAAATTCTTTATTTAAATTGGCTTCAATTTTAGTGGAACACCTTTTTTTCTATATTAAGCATTTAGTCAACTGTTTGTACATAAACATTTTAACAGCCTATTTTTTCAATTTCATTTGTTTGGGAAGGGATAGTTGTTTATGAGAAGCTAATCTGGAACAGACATGCTGCTATATTTGATTTCTCTGAGTGGTTGCTGCCGGTTGAGTTTTATCAAAATTTACAAATATTCAAGCAGGAAACTGGCCAGTCAGTTTAA
>OZ010608.1:3880450-3910450 GCA_963932145.1 Acanthosepion lycidas | reverse complement strand
ATATATATATATATATATATATATTTGGTTGGATTGATGTGAGTTTGTGACCCTGGGTTTCACTCTTTTGCTATCTCTGATATAGAGCACTTTCTAATAAGTAGCACGCATATAATATATAAATAATTATATATATATATATATATATATATATATATATATATATATATATATATATATATATATATATACATTTATATTTATATACACACACTTTTCATACACACACACACACATATATATATATATAGATATATATATATATATATATAGATATAGATATATACATTTGTTAGAAGCTGTTACATTGGAATATTCAAGTTACAATGACAAATGCATTTTTGTTACAGTGTAACAGTTTCTAATAAATAACTATTACTCTTGCTCTTGTATCGAGCTCTATTTTAAATTAATGTTATGAACATTTGAATTTATATTCTTTTCATTCTTTTACATTTGAATATAATAAACAAATATATATATATATATATATGTATATAGCTGGCCACTCGTATTCAAGGATAGTTCATATATATCTGTAATGCACATATAGTTTATATATATATATAAATAAATATATATATCATCCATATTTAATATATTTCATATAGATATTTATATACTTATATATACATACATATATATACATATTCACTCTCTACACAATTCCAACACGAATACAGTACATACATATGCACGCAATGACGCATTTATGTGTAAATGTGCCCAGTTCCACACTGTTCGCATATGTATATGTTTGTGTGAGCTGCAATGCATGGATGTGCATATGTGTGTATCTGCATGTATATGAGTGACGTCTCGAAGAGGACGCAGAGGAGAATTTTTCCTACCACTACCATCAAACAGCCATGAATAAATTAAAAATTTCAAAATTAATCACTTTGTCTGATGATCGCAAAGGGCATGAAACCTGGGGTCACAAACTCACATCGATGTAAATAAGTATGTTAGCTGATATTCAGCACTTTACAATAAGTACCATGCATATATAATATATAAATAACATGTATAAAAATTGCATATATATATATATATATATATATATATATATATATATATATATATATGTATGACTCTTTTTATCTTTATATTCATGTGAAAGATAATTCTTGTAGAGATCTGTCCTTGGTTCTCTGGCTTTATTTATGGAAATTATTACTGCTAATTTATACTAATGCATGAAATATTTGCATCTGTTTTCTCTGTAACAAGAGAAGCATTGCATTATCATAATAAGAATACGAGGATACACAATACCCAATCTCTAAAGTAGGTTAGCAACTGCAACAGAAATGTAGACGTATGCTTATATAAGTATACATTGCTTGAAACATCTCAGATAACAAGAACAGGTGAAAAATTGGTATGTACCAACTTCTTCACTAAAAGCAATGATAAAGTGTTTCTTGACTGAAAAATTTGCTGAATGTGGTTCATCAGTAGCCGAGGGAGGGGATATTAATAGATGTGGGTTTGGGAGCAGAAGTTGATGGTTTTCCTTTTGCAAACATCTCTATCGTTGGTAAGTTGTGGCAATTCAAACAAATGCTATGAATTTTCACCTTTATACAAGAATATTTCATGAAATGTTTATCTTGTTTCTTTTTAGACAAAAACATTTCACTCGTCTAACAGAATTGTCAAGAGTTTGATAATTGTTTTTCTGAAGATAAAAACATTTTTTTGGAAAACTGTCTTGATGTCAACATTTATTTGTGTAAAGAATTAAAACTCTATAAAGTAGATACGAAAACCCTACCCTGCCGAAATTATATTATTACTAGTATCCCAGGCAGTCATCTTCCACGCCATGAAATATTATCACGGCATATATGTTTGTGGGGAAATAGAAATTTTACACTGTTAGTATTAGGTTGGTGAAAAAATAATGACGTAATAATGTCGTTTTTTGACGTATTTTTAACGTCAAAAAAACGACATTATTACGTCATTATTTTTGCACCAAACTAATATTTGAATAAATTTAAACGTATTAAAATTTTTATCCCACGTTAAAAAAACCTTTATCAGTTTAATTGCAATTTTCTACTTCTTATGGGAATTAGGCCTCTCAACCCTAAATAACATCAAAAATAAGAAGCAAGAAAGACTACACTGAACTGGACAAGAAATGAGGGTCTGCTTATCACACATTCAACCAAACATTAAAGAATACGTAAAAAAACACCAAGCATATGTTTCATACTAAATAAGCTGCACAAATTATTGAATAGAAACATTGAAATAAAGTAAAAGTTCATATTTGTGTTTTTTTAATCTATGGTTTTACGTCATAACAATAAAATTCATATATGTTATAAAAATTTTGAAAGTGGGTCAAGATATTTTCATTTACGCCGCGGTGTGCCGTTGATTAAAAAGGTTGAGAAAAACTGCCTTAACTTGTCATCAGTCTGCCAGAAGGCCACAAGCATGAGTCACTTAACAACGATATTGGTAAGCCTAGCTAACCGTTTACTTGAGTTTGACAGATCACATATGTGACCCACCAGGTAAGGATTGAACTTTTTATGTCCTAAACTTAACAGAGCCAAGCACAAGGCCACAAATGCAAATAACCCAGTGCCTAAATCTGTAAACACTGCTAACCATTTTCTTTATTAAACTTGGTTTAGTATGGCACAAGGACAGGAAATAGATAGCACTTAGTAAAAATGCGTTACTTCTTAAGCTTAGTCTCATCGAAAGTCTCAAGTATATCATCCGGTGACTAGCTTGGGAAATCTCATTAGTTTGGGTTTCTCGCGTTTCCACCTTGATAGATTTTTAAGAAAAAATTTATATGACTATGGCAGTGGGCAATTATTTCCCACCCTACAGCCTCTTTCCCCACAGACCAAACGCCAAGCACAGGTTTCACACTAAATAAGCTGCACAAATAGTTGAATAGAAACATTGAAATAAAGTTAAGTTCATATTTGTGTGTATATTTTTTTAAATCTATGGTTTTATATCATAACATTTGGATGTATAGCCTTAAAAGATTTTGCTAAGTGTGACGTGATATTTTCATTCACTCCTAGGTGTACTGTTGCTTTAAATGTTTGAGAAACACTCGGTCAAGCCATCAGAGAGGTTTGGCCTGCACATGTTCGTAAGCCTTATGAGCTCTTGCTGGGTCTTAGGCAATATCATTAGTCCTACTTCAAGGTTAAAATGACCAATCTGCCTTATCACTTACGAAGCTTTGAATTTATTGACTCTCTTTGTTCAACTGGCTGCTACTCAAGTGAAGAGAAGTAGGTTTACTTTGGCATTTAACACATGGAACATTGTAATAAGTATTAAACTTTTTATCCCAGATGCGTTAAAAATGTTTTATCAGTTTTACTGCAATTTTCTACTTCTTATTTATCTGAATTATGCTTCTCAACCTTAAATAACATAAAAAAATAAGTTAGAAATATTACGCTCAACTAAAGAAGAAATGAGGGTCTGCTTATTGCATATTCGAATAAACACTGAAGAATCCTGAAAAAACACTAGGCATATGTTTCACACTAAATAAGCTGTAATAATAGTTGAAAAGAAACATTGAAATAAAGTAAGTTCATATTTGTGTGTGTGTATTTTTTTTAAAGTCTAAGGTTTTATTTTATAACATTTAAATGTATATACCTTTTAAAAATTTTGCTAAGTGTGCTGTGAGATTTTCATTGGCTTCTCGGTGTGCCATTATTTAAAATGATTGAGAAACACAAATATAGTTATTGAGTTTTGGTTAGTAATTTTCACTGTAAAATTTTTAATCTCCGTAAGAAATAATATATAAATTAAATACATCTTCTAACATTACATGATTAGAATCTGCAACATTATCAGTCTTAACCTGGCATCATTGCATCACTCACTTTCCCATTGCAAAATGTAGCTTCCCCCTGACTTTTCTATAAATATTTTCATGGTAATTCTTCAGATGAGCTTTCTTCTTTGGTACCTTGACTTCATAAATTTAATCTCAGTACTAGATTGGCATTTAGGTCACATCATTTTGCTGATTAAATAGCTAAGTATAACCATTTTTAATTTTTTGTCTGAATATCTGGGATAAGGAGATATTAGTATTTACACTATTTATATTCAGACAATTTCTCCTCATCTTTGTTGTTTTTATCTCAACGTTTTGCTGTTGTGCTCCTTGATCTTCCATATAGATTACTCAGATCGATATACTCCTGAGGGAGGTCGGAGGGCACAACGGCCGAAACATTGTGATAAAAACAATAAAGATGAGGACAAAAATCCGAGTATAAATAGTGTAATGATTCTGTTTAATAGTTACTTCCCCTTGCTTGTGGAACTCTCTTCTGATTTCCTTGTTAGCTACAGTTCTCAAAAATTTAAATATAATGTCAATCCTCACCTTCTGTCTCCTTGAAACATGTTCTTTTACTGTCCTCTCTGTTTATTTCATTCTTAATAACTCACCTCCTTGCACACTAGTAGCTTTTATTACCTTGTTTAGTGTGAAATATTAAATATATACAGTGTGATAGATAGCATGCATTGAATACTGCTGCCAGATCTGGTCTGTTGCTCCTTTTACTCATGTTGAAGTTCTTGAAGAAATCCAAAGGATCTGTAATGTAATCAATCCTGATTTTCCATCTCAACTTCAGTCACTTTCTCACTGACATGATGTGGCTTCTCTCTGTCTTTTTCTACAAATATTTTCATGGCTACTGCATGGATGAACTTTTTATCTGGTGCCCCAACTGCATGAATTTAAGGAAGATATTAGGTTAGCATTTAGGTCCCACGCTTTTACTGCTGAAATAACCAATTTGATTGTATAGACATTTACAAATCTATCATTTGTCCATGCTTTGAATACTGCTGCCAGATCTGGCTTTGCACAATGGCCAAAACATTGGGATAAAAACAACAAAAATGGGGACAATAATCTGAGTATATATAGTGTAATAATTCTGTTTAACAGTTTCTTCCCTTGGTTGTGGAACTCTCTATTGCATTCCTTGTTAGCTACAGTTTAAATATAATGTCAAAAGTTTAAATATAATGTCAAACCTTAATTCTGTCTTCTTGAAACCTATTTAATTTATTTAATTCTCAGTAATTTTAACCCTCCTCCTTGCAACTTAGTACCTTTTATTGCCTTGCTTAGCAGGAAATATTAAATATATATAGTGTGATAGTGTGCATTGAATACTGTTTCCATATCTGGTCTGGTGCTCCTGTTACTCATCTCGAGGTTCTTGACAAAATCCAAACAAGGAACTGCAATATAATCGATCCTGACTTGGCATCTCGACTTCAGTCACTTTCTCACTGATGAGGCATGACTTTCCTCTGTCTTTTCTATAAAAATATTTTCATGGCTCTGACAAACTTTTTTCCTGGTGCCCTGACTATATGAATTTAAGTGGGCTACTAGCTTGGCAATTAGGTCTCACCCTTTTACTGCTGAAATAGCTAAATGCCAGCACCACTTCTACTCTAACAGGTTGTTTTCTTACATTTTCCAGCAGTGTATCTCCCTTCCTTTTACTTACTTCCCCGATAACTACAATCTTTGTAATTTTAAATGCAACATCAATTATCATCTTCTGTCTTCTTGAATTCTGTTCATCTTTTCTTCTTTCCTCAATTTTCCCTATACTCAATTTTTTCTTACATTTTAATTCCCTGTAACTCCCTGTCTACTAGTAGCATTACCTCCTTGCTTGGGGTAAAATAATTAAATATATATTTTTTTTGTTCTCACTGGTAGCTCAACTCTGAATTTCATGCACAATCAAATTGTCAGTGTCAGGTTGAAAATTGACTATTGAATAATTTTCATTAAATTATGCATTGTCAGTTTTCAAGGAAAACCTGACAATTACTTTTGGCAGTAAGATAATATCTTAATAGTTTTCTTTAATTCAACTGACCAGAGTTTTTGTTTTTAAGCATTTCACCACAAGCAAGGCAGGAGTGCCACTAGAACACAAGGGGTTACAGAGAGTGAGAGCAAGAATAAAGAGGGGTATTTGAAGAAAGGATAAAGAGAATGACAGGGATCAGGATCAAGGGATCAGAAGATGTTGATTGAAATTACATTTGAAGATTTGAAGAATATCAGGGAAGCAAGTAAGAGGAAGGGAGTTCCACTGTTGGGAAGTGTGAGAGAAGAAGCTGTTAGAATAGAAGAAATAGCTAGATTTAACTGTTTTGACAGTGGAAATGTGGGACTGAGATGCCAACCTAGTAGCCTGCTTAAATTCATGCAGTTTGGGTACCAGTGAAATTAGCTCATCAGAGCAGTTGCCATGAAAATATTTGTAGAAAAGACAGAGGAAAGCCACATCGCTTGTGTGAGAGAGTGACTGTAGAGATGCCAGGTCAGGGTCTATCACATTGCATATCCGTCTCTGGATTTTGTTGAAGACTTTCAGACAAACAGCAGGGACATGAGACCATAAATGCCAACAATATTCCATGCAAGGATTGAATGGTAGATTTGTAGATTTGAAGGATGGACTCAAGCGAGAAAAACCTTCTGTCGCGACACAGAGAACCAACTTTCCTTGCGGTAGATGAAACTATTGAGTCAATGTAGTTGTTCCACCTCATGTCAGTAGAAAGGTTAAAACCAAGAAAGTGCATAGAGATGATCTTGTGGAGTTGGACATCAGCCATTCTGATGGTGGGTAAATGAGATATATCTGTTTAATTGTTTTTTTATAGTACTTTGCCAATTTTTGAATAGCATAGCGTTCATCCAAATCAAAATTGTTGATAATCTGCAAACTTTCGAACTATTCTTTCTCTCTGTCTATATTTCTGAGATGAGGTATTATGTACACTATTTACATTATTCGGACTATTGTTCTCATCTTTGTCGCTATATTTATTACAACGTTTCGGCCTTTCAGTATCTGTCTATATTTCTGAGATGAGGTATTATGTACACTATTTACATTATTCGGACTATTGTCCTCATCATTGTCTCCATATTTATCACAACGTTTCGACCTTTCATTATCTGTATTTCTGAGATGAGGTATTATGTACACTATTTACATTATTCGGACTATTGTTCTCATCTTTGTCGCTATATTTATTACAACGTTTCGGCCTTTCAGTATCTGTCTATATTTCTGAGATGAGGCATTATGTACACTATTTACATTATTCGGACTATTGTCCTCATCATTGTCTCCATATTTATCACAACGTTTCGACCTTTCATTATCTGTATTTCTGAGATGAGGTATTACGTACATTATTTACATTATTCGGACTATTGTTCTCATCTTTGTCGCTATATTTATTACAACGTTTCGGCCTTTCAGTATCTGTCTATATTTCTGAGATGAGGTATTATGTACACTATTTACATTATTCGGACTATTGTCCTCATCATTGTCTCCATATTTATCACAACGTTTCGACCTTTCATTATCTGTATTTCTGAGATGAGGTATTATGTACACTATTTACATTATTCGGACTATTGTTCTCATCTTTGTCGCTATATTTATTACAACGTTTCGGCCTTTCAGTATCTGTCTATATTTCTGAGATGAGGTATTATGTACACTATTTACATTATTCGGACTATTGTCCTCATCATTGTCTCCATATTTATCACAACGTTTCGACCTTTCATTATCTGTATTTCTGAGATGAGGTATTATGTACACTATTTACATTATTCGGACTATTGTCCTCATCTTTGTCGCTATATTTATTACAACATTTCGGCCTTTCAGTATCTGTCTATATTTCTGAGATGAGGTATTATGTACACTATTTACATTATTCGGACTATTGTTCTCATCTTTGTCGCCATATTTATTACGTTTCGGCCACTGTACGCCCCGACCTCCTTCAGGTAGTTGAAATGTTGAACTGAAGCCTTTATTTCGCTCATTGGTATAGACTGTTCTAGTTCCACATGCCATATCTAATGGATGACAGTTATCAATTATCTCCTGTTAATTCCCCTCTCCAAGTTCTCCACTGTCTTAACTAGGTATTGAACTCACACTCTTTGGATCCAGTCACTAGATCTAACACCTTTATCCACTGCTATGTCCTTGAGGACATCTGTCTATGAATTTCTGGGTATTATAAACCTAATGTCTTCAGCAACCATATTTTTACCAGATCTCATATTGCAATTTTTGTTCTTGTTATCGCTTTTCTCTGGCACTCCTTATTACTGGTTCCCATATTGTATTCATTTCTATGCTTGGTCGGCTCAGTCAGGATCATGTAAATAGTGTATTCCTTCTCTGTTGACTAAATCGTTTATATTTTGGTACCTCTTGATATCTATCTTTCTAATATTCAGATAAAATAAATGGAAATAAATTGATATACTGTTTAATGAATAAACGACATGTCTACTCAAATATGGGTATCCACTTAAAAATAATATTTGAGTGATAAAAACTTGTATATATATATATATATATATATATATATATATATATATATATTATTTATATCAATTTATTGTGCAAACATTGGCATGTGCAATAAAATCGGATATAGAGTAGATTTATTTTCTGATAATGAAGAATAGTTTACTAGTGATGATACAATTGATGATTTATCAGATAACAAATATACAAAATTCTCTACAAACAGTGTGGGTCATTCAGTGGCTTTAAAAGCATTAGTTTTTTTTAACTTTTATGGGAACTTTGGATATCAAATTAAGTTAAATTAGGTAAAGTTATGTTAATTTTGTGTCAAACCTTGTTGAGTTATTTGATGTTGAAATTTTGGGTACACATTGAAGGATCAATCTCACTGCATAGTTGTAATGGCCAATATGTTACTAATCATTACAATTGATGCGGTGGATGGAAAGTAACTTTACTATGAAAATGCCTTGGAAAGGGATTTTATATGAAAATTAATTGGATTTTATGATGAAAATTCTTTGGAAAGGGATTTTACTATGAAAATTCATTGGATTTTAAGATGGAAATGCATTGCAAAGGGATTTTACTATAAAAATGCATTGGATTTTAAGATGAAAATTCATTGGAAAGGGATTTTACTATGAAAATGCACTGGAAGGGGATTTTACTATGAAAATTCATTGGAAAGAGATTTTACTATGAAAATGCATTGAAAGGGATTTCACTATGAAAATGCATTGGAATCGGATTTCACTATGAAAATGCATTGGAAAGGGATTTTACTATAAAAAATTCATTGGATTTTAAGATGAAAATGCATTGGAATGGGATTTTACAATGAAAAGGCATCAGAAAGGGATTTTATTATGAAAATGCATTGGAATTGGATTTTGTTACAAAAATGCATATATAGCTTTTGTTTGGGTTATTTAACATTTTGTTAGACTCACTAGTTAGTGGTAATGCTTAATTGGACTAGACTCATTAACTGTTAGCCAACAATGAAGCACCCTCAAAATAAAGCAAATGTTGTTAAACCATTCCAAGTGCATAAATAATTTTTTTAAAAATATTTTCCAGAATGTTATAAACACTTTCCACACTTTGTTCATTCAATAATAAAAATGCAAAAAATTGGAAAGGGATTTTGCTATAAAAATTCATTGGAAAGGGATTTTACTATGAAAATACATTGGAAAGGGATTTTACTATGAAAATGCATTGGAAAGGGATTTTACTATGAAAATACATTGGAAAGGGATTTTACTATGAAAATACATTGGAAAGGGATTTTACTATGAAAAGGCATTGGAAAGGGATTTTACTATGACAATACATTGGATAGGGATTTTACTATGAAAATACATTGGAAAGGGATTTTACTATGAAAATACATTGGAAAGGGATTTTACTATGAAAATACATTGGAAAGAGATAATACTATGAAAATGCATTGGAAAGGGATTTTACTATGAAAATACATTGGAAAGGGATTTTACTATGAAAATGCATTGGAAAAGGATTTTACTAAGAAAATGCATTGGACTGCTTTTTGCACAGATAATGCGTAAATAATGCAGTTGTTGGTTAGTCAAACACAGAAAATCTCTTTTTGAAGCAACCTCAAAATTTTTATGTGAACTTTGGTGTTCTACTGGCATCAGATTAAAAGGGAGGTTTTAACAAGCATTAATAAATTACATTAGCATCGATTTATGTTATAAATTATTGATCATTCCAACTAAAGTTTGTTCAATAATTCACTTAAACTGATAAAAACTTAAGAGTTTTTTTGTTTTTTTTTTAAATTCAGTTTGTTTTTGTTCACTTTTAATAAACCCTGAGAGGAATTTTATTGACAATCTGGATGTCTGTTTTCTATCAGGAAATACAATGAATTTTCATTTGGTTTTAATATCTTTCAACGACCATGACCCTATCGGCTAATTAGTGGCATTATTAACACTGCATAGCTTACTCTTAAAACATTATGATAAGCTGTTTTTTGCTAATTCACTCCAATCACACTGTGAAAACCTTGGCACAGGGATTAACTACCAATGTTGACCAAAAGCTGAAATCTTGTTACATTTCTCTCTCAATAAGCTTAATCTATTCTAAACAGATTAACAGTAAAAAGCATCAACTAATAATCTATAAAATGTTTTCATTTCTTTTTAAATTATAAAAACAGAAGCTGATAATACATTTTTCAATAAAATAGTTACTATATGTAATATTACCTCTGTCCCCAAAATAATTGTTGTCTAAGCTGAATTGTCCAGCTTGTTATTTATTAAGTTTGGCATAAGGCCACATGTATGAGACACCAGGTATGTTTCAAGCTCACTACTCAGTAATAATGGTCAACCAGATTAGCTCGTTAACCATTACCCCATGCTGACGCATCCTAAGAGGAATACTGCTTGTTATTTATTAAGTTTGGCACAAGACCACATGGGAAAGAGAGCCAGTTTGTTTCTGGTTCATTACTCAGTAATAATGGTCAAACAGATTAGCTCGTTAACTGTTACATCACCCAGTGATATCCATCTTTCTTATGATCATTGTCATATGCAATCTATGAAATTTGTATACAAAGGTAGCAATTATTAAGAGACAGTGGTACAAATAATTAAGGCTTTTAAATGAAGCATTATTAAATTTTATTGAATATTTCTTTCATCTCATTTCTGTTTTTCTCTTGCTTTTTATTACATTACGACAGGTGGGTAGTGTTAATTAGGATGGGAGGGTAGTGTAAAAGTTATCCGTGCAGAAAGGGGTTTCAGTGAACAAAGTGAAAATTCTTGGTTAGTTTTTTTGAGTTCACTTTTACACAAAAGACTCTTCTCCTCCCCAGTTATGAGTTAAATAGTAGGGCAGACTGAGCTATGTAGCATTGGATGGAAACTCAGTCAGTCAGTTATGCGCCATGCATGATTCATGCTTAGACAATCATATATCTTTCGATACATGACTGACAAGGCGAATTTATTTCCCACAGTAGGTTGCCATTTCTTTCTGTGGTAGAACAGTTGACATCCAAGGCTACAGAACCCGGTCTGTCCTGTTATTTACCCATAGCTGGGGAGAGAAGAAAAGGATTCATACCCTTTCACATTGATATTAGCATATAAGTGAATGTAATGGATTAGACTGGAATTCAAACTCATCACTCTGATTTCTCAATCTGAGCTGCTATCCATTACTTCAGCGTGCCTCCTCCCCTTATTTAGTTACTCACTTGTCTCAGTAAAAATATAAAAATCGAATTGCTATAGGTGTGTTCATTTTTTTTTGGCTTGTACTGTATATATATATATATATATATATATATATATATATATATATATATATATATATATTCAACTCTCCTGTCGAATTTGGCATATGAGGGTCAAGCAGATCAGTTCCGAGGAACTGACAGTCCAACACCAGCACATGAGATTTGATTATAGTAATGAAGGTTTTGTGCAGAATCATCCAAACTTTTTGAAGGGTCAAATACAGAGATCTGGTGCACTATGTGCCAGAAGGACCCAAACAACCCTTCAAAGGTTTTGAAATCAGAATTGTTCTTCTCCTAGACTATTTTCCATCCAAGGCTATAGAACCTAGTCTGTCCTGCTATTTACCCATAGCTGTGGAGAGAAGAAGAGGATTCATGCCTGTCCCAAGGGTATTAGCAAATAAGTGAATGTAATGGATTCAACTGGAATTTGAACTCGGTTCTCCAATTTCTCAATCCAAGCCGCTATTACTCCACCATGCCTACTAGGAGAAGGTAAACCTCTAAATCTCTTACCAGCCTGAAATGGTATCTTGTTCTTGACATTGTTGCTATGGCTGTAATACATATAGTGCCCTTATAAACCTAATGGGCTACATTATGTGTGACATGGCATGGGTGTGTGGGTACTGTATAAGTTATTGGCATAGAAAAGGAATTTGGTGAGCTAGGCTCAAAATCTGTCAGTCTGTTGCATTTACTTTCACACAAACAATCTCTGAGAAAGGCATGGATGCATCTCTTCTATTCAGC
This sequence comes from Acanthosepion lycidas, assembly GCA_963932145.1. Classification (NCBI taxonomy): domain Eukaryota; kingdom Metazoa; phylum Mollusca; class Cephalopoda; order Sepiida; family Sepiidae; genus Acanthosepion; species Acanthosepion lycidas. Next base: position 3,897,982 of record OZ010608.1, on the reverse strand, counting down.
TAAAAGTTAAATAATAGTGTATACTATGCTCTCCAGCTTTGGGTGGCAACCAGTCTAGCCAATGGCCTACACTGAATTCAAAACCATTGAGAAAGCAATGGAAAACAACTCCATTATCTTTCCCAAGATGCCATAGCAATTTCTAGATCATAAAGAAAAGGAATCTGTGGAGAGCTATGAACGCCTACATCCTGAAGGGAAAAAGACAACTCTGAACTGAAATCTGTGGTGAAGGCAACAAGAAATCACTTTATCTTACCGAAGAAGTCATGGCAATTCCCAGATTATAAAAAAGGAATCTGTGGAGAGCCATGATTGTCTACATCCTGAAGGGAGAAAGACAGATCTGAAGTGAAATCTGTGGAGAAGGCAATGGAAAACCACTCTTTTATCTTTCCTAAAATCATGGTAATTTACAGATAATAAAGAAAAGGAATGAGTGGAAAGTCATTAATTGCTTACGTCCTAAAGGGATATGATATTTAAAACTAGCTAGTTACAATCAGTGCCCCTAAAATCAAACTGGTTACATTCCCTCACCACCAACTAGACCCCAAACTGCTGCCAGTCATGAAGGACAGATGTCCTCTTGAGGAGGCCCTGTACTTCAAGAGGATATTAGACCTCAAACTTATAACCTCAAGTGGAATTCCTATATACGATCCATATGCAGGTAAAATGATTGACTCCCTGTACCACTCTAATAAGTAACTGACATTTCATGCTATCCTTTACCTTTTATAAGAGTCAGATCAGGCCAAAAATGAAGTACTGTTGCCATATTTGGGTGGAAGCTGCCCAGACCTCACTTTGCAGTCTTGATAGAGTTCACCACTTCCTTGTGGGGGAAGAATTATTTTCTACCCTCAAACCTCTCTCTCACAGGTGGCATGTGATGAGCCTCTTGCTGTTTTATTGCAACTACTATAGAAAGTGCTCAGATGAACTGCATCTCCTGGTTCAACCAGATCAGACCTTCATGGCTAGGACCCACCTTGCCACTTTATTAGTATCAAACCACCCACATCTCCTCTGTATTTCATCAGCAAGAAGTAAGTTCCACTCAAACAGCTTCTTCACATGGACCACTGTCCTATGGAACAGACTCCCTAGAGGATGTTTCCCTGATCAATACGTTTTTAGCCTGTTCAAGTCTAGAGTTAACCATTATGTTCCCCTCCTATCCATATAAACTACCCCCTATGCTAACCCTCTACCTTGAGTGACCCCTGGGCCTTGCACAGAGTGAACCTTACAGTAAAAAAAAAAAAGAAAGTATTAGGTGTAATAGTATTTGAATTTCACAGATGAAGTATTCTCAATTATTATTAATTTTGATTCTCATTTCTGTCATCTTAATTTCAGTTACTTTTTATTGAAAACTTATTCATTATTCTTCCTGTTTTTACTTAAAAACATTATCATTTCACATGAAATGGAAAGATTATGTTGAATCCAATTGCATGAATTTAAGTTCAATACTATACTATTGTCAAGATCACATCAATTTACAATTGCGCTGGTTAGATGTAGCTGTAAGTTCTATGCTAATAGTGTCTTTTCTCGCACTTCTCGCTTGTGGAACTCCCTTCCATCTCCATGCTTTCCAGCCAACTTTAATCTTCAAAAATTTAAAGGCAATGTCAATTGCTACCTACTGTCTTCCTGATAAATCTTTTCTTTTCCCACTCATTATTAATGTTTCTGTTCCAAATTCCTCCACACCCTATAACCCCTTGTGTTTTAGTGGCTTTACTGTCTTGATAGGGTGATAATGATGAAAAAAGTAAAAAGAAAAATTCAACCATTTTATGCTTCGAATATTACTAACATATATGGTCCAAGACGCCAGTTCATGACCAATAATATTGCTGATTTTTTGGATTATATCAAGAATCTCTAAATATTAGATGTAATAGTATTTAAATTTCTTAGATGTATTTGTTCTATATTTTTGTTACTTTTCGTTATAACTCTCAGGTGGTTTATGCTTTATTTCAAATCTGCATTGCTTATTTAATGATTAAAGAGGAACTTTCTAATGTCACCAATTGTTTGTAATTAAGATGAAGGCAATACTAACCGAAAATTAATAATACCAACAATGTCATTAATAGGACAGATGTTATATTATTCATTTTTATATCTGTCTATATCTCTGAGATGAGGTATTATGATTACTTGCATTATTTACATTATTTGAACCATTACCCTCATCTTCATTGCCATATACACAACATTTTGGCCGTTGTAGGCGTCAGTCTTATGTAGATGATAGGAATTTCAAACTGAACCCTTTATTTCATCCACCGGGGTAGATTGTTCTAGTTCCACATGCCATGCCTCTTCCGGATGTCTCAGTTATTTCCTTTTACCTAAACTTACCAAGTTTTGGTTCACCACTGCTGTGGCCTGGTATTGAACTCACAACTCTTTGTGTCTGGTTGCAGGATCTAACGTCTTTATCCACCGGCTATGTGTCCTTGAGGACATCCAGAAAAGGCATAGATAGAGATATATATGATAGATATGAATAGAATGAGATATATAGATAGATATACATTATGAAATGGACTAAGTCCGACAATTATTTTAAGAGATTTTTTATGTCTATATGTTCTTTCTATAGCCACAAATATTTAAGTAAATACTCTGTTTATAATAAACAGTATTAACAACATTACCAGCCTGAATGTCCGAGAAATTATCATAGAAAACATGCGTCCTCCGACAGGAATCAAACCTGTATCCTATACGGAACCATCATATAGCCTGACGAGCTATTACCAATTTCATTTTATATATATATATATATATATATATTATGAAACGGACAAAGTCTGACAATTATTTTAAAGCATTTTTATGTTTATACTCTCTTTTTATAAATACAAATATTTAAATAAATGCTCTGTTTTATAATAAACAGTATTATAAACAACATTTACCGGCCTGAATGTCTGAGAAATTTTCATAGAAAATATTTGTCCTCCGACAGGAATCGAACCTGTATCTTATACGGAACCATCATTTAGCCTGACGTGCTTAACCAATTGGGCCACAGAGGAGAATTGTAGTTTAAAAACTGTAAAATCAATGTTGCTAACGGAAACGCTCCTCTGTGGCGAAATCGGTAAAAGCACATCAGTATTATTTTATATTATTTTCTTTCAGTAAATATCTAACATAGTTTTAGATTATTTACACATATTTTTACATAATGTATATACGTAAAAACACATATATAAACATTATGTACATACATTATATATATTTTAAAAGTTATCATCACCAGAGGTGATATTGGAGATATGCTCCCACTGTCTATAAAATGCTCCTGGGTCATGCCTCTCAAGTAGCCTCTGACTACTAAGAAAGCTGAGTATCAATTTCAGTTGGGTTTATTACATTCCCTTACACACAAATACCCTTGTGTCCACATATGTTTAGTACTTGCTATTAAAATAGTTGATCGGTTATCTCTTACTGATTGCATCTGACCAACAAGCTAGGTCAGCATTTGTTCAGGATGTGACAAATTCATTTGATGGAGCCAGCTCAACGGATCTTGGGTGAATGTCACAACAAATGCAACTGTTATCTACCAGTTTCCATACAATCACTTAAGTTAAGCAATGTTGAGCCTGGTCAGTACACAGATTGGTGACCGTTTGAGAATACCAGCTTGGATGTACATTTGGTATAATAGATAATGACTCAGAATTAATCAGAAAGCCAAGTTCCAATTCCAGTTAGGTCTATTATATTCACTTATGTGCAAATATCCATGGGAAATATATGAATCCATCTCTTCTACCTCCAGCTATTGGTTAATTAGTAAGCTCTGTATCACTAAAATTATTATTAACCCCTTCCCTGGCATAGACGTGTATATATATTTTTACAGAATGTGTCTTTTTCAGACATGGACGAATAATCATGTCCAAAACATAATGTTCAAACATCATCTACATACAGTTTATACATCAATCTTGAACCTTTTTATGCCCTTCTGAGCTTGAAACGAGTTTAATTGTCAATTCATACATTAGGTAAAAGTATTAACCACTGCCTCAGTTTCTTAGTTAATCTTGATTCTTTTTATGCCCTTTTGGGCTTGAAAGGAGTCCAACTCTCAACTCATACGAATGTTGAGGTGTTAGCCACTGCTTGGATACTTCAAGGTGCTTCAGTTTCTTGGTCAATCTTGATTTTTTTCATGCCCTTCTGAGATTGAAACAAGTTTAATTGTCAATGCTTACATCATGTAGATGTGTTAGTCACCACTCAGATAATTCAAGGTGCCTCAGTTTCTTAGTTACTAAATTAAATCAAATAAAAATTTGTCTGAAAATGAAAAGTTTTTTCCCAAAATAATTGGCAAGGAAGGGTTTTTAATATCTCAAAAAAAAATTATTACAATCTCTAAAAATATTTTCTGCCTTTAAATAACCTGAGAAGTGTTGATAAACCATAAAAGAACAAATCATCAATATATTTTGGTTATCCCACTTTTTTGGTTTGAATTCTATTTTGTGAGAGATTAGAGTTTAAATTTAATGAATTTAATAAATAATATAGTTTTATAGATACTGTCATTGGTATATCATTCTTTTTTATTGCCCAATGGCGATATTAAATCAAGGTATTTTGTTAGTAAACCAGCATTTGTGACAACAGCAATAATAACCACTTACTGTCGACAATTGATCACCATTAATATTTGTGGTTACTTGTTATTTATGATGAGAACACGAACTTGAAAATAAGCTGCAGTATTATGCAGACACTTGCTCATTGATTTTTCAGTATGTTTCCATTGGTCGGGGTATTTTTGATAAGTAACTCTGTGAACTTTAGGATTGCACGTGGAGTCATTGAATAATAATAACAACGAATGCATTGGATAATGTTTTAATGACTGGATTTTTATTTCTTTTTCTTTTTTTCTTTTCTTTGTCAGTCTAAGAAACTGAAGCCGCGGTGCCAAAATTTAAAAGAGGTTGTGCTTTGATTGTCATGGCAACAGATAAAAAGATGGTGCAACAAAATGATAATAGTCCATGTCCAATTCAGACAGCCGCGATTCTCACTGTGAGAATGGTAATGCAAGGAAAAGTAAGTACTTTAATTTTTTTTTTCTTTTTTATTCATTCTCTTCTTGTTATCATGTCAATGTGCTGGTGGCTTAACTGATAGTTTCCACAGCATACAAAACTGGAAAGCCAAGTTCAAATTCAGGTCAGATTCGTTACATTCACTTGCGTGCAAATATTCTGGGAAAATGTATGAACCCAACCCCCAGCTATGGATTAAATAGTATGAGTTTTATCTGAAAAAAATTATTGTTAGTTTGAAAAAAATTTTTAACACAATATTCACTCATAAAAAAAAAAAGAAAATATTCTTATAATACAAAATATGTTTTGGCTTTAAATAACTCATAAAGGGTTGATAAACTGTAAAAAAAGCAAATCAATCAACCTCTTCTTACTTTTTCAGCTAGTCATTTTTGTGTGCAGTTTCTTCCTCATTTTAAATAATTATTTGCAAAATTCGTATATACCCAACAATTATTTTTTTGCTGTACTATAAAAATAATTTTTGTTAAAAGAAAAAAAATGATTAAATTATGGCTAAATATGTTTATTATGCGATACACATGTGAATTTGTGACATTTTATGAATTGCCACATACGTGCATACATATCTGTTTTGGTAAAAATGACCATAACACACAAATACATTGCACATGGCAATATGAAGAACGATTATCATGGATGCACACTTGCAGAATTTCTTATAGTTTAATAAATTTAATTTAGAGTCCAAATATCTAAGATAATAAACTTATTAATAAATTTAATTTTTTTTACCAAATTAAAGTATAAGTAGTATAATAGAAGTATCTACTAGTTTTTTTTTTTATAAAAACACTGATGGCATTATATAAGAGTTCAAATATCTAAGGTTATAATGAATGTGTTAATTTAGTTTTATTTAACAAAATAAAGCAAAAGTAGTCATATATAACAATTTTTAATGGCAACTAACAAAAACACTGATGGCATTATGTAAGAGTTCAAATATTGAAGGTAGTAGTGAATATAAAAATACTTAGTTTTATTTAGTAAAATTAAGCATAACGAGTCGTATATAGCAGTTTGTAATGTTTCAAAAACACTGATGACATTATGTAAGGATTTAAATATCCAATGTTGTATTGAATGTGTTAATTTAATTATATTTACCAATATAAAGCATAAGTAGGCTTATACACCAATTTCTAATGGTAACTTTAATAAAAGCATAGATTATTAAGGACTCAGTTGTCTAAAGCAGGGATCGGCAGCATATGGTATGCATGCCACATGTGCCATGCCAAGTAATTTCCAATGACATGCAGCAACAAATGACATCATGAAGTCTGAACCAATAACTACTACAATGCCTCATGTTTTTTACCTACATGAAGTAGAGTGATTTTATTGAGCCAATTGCTACATTTCCTGTGAGGGAGGTTGGTTCACTGTGTTGTGCCAAAAGTTTTTTCTTGTCAGAATCCGTTTTGCACATTTATAAATCTACCATTTTCCCAAGTATTGAATACTGTCACCATATTTGGTCTGGTGCTCCAAGTGTGCATCTCGAGATTCTCGACAATATCCAGAGAAGGATCTGCAATATAATCAATCTTGACCAGACATCTTGTCTCCTGTCACTTTCTCACCAATGTTACATGTCTTCTTTCTGTCTGTTCTACAAATATTTTCATAGCAACTGTTCAGATGAGCTTCTTTTTTTTTTTTCATGAGTCTATATGAATTTAAGCATGTTACTAGATTGGTAACTAAGACACACCATTTTAATGTTGAACTTGGTAGATACAACTGTCACTTTTACTATAACAGATCTTTTTCTTGCACTCCCACCTCTGTGGAACTCCTTCCTGATTTCTTGCTTCCCTGATAACTACAATTTTCAAAAATTTAAATGCAACATCAATCACAATCTTCTGTCTTTGTGAAGCCTCTTTTTTTTGGCTTCAATCCTCAACATTTTCAGTGTTCTCATTCACTTTCACTCCCTACGACACCATGTGTTCTAGTGGTACTTTTGTCTTGCTAGGGATGAAATGATTAAAAAAAAAACATTCAATAATTTTTCAACTAAACTTGTCAAAGAAAACTATATTACTCTCTCAATAAATTATGATACCAGCATTCCACAACTCAGAAAAATCTTTTCTGTCAAATTTATGACATAATTTTAAACTTACTAACATTATTGTTTTGTAAATTAATACATGTTTAAATTATTAATGCCATATTTGGGCTGGAGCTGCCAAGTCCTTGCTTGCTTGTCATGATATAGTCCAAAAGCCGCGGCCTTGTGGATGATGAATTATTTTCTATCTACAACCCCTTTCGCACAGGTTTGGTACATTTCAGTATAGCCCATTTGACGTCACTGATTCGGCATCAGAAAAATTATTGGACTATTTGGCACTGCTGTTTAGGGTATCAGACTGTTACAATGTCACTGTCTTTAACCAGAGACAACCTCCCCCCCCATTGAAAACACCCAATTTTCAATATGACTTTTTATTCCTTTAAGGAATTAAGTTTCCTATTAAAACACTAAAAGAAAAATTACCCCATTCCCAAAGACAAAATGTTGTGATTCCCTCATTTCTCTATCACTATTTCTATGGCATATATTCCGATGAGCTATATACCTTGCTTCCACCAACCCTGAACTTTGCAACTGGTACCCAGCATGTCATCTACATAAGGAAGTACCTATTCTGTTTATTCCATTCATAAGAAGTAAGTTGAACTCAGATACCATCTTTTCAAGAAATACTGCTTTGGACAACAGACTCCCAATGTTTTCCCAATCACTGTAATCTTGACCTCTTCAAGTCTAGTGTTAATAATGCAGTAACGCTCTACCTTGAGTGGCTCCTGGGCTTTGTACCAGGTAAATATTAGTTTAAAAAGGTATATTTTACTTAAAATTACATTAGGAAGCCATTGACTCGAGCCTTGAACAGGTTAAGATTGTAGTGATTGGGGAAGCATCCTGTTAGGAGTCCAAGTGGAACTTACTTCTCACCGATGGGACACAGAGGGAATGTGGGTGGTTTGCTACTATGTAAGTAGTATGACATGTTCTTGCTGTGAAAGTTTGACTTGGCGGGACTAGGGAATGTAGCTCATCTAAGCACTTTCTATGAAAGTAGCAGTAGAGCAACAAGACGCTTGCCACATCCCCCCGCCTGTGGGAGAAAGACTAAAGGGTGGAGAATAATTTGTCACCCTCAAGAAGGCAAATATGAAAAGCATATACCGAAATGCATTGCAAATGATTTTAATACTGTTTCTATGTTACCATAATTAGGATTTACAAAGCAAATCTATTAAAACTTTCATTCACACTTGCTTAAAATAATTGCACTTTCTGTCTTTTTGACATAGTGTTTTGTTTGCAGGAACAAAAGTTTAAGATGACTATTTTTTTTATTTATTTCTTTTCATAAATTTTATTTCTCAATCTGTATATTATACATTGAAAATCTGGAAGAAAGGTATTAACAGTTTCTTATTGATTCTGGTAGGACAGTGCTATAAAATGAGCAAAGAGTTAAGATTACTGTTGATTGAAAGATGTAAAATCTTAAAACAGTTTATCAATAAAATAGGCTTTACAAGTTAACTCACTATTACATAATATTTAATATTAATGGGAGTTCTTTTCTTTATGGTTGTGTAGAAAGATAATATCATTATATATATCATTATTTTCCCCTTTACTACTATCCATTTTAGTTGTTGCTACTGTTGGAAGTCTTCAAGTAGTTTTTGCTATTCACTAAAGTTTTTTGTGATTCTGTAGCACCAAGATCTAATGAAGGATTGTTTTTTTAAGACCAACATTTTACAATTTATTTTGTATTTATTAACACTGTGCATTTTCTTTCAAACTTGGCACAAAACCCATAAAAAATATATGATGGGAACAGACGTTGTCCTAAGATAACCTCCACCAATCACCATAAGGAACATTACTTGATTTGTCAGGTTAATATTTTGGTTTTGTAACAACTTGTGGTGTTGGGCAAAACTATCCCCTAATACAACCTATGCTATATTCACTTTCATTATTTCCTATACTAAATTTATTATAAGTGATCCATACACTGAGATATTTGAAGTGTTTAGTATTTACTAAATGCACATTGTGCTATTTTGAGATGGATATAAGATCGGGTGAAAGTGATCATTTGCATGAAGCAGTTTTTAATAATCATTGATCTGAGAAAAACTGTTGTAGATAGATGGTAACATAGATATTTCTGAACAGATCTGGTGCCATGCATGGTGCCTATATGAAAGTATCAAACTGGCTTTACTATTTAAGAACATAACTTGTGTTTTTTTGGTTAGTTTTTTGGCTCTCTGGCAACTTGCAGTGTTGGGTAAAACTACCCCTAGTACAGCCTATTCTATCTTCAATTTCCTGATCATTAATACTAAATTTGTTTTAACTGATCAATACATCGAGATATTTGAAGTATTTAGTACTTATTATGAGAAATCAATAGCAACAAAACTGAAAATCGTTTTCCATATAAAACCTTATTTTATGTCATTTTCTTTTTGTCTTCTTTCAAAAGGATCCACCATTGGATTAGTTTTTTTAATTCTGTTTTCTTTTTCAAAGCATACTTTGTCCTTGAGCTCAAAATCTTTTTTTTCTATACCTAGCAAACCATTCTACACACATCTACTGCAACATTTTTTAATCATTTCAAACCGAGCAAGTCGATTCTATGTTCAGTTTCATTATCTTCTATTCTAAATTTGTTATAAGTCATCTATACACTGAGATATATGAAGTGTTTAGTATTTACTAATATCGTTTAGTATTTACTAATTTTGAGATGGATATAAGATCTGATGAAAGACAGTGATCATTCGCTTGAAGCCGTTTGTAACCATTGATCTGAGAAAAATGGTTGTGCATACGTGATAATATAGATATTTCTGAATGAATCTGGTGCTATGCATGGCATCTATATGAAAGTATCAAACAGGATCTACTATTTAAGAACATGACTTAATGTTTTGTCTCTGTTGCAATTTGTGGTGTTGGATGAAACATGTGGCCAATTCTATCTTCATTTTCCTTATTGCCTATAAGGAATTGGTTATAACAGATATCGTACATATGTGCTGCAATGTGGATTCTGAGAATAGATTCTGTCAATATGAAAAAAATCATTAAACAATATAGATATAAGTCCTCTGTTGCTTATTTGTATATATTAACACCGTGTATTTTCTTTCAATCCTTGCAGAAAACCCATAATAGATATATGGTGGGAACAGACGTTGTTCTTGGATAACCTCCACCAACCACTATAAAGAACATTTCTCAAGTTGTTAAGTTAATACTTGGGTTTTGTAACAATTCGTGATGTTGGGTGAAACTATAAAACAGCAAAACCTATGTTATGTTCAATTTTCTTATGTCCTAAACTAAATTTAATCTATACAGTGATGAGGTTCAGAAGCAGTTTTAATATTGATGGAAGTTTCATTCCTTTTCTTTAAGGTCGTGTGGAGAGACATCATTATATATATATATAGCATTATTTTCTCCTCTACTTACTATCCATTTTAGCTGTTGTTGCTGTTGGAAGTCTTCAATAAGTTTTTGCTATTTGGTAAAGTTCTTTGTGTTTCTGTAGCACCAAGATCTAATGAAGGATTGTTTTTTTAAGACCAATATTTTACAATTTATTTTGTATTTATTAACACTGTACGCATTTACTTTCAAACTTGGCACAAAACCCATAATAAATATATGATGGGAACAGACGTTGTCCTAAGATAACCTCCACCAACCACCATAAAGAACATTACTCGAGTTGTCAGGTTAATATTTTGGTTTTGCAACAACTCATAGTATTTGGTGAAAGTATTTCTAGCACAGCATATCCTATGTTCAATTTTCTTATCTCCTAAACTAAATTTGATCTATACACTGAAATTCGGAAGCAGTTTTGATATTGATGGGAATTTCATTCCTTTTGTTGAAGGTTGTTTGGAAAGACAACATTATTAATACTTCATTATTTTCTCCTCTACTTACTATCCATTTTTGCTGTTGCCGCTGTTGGAAGTCAGTTTTTGCTATTTGGTAAATTTCTATGTTCAATTTCCTTTCTCCTAAACTAAATCTGATCTATACACTGAGGTTCAGAAGCTGTTTTTGTCGACTATATTATTGTTATTCTATCAGTTCTGTTTTACTCTTTAGTAGCAGATAAGATATAAAAAAGACAGGTGTGAGCTGATATTAAAGGTGATTAGACTAAATTTAGAATGGCTTATTTACCTATTATGTTAATCTTCTGTTGTACGCAAGGTCAGCTGATCTGGGTGACCTCTTGGTGGCAAGGGAAATTATACTTTTAAGCAATATAAAATGTCTCTGTCTATATCTCTGACATGTGGTATTATGATTACTTACATTATTAAGACTGTTATCCTCATCTTTATTGCCATATTCACACCGTTTCTGCTGTTCTACACTCCGGCCTTCTTCAGGTGATTGAGACATGACCCAGTGGATAAAGACATCAGTTAGATTCAGTGACTAGACCAAAAGAGTTGTGAGTTCAATACTAGGCCAATGCAGTGATAAACTAAACTTGGGGAGTTGAGTTAAAGGGAAATAACTGAGACATCCAGAACAGACATGGCATGTGGAACTAGAACAATCTACCCTGGTCAGTGACATAAAAGGTTTGGTTTGAAATTCCAATCACCTGAAGATGGCTGGAATGTACAACGACCAAAACCATGTGAATATGGCAATGAAGATGAGGATAACAATCCAACTAATGTAAATAATTTAAGTATAAAATGTCTACCAATTATTTTTATTCACTCAGTACTGTTATTAAACATTTCTATTATTCTTGCTATGTTTATTAAGACCCCATTCAGTCAGCAATGTTTGCTTAAATTACTGACCACTGACAATGCCTCTCTTTCAGTTTATTTCCATAATGAAATACAGGTCAGTGCCATTAAGCTGTGCTCCAATAGACCATGCCATTACTTAAGTTGTGCATACACGATGGACCCCAAAATTTTTTGTCATGTTCATATTAGAATCATAATTATCAGTGAATCCCAATTTGAAACAAATTCAAACTTGATTGTGAAACTTTAAAGTTTATTTTTTTTCTGTATAATCTTTTATTTTAATAAATTTATTAAATTGAGTTTTAATAACTTACCTTTAAAGTGTATCTGTATTTTCCCAGGTATTCACTATTGTTTAGGCTTTGGCATTTTACACTCACAATCGTGTAATGTTTTGGATTAGCAATTCACAGATATTTTGAGTGTGAAATATACAGAAAACAACCTTTTATCCTAAGTTAAAAAATTCACATATTTACTCAATGGGATTTGCTTTAATATTGATCATTACTGATTTTCTTAAATAAAGTGTTATTTTGAAGTTTATTATTATTTTCTATTACATTCATGTAAATTTAAACTCTTGTATCTTAGAGTCTTTATTGTCTTGTTTGGGAGAAATGTTTATAAAATATATATATATATATATATATTATATATACTTTTAAAATGTCCATTTTTAAAATCTGAACACATACTTTTATTTTTTGCTGATAGTAATTTTTTGTTTGTTTGTTTTTTTTTCAGGAGGTGGGCAGCATAATTGGTAAGGTGAGTATCAGTTTTATTTTATTTAAAATATTATGAAAAAAAATGTTCAGTTATTTACTTGTGATGTTTTTAAAAGTATTGGGTTGGCCAAAAAGTTTGTGTTGTTTTTGTCTTTAGATAGGTTTCGTTTGTTTCATGGCATATCAACCTAAATTGTTTATTTAATGCTGAAAAATGTTTATTGCTGGTAATATTTTGTTTTGTCAAAAATCTATTTCTGGTAATATTTTTTTTTCCTTCAAAAAATTATTGCTGGTGATAATTTTTTTACAAAGTATTTCTGATATTAAAACCTATTTTTACACTTTCACAGTATTTTTACCCCAGTTTCAGGGTTGACTATTTACCCATAGCTTGGACCCTAACAGGTGTTACCACCCTGGATCAGAGTGGACCTGGGAACACCAGCAATTAAGAGGTGATTCCATGCTCCTCAAAACCTCCTGATCAGAGGCTTTGCTGTTGGATGTAGTTTATTGTCATACCCAGGACAGTCTTTAGATAGGATTAACAGTACTTAGTGAAGCTTTTTCCTATATAACACTATGACTGGGTTAGGATGAACACACTAACAATGGCTTCTGAGATAACACTACCATCACAGATGCTCATAGATCAGGGTTTGGCAAGCTAAGGCATGTGTGCCACATGTGGCACATCAAGCAATTCCCAAAGGCACACAGATGCAAATGACATCTCAAAGTTCAAACCAATAACTACTTCAACACAAAATATTGAACTGTTTCAATTTTAATATATACTATAGTATATATACTGTATATTACTATATAAAATATATTATAGAACAGGTATATTGATCTTGACTTGTATAAAAATATTTATGCTGTTGGCACACTGAATGATTTTAAAAACATAAGTCGGCACTAAGGTTAGCAAAAGATCACCATATTTAAAAAGATAAGTAATAGCTGTTTACTTGTTTCCAACTATGCCCATCTGTTATCTACCAGTTTCCGTACAGTCGCTGAAGTTAAGGAACATCGAGTATGTTCAGTACCCAGATGAGTAACCACTTGGGAATACCAAGTGCTGTAAGCTTAGATGTGCGGGTGGTGTAATGGTTAATTGCTCAGAATTGTCAATCAAAGAACCGAGTTTCAATTCCAGTTGGTTCCATTATATTCATTTGCGTGCAAATACCTGTGAGAAAAGTACGAATCCACATATTCTCCCAGCAGCTACACCCTTTTTCAAATTAATTGAAACAAAATGAATAATTTCATTATTATTTACATTTTTTGTATTTTTCCAATGAAACATGATCCAGTGCACATGTTAGTACTTTGTATGTCCATTTCACGAAGTCTTTCCTTGCAGATTGATCACAGATTATCAATTGGATTTAAATTGGGAAAGTTTCCAAGCCAGCCAATAGTATCTGATTTGCTTATTGGTAAGGCTTGCCAGGGTGTTTGTACAGTGTTACAATTTTTGTACGCTTCCTTGGAGTAATGTCCATTGCAGACAATGGTCATAGGACAAATAATCGACAGTTGAGACAATAGTGTCTGGGCATGATAAAAATCTGATACAATCATAGCTGATGCAATACTTTTCAAGGGCAAACAAATTTCATCATACACTCAAAAATAGATTTATATCACTGTGACATAATCTGAGGAAAAATAATAGAAATTGATTACACCCTGTCACTGCAGTGGGTCTAAAACTGAACGTATGGTGATAGAAAAGAAACTAAAATGGTTGTTCCAATTAATTTGCACAAGATTGTATGTGTTAATTAGTAAGAATTATATCACTAAACTATTATTATCTCAAAAATTCTTAAAATCTAGAAATATTTTCTGGCTTTGAAAGGGTTGATAACTTGTAAAAAATGAATGAATGAATCGTCTTTTACCTAATCCCTATTTCAGTCACCTTCTCAGGCACACTTGTGTTTATTAAACACCAACAAAGCGTATATGTGGTTTATACTGCAACTATACTGAACATACCTTAGTTACAGTTTCTAAGACAGAATGTACAATTTTGCACAAACAAGGTCAGTACATCTAAATTGTCTGTCTTTTTTTCTAGCATGATCATCAGTGGCTTAATAATTTTGTGATGTTTTTAAGAATATTGGGTTGACCATAAACTGCTGTTTTATTTTTAGATGGCATTAGGAGTATTTAGTTTTTCTTGTACTTGCATAAAGCCATGACTATTAGGTTGAAATTACTGGCAATGACTCATTAGTAACTCCTTCATAACAATTCTTCATGGATCACAAGATTTAAAGAGATAAGAAGTATCTGTCCGCTTGTTTTCAAACATGCCCATCTATTTGTGATCGGGAAGAATCCTTTCAGGTGTCTGTTTTACAAATTAAAATGTTTGGGAACAAAGATGTCTAATTTGGACTTCCTCCTTACCAATGGAATATGAAGGATGAGTTGACTTTGTGTATGTGCTATGGTAGGTACTAGGTGTGAAGGTCTGGACTGGTTATACTAAGGAATGTAGCTTGTCTAAACATTTGCCATGGAAATAGGGATAGAGTAATGAGAAGTTGGATGTATTTTGATTGTGGGAAAGGGGTTGTAGGGTGGAAAATAATTCATCATCCACAAGGGTATGAAAATGCTTTTGAGTTTTGTCTAGGCTGGGAAGTGAGGATTACCAACTATTGCCTAAATACAGACATCAAACTTTTTTTTTATTGGCTGACCCGGCTCTTGTAAAGGCAGCTGACAGTAGGAGGAGTCTGATAATTTCTGGAGAGATACAAGAAACCAACTATTTTTTTTTCTAGTATCTTTAGTAATAGATAGTATATAGGAGCTTCTGTTGAGATCTGGAGTGTGCTTTAGTCTCAAAAGGCATTCCAAGCAAGGTGCTTAATTGAAAGTACAAGGAATTGGTCAAAAGATGACATGATATGGAATGGGATCAGTCATATTTGATTTGATAATGTTCTTTTGTTTGCACTTAAAACAAACAAACTTTTTATGCCACCCAATAAAAAAGATATCTTTATTTTTTTCCCCTGCAAAGTTTTATCAGCTGAAATACTTCAAGTAGTCTTTATTAAATCATACAGAAAACTGCTTTTCTTTGATTTCATGTTAACAATAAGTAATTTTTTAATAGTTTTTTTTTTTTTTTTTACAAATATTAAATGAATATACAGAACAAAAAATTCCATTTCTTTATATTTAATGTGTTTTGTATGTTGACAATCATATGTTTTTTGGGATATGCATGGTATACCTGTTTTTTGGGGATATGCATGGTATCACCTGTTTTACCAGATAAATTAAGAATTCCTTTTTTTCCTGATACCTTTTCCAACCGATTCCAAATTGTTTATTCATAGTCATTTTTTTTCCTTTTTGACTGTAAAACAAAATGGATGAAAGAATTTATATTTTACTTTTAAATTAACACAATTTAATCTTGAACAGTGGCTGATATTCTGGCAAAAATGAATACCATTTTTGAAATTTTGATCCACTAATTATTTATATCTATGATTGATCTAATATAAAGCCCACAAAATTATCAAAGTATATATCTATACATGTATCTATTTACTGCATATATATATATATATATATATATATATATATATATATATATATATATATATATACATACATATATACATATATATATATATATATATATATATATATATATATATATATACACATTACACTTCAAAAGTTTGAGGCCACCTCGTAATTTCTTTTGGACCCAAAAGTAGTTATTTTGCACTTTAAAAAAGAGAAAGTTATTATACATGGTTAAAAAAACAGACATCATTTTTTATTAGAAATTTTATCATGACAAACAGAAAAAAAAGAATTTTATGATAAAATTTTGCTCCTGTCAAAATATCCTTCTTTATCCTTGATTACTGCAGCACAAATTTTTGGCATTCATTCCAAAAGTTTCTCAAAGTTCCATTCTTTTTTCAATGACTCTAAAAGTTCTTTTTCGTTTTTTTTATCACTCTTCTGTCAACTTGATCCCATGATAATTCTGGGGGTGGCTTCAAATTTTTTAAATGTAGTGTGTGTGTATACATATATATATATATATATATATATATGTATATATATATATATATATATATATATATATATATATTGGACCATATTTCTTCCAAAATGAACTTTGGATAATTTCTGAAAGAATTTACTCTTTATCTGAGAAGGATTATTCATAATTTTGAAAAGAATATTCTTTCTCATTTATATATATATATATAATGTATGTACGATAAAGTGGAAAATGTTTCTCATACATTTTTCCCCTATTATTGTTCTTGATATATAAAAATATATATTATCTAATATATATGTATATATATACTATTATTATTATATGTGTGTGTGTGTAACTATTGACCATTAAAATATTTATTTGTATAATATAAAATATTAAACAAAAGATAAGGGATAAAGTGTGATCGAAAACATACAGATCAACTATAGTTTCATTTCTACTTGGTAATGGTAATGTTAAAATTATATTATTGTGGTCTGTAAGTTTTAAATTTCTTGTAAATCATGTTTAATATTTGTATCTTAATTAGATCTATTTTGAGCATCTAACAATTAGTCTATGAGTGTGAAAGTTTCTGTTAGGACAGTGCTGGATAAATTTTTATTAAAATACAGAAAAAAATAATATAGACACACACACACACACATGTATATATATATATTTATTAATATATGTGATTATATTTATTTTTAATATATGCATACATACATATATATATATA
>OZ010608.1:3835450-3875450 GCA_963932145.1 Acanthosepion lycidas | reverse complement strand
GTATCTATAAAAAGAACGTATAAACATAAAAAAATGTCATATATATATATATATATATATATATATATATACAACTCCATATTTATATATATATGGAATGCCAAAAGTACTTGGCCCAACCAACTTTTTTAAAATCTTATCAAATAGCTAAACATCAGGATTTGTTTTAATCTTTGCTTCACATGGCTGAAAATGTAAAGATGTAAATCACTCTTAATGAGTGTTTCAAGTGAACTGTTGTTTGAGTAAAACTTCACAGAACTTCTAGCCAGAGAAACTTTCACAAATAAAACATCTCTTAATGCATCAGTGATTAAAAACAATTAATTGTTGAAAAAGCAATAAAATGGATAAAAAGAAAATTTATTAATTCCTTAATCCTCCTTAATACCAATGAACAATTGGCTTTTGTTTAGATGTTCTTAATCTGAAGATTTTGACAGGCAGTAAAAACTGATAATTGAAGGTGAAAAATATATTAAAAGTATATCAATTAATATTAAAAGGTGGAAAATATATTAAAAATATATTATTTAATATTAAAAGATATAAAATATATTAAAAATATATTAATTGATATTAAAAGGTGGAAATATATTAAAAATATGTTTGATATTAAAAGGTGGAAAATGTATTAAAAATATATTAATTAATATTAAAAGATAGAAAATATATTAAAAATATGTTAACTAATATTAAAAGGTGAAAAATATATTAATTGATATTAAAAGGTGGAAATATATTAAAATATATTAACTGATATTAAAAGGTGAAAAATATATTAAAAATATATTAATTAACATTAAAATGTCGAAAATATATTAAAAATATATTAATTAATATTAAAAGATATAAGATATATTAAAAATATGTTGACTGATATTAAAAGGTGGAAATATATTAAAAATATGTTAATTGATATTAAAGAGTGAAAAATATATTAAAAATATATTAACTGATATATAAAAAGTGGGAAATATATTCTCTTTGTAATAACTGACTGAATTTACAGATTGCAACTTCTATCAAAGTTTAAATTTTTATTATTGCCTTATTCCAAAATTTTAACACATCAGCAGATAGCAATTAATGTCAACAAAAGAGCACAAATAGTTATTAATTAAAAAAATTAGTAATTAATGTACAATATTATCCATAAATGGATTTACAAGAGTGTCATTTTTTATAAAAGTTTAAAAAATAATAAAAAATCTGTAAAAAATATGTATATTGTCAAAAATTCTTTTTTCCATAATATAGATATTTGTGCTATGTTATAATGCTTATTACTTAAACAATAATAATACTGAATAATTTTTTTTAAACATTAAAGTGTATTTAATCACATCTCCCTAATAGCTGTCGCGATCTGTTAATGGTGTTTCATAGAAGGCTGTTGATTACTATTTTTGTATTGTGTTGCTACCATGAAAGTTTCTCTTCATCTTCAATAAAAATATCGTCAAAACCATAGAAACAAACTAAAAATCAGAAGAGTCAGAATTGCTAGTAATTGAAAGATCTGATTGGTTTAGGTTTGGTTTATTTTACGACATATCTACATCAATGTGTTATTTAATGCCGACAACATTTTCAGGATAGATTCATATGAATAAAATATGTATTCTTTGGTTAAATTGGTTTGGTTTATTTTGTTTAACGGCATATCAACCTCAATGAGATATTTAAAGTTATTTAATACTGACAACAATTTTTAGGATAGATTCATAGGAATAGAATATGTATTCTTTGGTTTAGACTGGTTTGGTTTATTTTGTTTAATGGCATATCAACCTCAGTGGGTTATTTAATACTGACAACATTTTTTGGGTAAATTCATATGAATAGAATATGTATTCTTTGGTTTAGATTGGTTTGGTTTATTTTGTTTAACAACATATCAACCTCAGTGGGCTATTTAAATCCGACAACATTTTTGGGATAGATTCATATGAATAGAATATGTATTCTTTGGTTTAGATTAGTTTCATTTATTTTGTTTTATAGCATATCAACCTCAATGGTTTATTTAATGCTGACAAAAATTTTTATTGCTGGTAATATTTTGTTTTGTCAAAAATCGGTTTCTGGTAATATATTTCCTTCAAAATTGTATTGCTGGTAATAATTTTTTTCAAAAAAGTATTGCTGGTAATAGTTAACTATTTGCCTATAGCTGGGACCCTAACAAGTGCTACCACCCCAGGTCAGGGTGGACCTGGGAACACCAGCAATTAAGAGGTGGTTCCACGCTCCTCAAAACCTCCTGATCAGAGGCCTTGCTGCTTGACGTAGTTTAACATCTTACCCAGGACGCAGTAGAGATCTGAATCAGATATGATCCTTAATTCCTATATATCTTAATTTTATATTTATAATTTAAAAAAAAAACATACTTGTTACTTAAAACATTTTCCTTTAAAAGCAGTCAAATATTATTATTAACAGATCATGAAATCAATCAGAGAGATGAAATTTAAATTTTTATAATTGCACTATTCCAAAATTTTAGCACATCAGCAGATAGCTATTAATGTCAACAACTGAACACAAATATTTATTAATTAAAAAAATAGTAATTAATGTATATTTTAAATTTATTAATTAATAAAAAATAAAAGTAATTCATATTACTAAAATTATAGAAACAAATTAAAAATCAGAAGAGTCAGAGTCGCTAGTAGTAGAGAGATCTGAATCTGATATCTTATGTTCGTTTATTGTGTCCTCATAATATAAATTAGCCATTTTATAGCTTTTTTTTGTATACAATGGTTAATTGTTTCACTAGATATATTTTCAAGTGCTTCTTTTAATCTAGCAAACACAACACTGAACCTGGAAGTTGAATTGCATTTTCAGATAATTTCACTTATTTTTCCACAATATAGCTATTTGTTCTATGTTACAATGCTTAATACCTAAATAATACTGAATAAATTTTTTAAACATTAAAGTATATTTAACCATATCTTCCTAATAGCTGTCGTGATCTGTCAATTCTATTTTTTAGTATAAGTTTTTTCTTCTTCTACTGTTCTCCCAATGCAACGCCCAAGAACCACTGAAAGTAGAGGATTATTGAGTGACATTGTTTCAGGAAGAAAGACATACTTAAGTTGCTATTTTTATAATAACCCTGAACATAAATGAGCAGGGTGGCCTATTAGTTTTAATATCCTTTATATAAAGGCAATGTTGATTGTATCTGAGGCTAAAAATATCAGTAACAGATTGGGTGGAATATTTTTCTTTCTTAAACAAAAAAGGGTTTACAGAGACGAAAACATTAATGTGTGTGTGATCATGAACATAAAGAGTTTGTGCTTCAAAGTATGTTTATACATATATGTGTGTGTGAATAATGTTTGTGGTATCTTCCCACAAATGGGAAACGTTTATCTTCTGCGAGAGCTTTACATGGTTGCAGTCTCTGCTGAAAATGGAAGAAAGAGAGAGAAAAGGTTTTTGTCAAGTATGTATAGTTTATGGTTAGCGCCCCCTAGTGAACAATTAGGAAATTAAGGAGGAGCTAACTCCAACACTATCACAGAATCCTCTTTAATGCAAAACTTCCACCTAAAATACTAATCAGTAGGGAATTTTCATTTTAAAAAAATAATTAAGCTAAACTCTTCTCAATTCTGTTGATCACTAAACTAGTTAGAATCCATATTAATAAAACATCATTTTGTCAAGAAAAAAAAATTAAAATTTCTTAAAGTTATATTTTACTGTGAAATCAACCAATACATTTTATAAGCTTAAAAAAAATTAAAATATTTAACTCTTAAATAATCAGTAGAGGGTTATCAAATTTTATGATTGCTTAAAAATGGAGATTTTAAAATAGTATATATTCAATAATGTAGATAAATATATTAAAACAAAGGGGATGTAACAGCAAGAAATATCACCCACAGAGTTGATCTGGTAGTTTTACCCCACTACCATTATTTTTGCTTATATATTAGACATTGCTTATATATATATATATATATATATAGAGAGAGAGAGAGAGAAAGAGAGAGAGTTTTAAGGTATGCCATATTTATGGGTATAAGTGCTCAATATCAGAGACAGTGTATCTAAATGTAAACATAAAATTAGACACTGAGGTCAATTCCAAGTAGGGACAGTATGTTCGATGCTTGAACACAATCTTTATGGCCTGAAGATTGTGTTCAAGCATGAAACAGACTATTTCTACTTGCTATATATATATATATATATATATATATTTAAAAAAATATTTTTGCTTTCATTTCGATGTTGGAAGTGTTACCTGATGATCCGGAGTCCTTTAAAAGGATTTTGGTGAAATAAATTATTGTAATGGTACTTTAAAGTGGTCTGTTTTTCTTTAAATATTAGCTCTGGATTCACATTGAGCTCTCAGGATTTCATCCTCCTTGGAGTTACCCATACGGTTTACCAAGTTCTTCGTACTTAAATATATATATATATATATATATATATATATATATATATACACACTCAAAGTTGCATCAAACAGTGAGGAACACGTACATATTTAATATTTGTATAAATTTTATATGTATATATTAAATCATTTTGCCCCAAGCAAGGCAATAAAGCCTCTAAGACACAAGTAGTTAGTGTGTGTGAGAGAATATGATAGAGAAAAACATTATGAAAGATCAAGAATTTTAAAAGAAGAGTAATCAAGGAGACAGAAGAAAATGATTGACATTGCATTTAAATTTTTGAAGATCAAAGTTTACTAGGTAGCAGGAAGCTAGCAAAAAGTTCCACAAGCAAGAAGTGTGAGAAAAGAATTAGAATTAGCATAGAACTTACAGTTACATCTAGCCATTTCAACTGTAAAATGATGAGATCTTGCTACCAATCTAGTACTATGTTTAAATTCATAAAGTCTAAGTACCAAAGAGGAAAGTTCATCAGAATAAATGCTATGAACATACTTATCAGATTAAGAAACTGTTAGCATAGAACTTATGGTTACATCCAGCCATTTCAACTGTAAAATGATGAGACCTTGCTGCCAATCTAGTACTGCGCTTAAATTCATAAAGTCTAGGTACCAAAGAGGAAAGTTCATCAGAACAAATGCCATGAACATACTTATCAGATTAAGAAACTGTTAGCATAGAACTTATGGTTACATCTAGCCATTTCATCTGTAAAAGGATGAGACCTTGCTGCCAATCTAGTACTATGCTTAAATTCATAAAGTTTAGGTACCTTAGAGGAAATCTCAGCAGAACAATTACCATGAAAGTATTTATTGAAAAGGCACAGGGAAACTATTTGGGAAAGTGACTGAATCTGAGATGCCAGGTCAGGACCAACAACATTACAGTTTCTTTGAATTTTATCAAGAATCTTTAAATATATAACAGGAGGACCAGACACTATGTGGCAGCAATATTCAAAGTGTTGATGAATGTTAAACTTATAAATAAGTAAAATAGATTCTGGAGAGAAAAATTTTAAAATGATTTTAGCACCCTCAGTAATTATCTAATTTGTTTAATGCAAAATGTTGCCCCCTTTCTATTCTTGTGTTATATGTTAGGCAAGATTCCAACCGTTTGCTCTTTGACTATCTTAAACTGGGCTGTTTTTGTGGAAATGATGAAGTAACACTTGGTAGAGACCACAAAACATAATCTACACTAAAAGTTCACCAGGTTGTAAAACCATTCTCATAAAGTGCTTATCGAATACTGAATCCAACAAAAATAAGAGAAACACCAATAAAAAAAAAATTGTTTTCACCAACATTTGAAAGCTGAACCAAACTATTATTTGTGATGTTATTGGTATTAATGGGTCATGTTTTGGTATTTATTTAACTTTAGAGAATTTTTTGTGGTGCCTGGGGGAGGGGGTTGCTGCTGTCGCTGCTGCTGCTGCTCATTCTATTTTCTTTCTTTTATCATATTCATCTACATATTGTAAGTCTTTTGTTCATTTGGGCTTATATTGTTTTTGTTTCAATTTTTTTTTTAATTATATTTTGGCAGCCAACTCTCTGGCCATCATTAAGTGTCACTTGTATTTTGCAGTGTTCACATGATTTAGAGTAGCGTATACTTTCTCACACACAGGACTCAAAATATTATAGAGACCTAATTGGGGGCAAAGTGAACACTGCCTAAAATTTTTATAGTAAAATAATAATAGCCAAAATTACTTCACTTGGCTACCACACTTTTACCACAAATAAATTCACACTGGTCATTATCTGATATATATATATATATATATATATATATATATATATATATACACACACACATACATATATATATATATATATACATATATATATATATATATATATCTTATTAATTAAAGAATATCAAACACTTAAAATGACATAGGTAATAATTTTTATTTCATGAGAGCTTTAAAAAAAGCAGCTCTCAATCTTCAAGACCTACAAACAAACTTACAAAAGGATTCATTTGCAGGTCTTGAAATCATGACA
Organism: Acanthosepion lycidas; assembly: GCA_963932145.1. Lineage (NCBI taxonomy): Eukaryota > Metazoa > Mollusca > Cephalopoda > Sepiida > Sepiidae > Acanthosepion > Acanthosepion lycidas. The sequence continues at coordinate 3,868,972 of OZ010608.1, read as the reverse complement.
GCTGCTTTTTTTTAAAGCTCTCACGAAATAAAAATTACTACCTATGGAATTTTAAGTGTTTGATATTCTTTAATTAATAATAATTTTGCTCTGGCTTTTGACATAGAGCTCTCCCTGGATCTATATCCTCCTGGAAATTCCATACCGATTACCATATTGTATCATTAATGATTTATATATATATAAGGCAAACATTATTAAGGGCATCAGCTGTTTTGTGTTGATTAATTTTATTGATCAGCTTTTCCAAATTAAGAATAATCCTTCTCAGATAAAGAGAAAATTTTGTCAGAAAAATGTCAAAAGGTAAAGTTAAAAACTTGGACCATATTTCTTCCAAAATGAACTTTGGACAATTTCTGATGGAATTTTCTTCTCTGAGAAGGATTATTTGTAATTTGGAAAAGATGATCAATAAAATTAATCAACACAAAATTTCTGTCGTCTTTAATAACATTAAATGATATATAACTATTTTTTATATATCAAGAACAATTTTAGGGAAAAAGTATGACAAAGTGTAAAAAGTTTGAATAAAAATTTAATGACAAACATAAAAAACAAGAATATAAATGAAATCATCTTTGATGATGTCCCCTAAATATATATTAAAAAAATAAATAAATTTAAAATTAAAATTCTCAGTTTCCCCTATCAATGGTAATATCAGTTTAGTCAAATGATGTCCTAAAAGAGAACACACATCACACAAAACCTTTTTCCACTTTGTCATATGTTTCCCTTATATATATATATATATATATATATATATATATATATATATATATATAGATACAGGTATCAAATCTGTTGGCATATAATCCAAGTGGATCCTAGTAATATAAAATATTAAAACTGATCTACAAAAAGAGCTCAATGTATTTATTATAACAGAGCAAATAAATAGTACTATTAGATCTATTTCAACCAACAAAAATTTTTATCGGTTAAAATAGATATATCCCCCCTCACCATATCAAGTAATTTGGGATTTTGTTGTGTATTTTTAACATCAAAAAACGATATTATTACGTCATTATTTTTGCACCAACCTAATATATATATATATATATATATATATATATATATATATATATATATATATATAGCATGTCCATAAATTTCTTGTGCACTTTAAAAAATTTATAACTTTATTTGTATTTGGAATAGAAATAATTTGTAAAAAAGATAAGAAAGAAGTAAATCTATATTTTTTAAGGTTTTATTGAAATTTTAGTTTCCACATCTCCTACATCATTAGCAATACAAAGGGTAATACGATTTTGCAGTGCACGGAAAACATTTGCCAACTGATTTACGGTAATGCCTGAAATCACATTAGTTATTTTAGCTATACTTAAAACTCGGTACATTAAACTTTATAACATTTTTTACAGATTATTTCTATTGCATATACAAATAAAGTTATTGATTTTTTAAAGTGCACATATTTTATATTACTAGGATCCACTTGGATTATATACTAATGGGTTTTTTTTATCTTTACTATAAACATATATATATATATATATATATATATATATACATATATATATATATATATATATATATATATATATATATATATATATATATAAATGATGGATTTTTTATTTATTAATCCAACAGTTTTTTTTTTATCATTGTAAATGTTATTTTTAGTGGCTACTCATATTTGAGTAAGTATTTGTTCCATTTAGTTTAAACAGCTTATTTTATTTTCATCTAATGACCTGAATATTTGAGAAATCTTTTTCTTTTCATATATAGGGAAAAGATATTTTTCTTTTCATATATTGAAAAAAGAGAGTGAAAATCAGAATTTTCTGACACAACTGCGTCATTTCTTAATGAAATATAAAATGAAATTTCAATTTGGAACATCTTTTCTCATCATGCTTCTATTTTGTCTAAAGGACGACTAATATACAAGAATTATTATTTTCATTATTGTGATTTTATCACTCTAATTTCTTCCATTGGCTTAATATAACTAATCTATCTATCTATCTATCTATCTATCTATCTATATATATATATATGTATAGTTATAGATGTATATATATATATTGCACAACAAAATCCAAAATTACTTCATATGGAGTGGGGTGGATAGATCAATAAGAAGATCTATACCCACCTCCCATATGAGGTAATTTTCAATTTTGTAATGCAATTTATATGCTCTGTTATAATAAATACATTGAGCTCTTTTTGTGGATTCATTTTGAATATTTGATATTACTAGGATCCACTTGGATTATATACCAAAGGATTTGTTACCTGTGCTGTTGCTTTTGTTTTATTTTTTTAATCATGTTTTGCCTGCCTACTTTCTGGCCATTATGAGGTGTTTGAGACATGATTTAAAGTAGCTTATGCTTTCCCACTTTCACATGTCTTAAAATATGACATATATATATATATATATATATATATATATATATATATATATATATGAATGAAGAAAAAAGGAAAAGTTATCTTAGCCAATATGTCTTTTTGTTCTCTGCCAGACTTTATCAGAGAATGAAATGTATCAGCTAAGATAAGTTTTCTTTTTGTCTTCGTACATGCATACATAATATGTATATATATATATATATATATATATATATATATATATATATGTATATATATATATATATATATATATATATATATATATAGGAAAGCGGTTATAGTTGTTCCAATGAGAGAAAACTGTATATTTTCAAAAGAAGAGAGAGAAACCACAAACGTTTTTGGTTTTCATGTGGAGTTTTTTAATTTAGTTATAATTTAATTTTTTTAATTATTTAATTATATTATACTTTAAAAGTTCACATTATGACTAAAAATGTTTGCTGTTTCTCTCTTCTTTTTAAAATATATATATATATATATATTATTTTAATTTAAAGAAAAACAGACCACACTATTCATAATAATTTATTTCACCAGAGGATTTTATTTTTCTCTGGATCCTCATACATCACTTTTTTTCGTTTCATCTTTTTAAAGTGAAGTCTGAGTATCCAGAAAAAAAAAAAAATTCTCTGGTGAAATAAATTATTACAAATGGAGTCTTAAAGTGGGTGCTTTTTCTTTAAATTGAATTATTTGCTCTGACTTAACATTGAGCTCTCAGGATTTCATCCTCCTTGGGATTATCCATACGGGTTACTAGGATTCTCGTTACTTAAATATATATATATATATATATATATATATATATATATATATATATATATATATATATATGTACATTATATTGTCTTTATTGATACTGTCCTTTTACATATATATTGTAGTTATATCTAAAACATTTTACACATATATCTGTGTATTTCTGAGATGAGGTACTGTAACTATTTCCTCTATTTACATAGTTTGAACTGTTGTCCTCATCTTTATTGCAATATTCACAACATTTTGGGCATCGTACACTCTGACCTTCTTCAGATGATATACGTTGGAATTTTGAACTGAACCCTTTATTTAGCCCACAGGGGTAGATTGTTTTACTGTGTGTCCAAGAACACATGAATCAGTAGATAAAAGCATTGGTTAAATTACTCCAAATGTGACTTGACCCAAAGAGTTGCAAGTTCAATACCTGGCCACAGCAGAAGTGAACAAAAAACTTGGAGAGTTGAGTTATTGAAGGGAATTAACTGAAAACTGAAATATCCAGAAAAGGCATGGCATGTGAAAATAGATCAATCTATCTCCATGGACTAAAAAAATGGTTTCAGTCAAAATTCCAAAGAAGAAGGCTAATGTGTACAACAACCAAAATGTTGTGAATATGACAATAAAGATGAAAACAATAGTCCTAACAATATAAATAGTGTATATATATATATATATATATATATATATATATATATATAAGGTTGGTGCAAAAATAATGTCGTTTTCTCATATATGTTACTATGTGAGAAAACGACATTATTTTTGCACCAACCTAATATATATATGCATATACAGACACCTATGTATTTATATATTTATAGATGTGCATCGATATATATATATATATATATATATATATATATACAGACACACATGCACACTTATAAACACACACACCTATATTTATAATTTGTAATGTATATCATTCCTATCTGTCCTAACTAAGTTTCCTTCTTCCATATAACTGCTTTAGAAGAAAAAAAAAAGAACTCAGACCTCCCTGAAACTCTTGATCCTGTCTCTCTCACATTCTACACTTTATTCCCTTACCTTTCTGAAATCTCTGTTCATTGTTTCGTGTGCTGAAGTACAGGCCTATTTATATACAGCTGACAGGCTGCCCAGCCCACCGATACTACTATAGTCATTTGATCTCCAAGTTGTCCATTATTCTATCTCTGCATCACATGGAGGCAGACACGCATTCGACCAAATGGGTGACCCATGACTGACCATACACAGGCAGTACTGATGACTGACTGCAGGTGAGTCTTTGTCTATGTTTCTGAGCTCAGACAACCCACCATCAGCCACATATATATATATATGCCCGCATGTTGTTCTCCTGCCAACTGTCATCTGCTGCTGTTGCTGCTGTTGCCGCCGTCGCCGCCACCGTCGCCAAAACCACCTTTATTAGCTTCAGCTCTTAGTTGCATGGAAATGCACTAATGTATCTCTATCCTGGGAACCATTCATTGCAACCATTCTACAACTATATGTTTTAAGACGGAAAAATAAATTTTCTTACTCTCTTTCTCTCTCTCTTTTTCTCTCTCTCCTTGCTGCTCTTTTTTAAATTATTGAGAAATCTAGATTTCCACAAGACAACATATTTGCTTATTTAGAGTCAAACAATAAAAACAATGAAGTCTATTCTAATTATTACTATTGTTATTAAAATATCATTTGTATACCACTATGGCTGACAGAAGAGTGTGCAGATTGATCAAGTATTCAGAATGAAGACATTAATGACACTCCACAGATTTCTTTACTTCATTATCTGTGAATTGGAAAAGATAGAGTTCTTTCTGATTTACTTCTCCTTGGTTTTAAATTTAATATGATCCTTCTTGTAGTCTGTCACCAAAGACTAGGAAGCCCAGTATATTTTGCTATGGATTCATGCCTTCCCTAAGTGTATTAGTACAAAGTGAATGCAACAGTCTAGGAAGAAACTTGAACTAGTGTATTACTCTTTAATATAGTTGGATTATGTATGTATTCATTTGAAATTCTGCCTCGGATATATACAGTGTCTATACACTCTGTGAAAAGTGTTATGCACAAAGGATATATTTGGAAGCACACTGTGTTACACACACACACACACACACACACACATATATATATATATATATATATATATATATATATATATATATATATACAGTATATGGACAAATAAAAGGTTGATTAAAGGGTAAATTGCAACTCTTCCAGTGGCCTAGTCACAGTCCTGACCTTAACCAAATTGAAAACTTTCGGCGATAATTGACAAGCATGCCCATAATAGGAGAGTTAATGGAGAAGATGAGCTTTTTTACAAATTAAAAATATGCTGGAAAAATCTGGCAAAAGATGTTGACTTACTAAAGAATTTAGTCTATAGCATGCCACGAAGAATTAAGGTCATTATTAAAGTAAAAAGGTTACCCAACAAAATACTAAATCATTTTTGACTTGTATAATGTAAATATGTAAACCTGTATTAATAAATGAATTCTATTACTCACTTAACTTGGTACAAATACAGGCCACCTGACGATTGTGTCTAGCATGAAACAGCCTGTCACCTCTGAGTGTTGACTTCAATGTTCACTTTTATATTATATATATATATATATATATATATATATATATATATCACACATCATAAAATGGACAAATCTGACAATTATTTTAAAACACTTTTGCATCTATAAAAAGAAAGCATAAACATAAAAGTCTTTATATATATATATATATATATATATATATATATATATATATATATACACACACACACACATATATATATGGTTGGTGCAAAAATAATGACGTAATAATGTCGTTTATTGACGTATTTTTAACGTCAAAAACAACATTATTACGTCATTATTTTTGAAGTAACCTAATATAGACATATTAACACTATCAAAATAATTGCAACCACATCCAAAACTATTATGAATATGATCAGAAGGCAAAATGTTCAACATAATAATAATTCTGAGGTAGGCATATATAAAATAAACTGTCACAGTTGCTCCTAACAATATATTTGTGAAACTTGTAGTTATTTAATAATACATATTTATGAACACAAGAAAGATCTTGTACATAACAATTTATCGAATGCATTATTTATACAAAGAAATAATTTCAACCCCAACTTTGATCTCAAGAATGCTATATTTGTTAACAGAGAAAATAATTTGCTTAAAAGTTCTTAAGAGTGTAATTATTGAAGCTTGCCAAAATGTTAAATTACATTCTGGATTTTTTCACATATTTCCTTTTTTAAAGGAAATAATACTTTCCCAAGCCATGATCATGCAATTTTTGCTATTAAAAAAAAATAGTTAAATTAAAACATTTAACTATATAAAATAAATAAATTAGTACATAAATAAATAATTAAAAAATAAATAAAAATAAATAATTAAACAAAATAAAAAATAATGAATAATAATTACATTAAAAAAAAAAAATTCATCAATAACATTTACTTTCATTTATTACACAATAAATTACAGCACTTAGCATCCTCCATAGTTTAACTTCAATAAAAATTACAAAATAAAATATCTGCATTTACCTTGATAAAGTCCTTGTTGTGCACTGAGGTGAACACCCAAAGTTGACAGTCTGTTTCATGCATTAAACACAATCTTCAGGCCTATATATATTTTTTTTTTTACATATATATATATATAAGTTTGGTGCAAAAATAATGCCGTAATAATGTTATTTTTTGACGTTAAAAAATACGTCAAAAAACGACATTATTAAGTCATTATTTTTGCACCAACCTAATATATATATATATATATATGTATGTGTGTGTGTATAAAATAATAATTAATATGAAGAAAAATAGAGTGAGAAATGACAATCTAAGCATTAAGGAGAAATTATAAATTATTGAAGTTTGCCAAAATGTTAAATTACATTCTGGATTAGAGAAATTATTGAATTTAAGGAGAAATCATGAATTATTAAATTTAAGGAGAAATCATGAATTATTGAATTTAAGGAGAAATCATGAATTATTAAATTTAAGGAGGAATCATGAATTATTGAATTTAAGGAGAAATCATGAATTATTAAATTTAAGGAGAAATCATGAATTATTGAATTTAAGGAGAAATCATGAATTATTAAATTTAAGGAGGAATCATGAATTATTGAATTTAAGGAGAAATCATGAATTATTGAATTCAAGGAGAAATAATGAATTATTAAATTTAAGGAGAAATAATGAATTATTAAATTTAAGGAGAAATTATGACTTATTAAATTTAAGGAGAAATTATAAATTATTGAATTTTAGGAGAAATCATGAATTATTAAATTTAAGGAGAAATCATGAATTATTGAATTTAAGAATGTAAATGATCTAATAAACTTATAGAATTAAATCAACATATTGATGCACTTTTTTAACAATGCAAAAAGTATTATAAAATCTCAGGGGTGTTATTAATAAGGAGTCACCCATTTTGAAAAATTTGAAACACACATTAAACAATGCTTTTAATGAGTAAATAGGGGTAAATATTATTTTTATATTAAAAAGTTCTTTTAAAGGAATTTAAAATAGAAAGCAGTCTTTATACAAGAAAATTAATACACAAATATTACACATGCACACATGCATACACACACACACACATAAGTGTGTGTGTGTGCATGTGTATTAAAAAAATCGAGAAAAATCACAGAACATAGAAAAGTATAATAGAAACTGCCATTGTAAGGCGTACATATGTAAGAAGCAATCTGATTGGCTGGTATGATGACTAGCCAGCTAATCTTGTGGCTTGTATTCTTGGGATGATGAATTGGCAAGGCCAATGGATTAGACCAGTCATCTTCTTTGTTATTCAACTTTTTGGTCGATAGATCAGTCCTGTCATCTCCCAATGGTTAAACAACTATGTCCAAAATTTTATTCCTTCTCATCACTGCATCTATGGTAACTAAAAGTAATGACTGAAAGCATTTTTATAAAAAGCCAAGAATCTGAAGACAACTATAATTAGTAAGCGATCTGCTAAAAGCAAAGGATATAAATTAACATATTTTCTACTTTACCTGTTAAGCACCAAATGATATTATTTATGTAATGTGCCCCTTTTTCAAATCAATGCCTTGTTTTTATTTTGTTCTTCACCCATACCTATAACTAATATCTGCTCTCCAAAAATGCTATTTAATCTTTGGGAAAAAAAAAAAAAAATAAACACACTAAAGAAACGTTTGTACTGAAAGTGTTAATAATATAAAAATATTGCTAATTTAATACTTCTAAAAGAATTATGCAAAGCATAAATTTTCAGAGAACTCTGTCCCTCTAATCTGTAATAACCTATTCGTACTGAGTTTTAGTTTTATTGTAGAAAAGTTAAAGTTATACATAAGGCCACTAGTGTAACATAAGCTTTTTAAAATGAAATTTAATAATTTAAATTGGGTGACTACCCGAGTTTGAATTCCAGTCAAATCCATTACATTCACTTACACACTAATACCCTTGGGAAAGGTATGAATCCTCTTCTTCTCCCCCCAGCTATGGGTAAATAACAGGACAGATAGACTTTGATGGTAATTATATTCACTTACAAGCAAATACTCTTGGGAAAGGTATGAACCCACATCTTTTCCCCCCAACTATGGGTTAATTAGTAGGACTTGTATCAGTAAATTATTATTATCTCTAAAACATTTATATAACCTATGAATATTTTCTAGCTTTAAATAAACTGCAATGGGTTGATAAGCCGTAAAAAACAAATCAACTAATCAATAAAACAATCGTCACTTTTAATAGTAGGCTTGGTAAAAATTATTTTATTCTAGCCAAATGCATGATTTCTATACAAATCAGATCGAATATTATTTATATGTGGACAATAATTGAATTGTTTTATGGCCTTATCACTTGAAACACTGGTTCTCATATGATCACCAAAGTTAAGCAACATTATTCATGGTCAGTAACTAGATGGGTAACCAATTGAGAATACCAGGTGCTGTAAGCTTGGATGGGTGGGTAGTGTGTTGGATAACGGCTTGCAATTGGAAATTGGAGAGCCAAGTTTCAATTCCAGTCAAGTTCATTATATTCACTTACAAGTAAAAACCCTTGAGAAAGGCATGAATCCACTTCTTCCCTCCAGCTATGAGTTAATTAGTAGGACTTGTATCAGTAAATCATTGTTAGCTTCAAAATGTTCTTTCAGTCTAAAAATATTTTTCTGGCTTTAAATAACTCACAATGGGTTGATAAGCCGTAAAAATCAATACAATTCTTTGTAAGTTACTAAATAATCAAAGATTTCTCGACTTGTGGAAATGCAATTTTCTCAGATTATATTAATTTGTTTTCTCCTTCCTTTATGTTATAATCCTAACTTCCAATTCTTCTTCTCTGTGCCATGACCATTCAGGACATTGGCGATCATGGCTCACCGCAACATCCTTTTAGAGTTGTAACCTTGCCTAATTTACCTTGACTTACTAATTTATTTTTAATTTAAAGTCCTAAACATTACCAGTTACATGAGAATATTTGATTACTTACCATTAGTTTTCCTTGACCCCAACCCACCCTTAGAACTGTTAAATTTGATTTATACTGACAGATTATTTTTCAGGGCGAATTTATGCATCTTTACAAAGGATAACGGTAATGGTAATGTTAGCTGTTTCCTTATAAGGAAACATTTGGTATTCATTGGCCTAACAGTCAGTGCTACTTAAATTATGCTTTTCTTCACTCCCTGGTCATCAAGCTGGGATCAAGTGTAGTATCTGTTCTCCTTATCATTAACGGTAATATTAGCTTTTTCCTTATAAGGAAACATTTGGTATTCATTGATTAAACACTCAATGAATACCATTGAATACAAGCACTACAGACAATGAATACAGGCACTTTTTAAATTTACAAATTTGCTCATAAAAAATAGAGAAGAGTTTGGGGTGGGGGGATAGTTTTTGGACATTCTTGAAGCCATCTCATTTGTCAGAATGTCGAAATATTTTTACCATTTTATAATACATACTGGTAATAGCAATATGAACCGTTTCCTTACAAGGAAACATTTTGTATTCATTGACCGAGCAGCCAGTGCTACTAACATTTGAAATTTATAAAATCTTTCTCTTAAAACAATTTTTTCAAGAAAATGGATTTCTCAAGTCCAGTAGCTGTTATCAATCTTTCCAGTATTAATGAGGGTTTCCTTCCTAACCTTTTATTTGAAGTAGTGTGGAATGTCAACATCTTGATTATGTCATTATTTTCTCTTCTCAAGCCCAGTAGATGTTATCACTCTTTCCAGTATTGATGGGTGTTTCCTTCCTAACCTTTTATTTGAAGTAGTGTGGAATGTCAACATCTTAATTATGTCATTATTTTCTTTATGAGTTACATATATCTATTTTAAATGTGGTTAATGTTGAAAGTTCTCTAGTGATGAGGTTTCTATCAACTGGTAGAGGTCTTTATTCGTGATTCTGTAGCATGAGTCGTCAGGTTCCAAAGAAGGATGGTGTCCGTCAAGACCCACAGGCTTCACTCGCTCAAAGCTATTTTTCAACCATTGATCAGAGAAATTAGTTGCATAGAGCTGACAATTTAGATATTTCAGAACAGGTCTGGTGCCACATATGACATCTATATGAAAGTCTTGATCTGATGAGGCTATTTAAGAACATGACTCGAGTTATTGCAAGATTAAAAAGAAAGAAATAAAGAGAAAATATTAATTCTGGACTACCATAATCCAGTCTACATAATGCATAGAATAGCGAGGATACCCACATACTAGAGCAGCTATCCAATCCCTATTGCAGAAGCTTGCACAGACACATTTGTGTTTTATTCAATACCCTCAGAGCCCTTCTGTGGTTTATCCTGCATCTATGCTGAGCAAACCTTAGTTACAGTTTCTTGGTAAGACCATGTTATCTAGCATGATCAACAATTTTAACAAGAAAGTCATGCTCAAGCCATTGGCTATGATGACTTGTTATTTCATGCTATCACAGCTATCGACGGGTTCCAAAGGTGCTGTCTCCCCAATTTCAATCACAAGGCTTGGATCAACATGTGGCATGGTTTTCAGGTACTTCCCAAAGATGCTGCACGCTTGGATTGTCCACATCCCATTGCATTTAATTTTTTGAAAATTGTAGCTATCAGGGAAGCAAGTAAGTGGAAGGGAGTTTTACTGTCAGGAAGTACAAGAAAAGAAACTGTTGGAGTAAAAGTGTGGGACCTAGAGTGTGGGACCTAGTGGGATCTAGTAGCATGCTTCAATAAATGCCATGAAAATATTTGTAGAAAAGACAGAGGAAAGCCACATGCCAAGTCAGAATCGGTTACATTGCAGAATCTTCTTTGGATTTTGATATATATATAGTTATCCGAAGGCAGACTGTTTTACTGTAAGATAGTTCATCAGTGTAGCTAGACATGCAATTGCATCAGAGACTCTCATCCCTAGACCATCAGTGCACACTAGGAAGAAAGGGAATTTTTAACACATTATATACAAGATATATGTATTACTGACTAACTGAGGGCTCAATTCATAACAAAGAGCTTATTGTTAATCAGCAGCAGAAGCCAACACATTTTCTTTCTTCCAAAAGTGCTCAACCCATGAAAGGGAGTGTGTGTGTGTGTGTGCATATATTTGCACCCAGGTCTCATGGTCAGAAAGCAAAAGTTCTAACCACTTGGCAATGTGCCCATGAATGTGTCCATATAATGTGCACAATTTAAAAATAATTAGCGCCTGAAAAAGAAACTGTGAATTAAACACAATCTGAAAACTTTTCTTGTGATACTCAAAACAACCATGACTATAGAATTTATTTGAAACTTCCAGAGATTCCAACAACAACAAGTAAACCTTACTTAAATAATTGAAATTTTAAATTTTAGTAATTTTAATTTTTTCTCCTTGGGATTTAACTTTTATTTATATTTTACTTTTAATATAAATTATAGCTTAAAGGTGTGGGTACAGGCAGGTATGAATTTAGGCCTTAAGAAACCCTTGGTTTAATAGAATTTGGGGGTTCCTTCATTACATATGTTCACCCTGTTTATAAAAAATATTTTTAGATGAAGCTATATCAAAAATCTATATGTACATAAAAAGATTCATTAAAATCTAAATGGCCCCCTTTAATGGGCTTTAACGAATTTAGAAGACAATCTCCAACTAGAGGGGTCCCAAATATTCTAAATTGTTTCAAATTAGTTCAAAGGTGACCTATTAAATCTGAAAATAGACAAATCTCCTTTATTCTTATATCTTATTCTTATATCAATATATTGTTTTAGTTTTATCAGGGGTCCAACACTAGAGGGGGATCCTCTAGTTTTGGGGCCCCTGGGCTGCAGCTCATACTGACCCATATGTAGATCTGGCGCATGACATGGGTTAAGCAGTAATGAATTATGATATTTTATGAAGTCAGGAAAGCAAAAAATATGATTATAAAAAGGAGTGCTGAAAAGTTCTTAGTCTGACTAATTTTCACAAATTCTGGCCAAGTAATAAGACACCTTTCTGGTGATAGAATGCTTCTTAGTTTGGCCAAGAAGATTCCAGAATCCTCTGGTACATCTGTTCCATAATAATTGTTACATTTGCCAACACATTTCATATAATGAATGTAACAACTTTTCTGGGATGGCGGTAATAATAGCTATTATAGGCCTTGTCCCATAATAGTTGTTACATTTATATACATCTTTAATACAATAAATGTATCAGAACTTATGGGACAGATTTAGAGGAAGTTGTTAAAATATCCTTGGCTGGACTCATTTCCTAAAATCTGATTAAATGACAAAACATCAGAATTTTTTTTATCTAACCAAGAACATTTTAGCAGTCTCTTATACTTCTGTCTCATAAGAGTTGTTTCATTGGCTTAAATATTTCATACACTAAATGTATTAATTCTTATGGGACAGAGGTAGAGGGAAAGAGAACCCAGTCTAATCTACTATTTAGCACATAACATGTGGGGGTAGAAGGAATGGATTCATGTCTTTCTCAACAGAATAAATGCAACAGACTAGACTGGGATTTGAACTTGGCTCACAGATCCTACTTTTTGTTACAAAATCCATTACATGACACACACATTCTAGAAAGAAAGACGACAGCGATAAAAAAATATCATAATGTAAATTACTTCATAATAGTTATTACCTGCAGAACATTTCATAGCTATTGCTGAATTTCCACAAGATGAGCCACAGAGATGATATATATATATATATATATATATATATATATATATATCAAAGTGTAGAAGAATGAACAGTAAGATTACAGCTTTCAGAACATTAATTTTAAAACAGTGCTCGATCCACAAAGTAGAGCCATAAATATATTTGCTTCGATAATTGTATTTCTGAATAAAAGTTTTTTTAGTAACACCGTGATTCCTCACCTGATGAGACGTTTAAAAAAGGTTTTCCTTTTTTTGATGTTGAAACAAAAATGTACAATTTTGTAGTGAATATGTGCATGTTCTAATGTAATACTGTATAAGATAAATATATATATATATATATATATATATATATATATATATATATATATATATATATAATAATATCTGGCCACTCACATTCAAGGATACCTGTCTACTAGTGCAGCTAGCCAATCCCTATTGAAGACACTCGTTCAGCCACATTTGTGTGTTGTTCAACATCCACAGAGCTAACCTGCGGTTTATACTGCAACTATGCTGAGCAGACCTTAGTTACAGTTTTCTGGGAGAGAGCGTGTTATCTAGAAAGATAAACAATTTGAACAACACCAGCACACTCAAACCCTCAGTCATGATGACTTGTGACTTTGTGCTAGCACAGCTATCGATGGCCCCAAGTGTTCTGTTTACCCATTTCGCTGACAAGTCTTGGGTCAACCTGTGGTATAGTTTTCAGGCACTTCTAAAGGTGCCCCCGCCCCTGACCAATAACATTAGGAAGTCTCCTTCTTGACAAATCAACCATGGTTGAGATTCGAACCCGGGTCTCCTGATCAGAAAGTTAACATTCTAACCACTCATCCAGAGGAATGGGAAAGACTCACCAGTGGTTATCCTTGTGGCTGGTGTAAATCCTGTTGTAGATGGTATTATTAGTAAAAATCCGATCTCTGTCTGATTCCTCGCGTGTGAGGTACCCTTTCGTTTGCCCTTGTTCTATTAACCAACCTATCTATTTTACATACTATAAGAAGCACACATGCACTCTTTCTTCTAATTATATATATATATATATATATATATATATATATATATATATTTAAAAAGTAAATAGTATATTTAGGCATATTTATATATTTTAATCAAAGTGGTGTATTTGTTTTCTATTGTTAAAACTTATTAAATATCCAAATGTATGTTGCTGGGTCAATGACTTGGATCAAAGTATAGTTCCACTTCTGTTTTCTGCTGTGTAGTGTGTTTCTGTCATTAAATATTTCGTTGCAAATCAATAAGGGTAGCCTAGGCCTGCAGATTCCAACTCTTAGGGGGTGGAGTTCACTGACACTTGCATGACAGGGGCACAGCAAAGTGAGCAATATTTACTCTATGTTTATATGGTTTCATTCATTTTCTTACAAAATTTCACCTAACACAAGGCCCAAGATCCACTCAAGGTAGAAGGCTACCAAATGGGATGTGTGATATCAGAGACTGTGCAAGGATTTAATGAACCCGCTTCACCGTAATCTATGATATGGGGCCACCCAATCTACTACAGCTCAATTTTCATATGGTAGTATTCATATAAAATTCAAATTTTATTGTGACCTAATTATGTACAATAATGGATCATATAGGTGAACAATTCAACTAGAAAAATTGAAAATTAATTGAATGTATCTAAATACAAATGAGAGACACGTCCTAATTGATCATTCCATCAACAATGTTTCGTGACAATTTTTAACAATGATTTGAGATTTTTCTTGTTAAAAAGTTGACTAATTTTAACATTTTCAGTATTATGGATAAAAAATAGTGAAATTTATATAGTTTTTCTTTTTTGAGACTTAAGATGAGCAAAGCAAATTCACGGATTTGGAAGAAAAAAAATACAGACCATAGAATGGCATGAATATTTGATTGCATCTTGCATCTCACCAGCTTTATTGCCTTGTTTGGGAATGAAGAGGTGTTTGGGGAAGCATACTCAAAGAAGTTTCTGCCACAAAATATCAGTTCATTGGAGGAAAGCTTTCAGTGTGGAATGGCCTTCTTGCCAAAGAGATCCATAGGGAATGAGGGATGGGGTACAACCCAGTAAGGTGGCACTTGGCTGTAAAGTTCTGGGTTGGTGGCACTAAACAGTCAAGATTCTTTGAACATTTGCCATGGAAGTAGCAATATTATAGTGTTGAGATGTTGCAACTGTGAAAAAGAGGGGGCGCAGAAATATAGGCTCCTCAGATTAGTGTAGTATCTGTTTTTTTTTTCCTGAAATTTTTTTAGACAGAGAAAGGAAGAAACAGGAAATATTCATGCATCATTATGGGATAACGATAATATAATAATAATAATAATAATAATAATATAATAATAATTATAATAATAATAATATAATAATAATAATAATATAATAATAATTATAATAATAATAATATAATAATAATAATAATATAATAATAATTATAATAATAATAATATAATAATGATAATAATATAATAATAATAATTATAATAATAATAATAATAATATAATAATGATAATAATAATATCAAGAACAGTGTCTCTCGTTTATGCACATGTTGTAGTCATATAAACGTAAATATAACCTTAGTTGAATGAAGTCTCAAAGGATGAAATGCATCATACAAAAACATTTTTCCACATTTTTCTACTTCTTTCCGCTAAAATACTTCCTTATATTGACGGATGATATTCATATGCTGAACATTTGCTTAGGGTCACCCTTCTGGACTTCAAAAATCACTTAAAAACTGATGGCTTTATGACAAGGCAGAAGATTTTCATGCAGTAGGCTGGTGTTTCTTTCTGCCGTACACTGGATGCCAACAAAAGCTATAGGACCCAGTTTGTTCTGCTATTTAACTCATAGCTGGTAGAAGAGATGGATTCATACCTTTCGCTTGAGTGAATTTAATGACTGTGAGCAGAATTTGAACATGGCTCTCGGATTTCTCACTCCAAGTCATTATCCAACATACCACATTGCACATCCCCTTCTCTAACTTTTAGATAACCAATTCTGTAAAACATGGAACATCATACACTAAAAGGTTAAATAGTTTCAGTAGTTTACTTTAGTAGGTGTTATTAAACCAAATAAGGTATGAAATTTACTGGAGGGTGGTACAAAACTTTTGGCTTCTAGTTTATGCCATTTTGAAATTTGAATTTGTGTATGTGTATATATATATATATATATATATATATATATATATATATATATGCAATGTTCAAAATAATTTATATCTTTAGTTTGAAAATTGCATTGAAGCATAATTTGTGTCCATTATTAACTACAAATCATTAATTAATGAATTAGACACCATGAACCAATGGGTTAGATATTTTCAGCTGGTAGGAGTTTATTAAACCAAAGAATGTATAAAACTTATTAATTATTAAATCCGGAGTATTCTACAAATCATTTGGCTTCTAGTGTATGCCATTCTGAAATTTTCCAATTAAAAGTCTTATAAAACCTCCCATTGTTTTGACTATTCGGTATTAGTAGTTTTATTTAACTATTTATTTTCTTTGCTTTCTTTGTACCCCTGTTCTTGAAATATTGGTCTTTTTTCCCCTTTAAAATGAATAATATTTATTGTCAAGCTAAAATAATATAACCAATTCTCAAGGTACCTGCTTATCAAATCCATGCATCCCTCAATATGCAAATTAGTGTAGAACTAACTAACCAATATCTGTTTACCAATATCCGTTCGTACTTTAAGAATCTCACCTAACAGTTATTAAGTAGCATGTCCTGTAAATGTCATTAATATTTCATTTGTGTCTTTATTTATTTTGACAATTATTTTATTCTGAAAAAAATGTATTATTATTATTATTATTATTATTATTATTATTATTATTATCATTATTATTATTATTATTATCATTATTATTATTATTATTATTGTGCTCTTCTGGCGGTTTTTAAAAATATTGGAAGAGTTACATTAATTATTTTGTTTATTATTCTTTGTATACATCCTTGTATTTGTTTTGTTTCTTTTCTGTTGCTTTCTGTCACAACTGAAAAGCTGTTATTCTAAAAGCTTTCTTCATTTATTTTATTGAATGATTCATTTTTTTATGCCTTATCAACCCTTTGCAGGTTATTTAAAGCCAGAAATTTTTTTAGATTGTAAGAATTTATTTATTTTAAGATACTAATGGTTTAGTGATACAAGTCTTATTAATTGACCCACAGTTTGGTTGCCAACCAAACACACCCAGTCTGTCCTGATATTTAACCCACAGCTGGAGGAAGCTTCTCACATAACACAGTAACCCAACTTTTCTTGATATGCTCTGATATGGGGGACTTTCAGGACACAATATTGTCAAGAACGATAATTAAAGCATTAATTAATCATGATGCAGAGGCCATCTTGTGCACTTTCTACGCATACATTTGATTTTTATCATATGTTTTTGACTATTGTCCTCATCTTTGTTGTCATATTCATCACAACATTTCAGCCATTGTACCCTCCAGCCTTCTTTAGTTTGTCGGAATGTCGAACTGAACTCTTTATTTTGCTCGCTGGGGTAGACTGTTCTAGTTCCACATGCCATGTCCAATGGATGTCAGGATCTCCTGTTAATTCACCTCTCCAAGTTTTCCACTGCCTTAACAGGGTATTGAACTCACAACTCTTTTGGCCCTGTCACTAGATCTAACCAACACCTTTATCAACTGTGCCATGTGTCCTTAAGGACATCTGCGTATGAATTTTGTGGACTTATAAAATTAATGTCTTCAGCAAGAATTTTTACCAGTGCTCATATTGCAATTTTTGCAATTATCATTGCTACCCCAGCAAGAGAAATAAAGGGTTCAGTTCAACATTCCAACCACCTGAAGAAGGCCTGAACGTACAACGGCCGAAACGTTGTGATAAATATGGCAACAAAGATGAGGATGATAGTCCAAATAATGTAAATAGTGTACATAATACCTCATCTCACAAATATAGACAGATTCCAAATTGAAAGTACTAACTTTTAACGCTCATAGAGAACTCTTTTTGCCTTTCATCAGTATGGCTGATGCTAACCTCCAGTAGAGCAACTCATTGAGAAATATAGACAGATATCATATTTTTATTTTTTTTTCACAACATTGTATCATTGTTTAATACTGTTTATTATAAACAGAGCATTTACTTAAATATTTGTATCTATAAAAAGAATGTATAAACATAAAAATGTCATAAAATAATTGTTGAACTTTGTCCATTTCATAATGTGTGACGCCATATATATATATATATATATATATATATATATATATATATATAATACTAAATTGTAATTGGTAAAGATTATTCCAAAGAGGACTTTTAGTCCATATGAGAGGTCAATGTATGTGACAGAGCAAATTATATTTAAGAACAGACCTCAAAAATCCATTGTTGGAAATAAATTTCATCTCATGAGATGAATAAGCTTATATATATATATATATATATATAGATAGATAGATAGATAGATAGATAAAAAGAAAGAACAGTAAGATATATAATCCGGTGTTCTTATAGATATTTTTATTTTTATAAAATAGTGCTCAATGTAAATTTACAGAGCATTAATATTATAAATTAATTGATTTAAAATATTTTTTTTCACTACACAGTTCTAACCATGTTTCAAAAATGGAAACTGAAAGCTCCGAATTTAATTTTGTAATTAAATTAAAGACATTAGTTCCATTTCATCCTCAAGCGAATTTTGGAGTAACTTTTAAAAGACACAGCTAAAATCATAATTCACGTTTCCAAGGATACAGAGAAATCCATTCAATCAGACTAGGGGTGTTTGCGTGTTCATTATCGCTGTATTTTGATGTATCATTTATTAGTTACATTTTGGTAGGGGTAGGGATGTATTTTTCAATGAAATCTGACATCCGTTAAATGCATGTCGTATATATATATATATATATATATATATATATATATATAGTTTATGCAAACTTAGGTAATCCGTATGGGTAGACTCGAGGAGGATGATATCCGGAGAGCTCAATGTAAAATTCAGAGCAGATATGTTTGAATAAAAACAGACCACGTTAAGGTTCCATGTAATAAATTATTTCACCATAACCCCTTTAACAGGGCTCTGGATCATCAGACTTTACTTCCAAAAATTGAAATGAAAAATGAAAAATGAAAAGAAATTCGCACATTTTTGACGGACCTCATCAAGTATACATAAAATTAATGAAGTGAGGAAGTGAGGTGGGAAAGAGGATATGAATGTGTCATATGTAGCATTTCAAATTCTTATTTTTAATTTTTAACTCCAATGTGTCAGCTAGATGTTGTTCGAATTTATTGTGTCTAGTCTCAAGATATAGATGGCTAAGGAGTGGAGGGGTGGAGACCGACTTTAACGGAAGAAGCTACACTACTTTCATGAGGACAGTTTTTCTTTCAAATTTTTTGAAAAACTTTATTAGTGATTGACATTTCATTTAAATTTTCGAAAATTGTAGTTATCAGGGAAGCAAATAAGCAGAAGGGAGTTCCACTGTCAGGAAGTGCAAGAACAGAAACTCTTGGAGTAAGAGGGTGGGACCTAGATGACAATCTAGTAGCATACTTCAATAAATGGCAGAAAACATTTGTAGAAATGACAGAGGGAAGCCACATCACATCTATGAGAAAGTGACCGAAGTCAAAATGCCAAGTCAGGCTCAATTACATTTCAGATTCTCCTTTGGATTTTGTTATATATAATAATGGACTTTCCTGTCGGTTTCGACATATGAGGGTTTGAGAATTTAATTGTTTACAGTTATGAAATTTTGTGCGATAATCTTAAGTGGCTAGTGATTTGCAAAGGAGGCCACATATGGTTCAAGAATGAGGATTGTGGGATGAGATCACTCTTAGATTATCTGACCTTTTAGATCTTGCTCTCACTTCTTAAAGATGATTCAGATAAGTAGACTGAAAACTGCTGAGTCCATTAAAACATGTTGATCTCCATTCTACCTGCTCCAAAGCTAAGCACACAAATGTGGTATATTGACAGCTGACAAGTTGCTCTTCAGCTTGTCTTTGGATCTTAACCATGAACGTTCTACATTCCTGTAGCCTTGATCTAAAAGGTTGTACATTAGGATCTTTGGTATCTTGTCATCAGACATCCCCAAGACATGACCAGTCCATTGTAACTGAGACTATATGAGAAATGTCTCGATTCCTCCAGTCTTACACTTGTTAAACAGTTCTATGTTAACTGTCCTATCTTGAAGGTTAACTCCACAGATTGCACACAGACTGCTTTTATGGAAAACATCCAGCTGGTGTATATAGTACCTGTATGGAGTCCACAACTCTGAGCCATACAAAAGGTTGGCAAGTACAACAGCTCTGTAAACCTGAATTTTCGCTCATTCTACAAGTGATGGCGAAGTTTTCCAAAAGCACTGGTAGCCTTAGCAATCTGATGCATAATTTCATCATCTAAAGTTCCACTGTAGTTGACTTTACAACCAAGATAGATGAAAGACTTTACATAATACAGTGCTTTGTCTTCTACTTTCAATGGTCTCTTTGGAAATTTGGAGAGTGGTGGTTTTTGTTTCTCATTCCTAGACCATCAGTGCACACTAGGAAGAAAGGGAATTTTTAACACATTATATACAAGATATATGTATTACTAACTGAGGGCTCAATTCATAACAAAGAGCTTAGAATTAATCTTCAGCAGCAGTCAACAAATTTCCTTTCTTCCAAAAGTGCTCAACCCATAAATGGGAGCGTATATATATATATATATATATATATATATATATATATATATATATGGTACCCTATTTATTCTAGTTAATTACTAAAAATTTTTCTTTGCACTTTTCGTTAATATTTGCTGATGTGTACAGGGCGGGGCAATAATAAAAGATTAGTTTCCCAGAGATTAAATAACAATGCTGGAAAGCAGGTTTTACTTATAGAAATGTACAGAAAATAGTATGAAGACAAAGGAAGAATTTCAATAAGGAGGACATTATGTAATTAATGTTAGTGTCTAACAGGTAAACAAGGTAATTAATGTTTTTGACACTGAATACAAGTTTATTTTTCTAATGTTACAATTATTTCCAACTTTCTACTCCTTGCAGGAATAATATTTTTAAATGCTACCAAATTCAACCAAAACAGAAATGTTGATGAAAATTCTTTATCCATAGAAGACTTCAGTATACTTGGAGGAATTTTTAAAAATCAGTTGAGGATAAGGGATATACATTAGATAAGCTTTAGCTTGAGAATAAATATAATTCATTTTTTGGAAAAAAAAGACCATTATCTCAAAAACAGGGTAAAAAGATTATTATTATTGTGTCATCATGCATTTAATTGTTTACCCAAGATTTCTGATTGCTACAGTTGAAGGCTGTGTGACAGCAAGTCTCCTTAAATGTATATATGTCCTCTTATATATATACGTGCAACTAATGATAGAAGTATGCTATATCCTTGAGTGGTGTATTTATATTGTTAGCTTGAAGATTGCATTGAATGAAGCATAATTTGTGTCCATTATTAATTACAAATCATTAATTAATGAATTAGACACCATGAACCAATGGGTTAGATATTTTCAGCTGGTAGGAGTTTATTAAACCAAAGAATGTATAAAACTTATTAATTATTAAATCCGGAGTATTCTACAAATCATTTGGCTTCTAGTGTATGCCATTCTGAAATTTTCCAATTAAAAGTCTTATAAAACCTCCCATTGTTTTGACTATTCGGTATTAGTAGTTTTATTTAACCATTTATTTTCTTTGCTTTCTTTGTACCCCTGTTCTTGAAATATTGGTCTTTTTTCCCCTTTAAAATGAATAATATTTATTGTCAAGCTAAAATAATATAACCAATTCTCAAGGTACCTGCTTATCAAATCCATGCATCCCTCAATATGCAAATTAGTGTAGAACTAACTAACCAATATCTGTTTACCAATATCCATTTGTACTTCAAGAATCTCATCTAACAGTTATTAAGTAGCATTTATTCAATAAATGTGATATTATGTAATTAATGTTAGAGTGTAACAGTTAACAAGCTAATTAATGTCTTTTCACACTGAATATGTTATAAAAATAACAAAAATAATTTTTTTTTTCTAATGTTACAATTATTTCCAACGTTTTACTCATTGCAGGAATATGTTTAAAGGCAGCCAAATTCTTCCAGATAGACAGGTTTATGAAAATTCTTTATTGTTAGAGATATAAAGGAATTTAAAAAAATACATTCTGGGTTTCAAAATTCAGATGCAGGATAAAAAATATATTCTAAAATGTATTTGTGTACAGTATTGATCATAAGTGATTGATTAGTGAATTGCAGTAAAATCAACTTTGCTTTTCCGATCTGTTACCCACAGTTATTTATATTGATCCCACTATTCATTCATTGTATGCAAAGTGAATTTTTATTCATCCTTTTTTTTTTCTTCTGTTTTCAGAAAGGCGATAATATCAAGAAGTTTAGGGAAGAGGTAGGTGATATTTTTTTTAAAGTTATTTATCCTGCAGTTTTGTAATGTTTTTCATATTCACATATTTCACTTCCATTGCTCCAATGAAATTAATTTAAATTCTAAAAACTTGCGACAATCATCTTCCGCATTATTTGATGTTATTGTGTCATGCTAACCGAAGATTTCCGATTGTTACTGTTGAAGGTTGAGTGACAGCAAGTCTCTTCAAATCACCAGCGCCTTCCTCAGTGACTATATGCACAACTACTCAAGGAATAGTATCACTTAGTTTGAAGATTGCACTGATGTATAAAACTCACTCATCATGCAGTGTTGTTTATGTCTACTTGGTCTACATCTATTTATCTATCCCTCTGACTCACACTATATATATATATATATATGTATGTATGTATGTATATATGCATGTATATGTATGTATATGTATATATATATATGTATGTATGTATCTATATATGTATATATATATATGTATTTATATATATATATGTGTGTATATATATATATATATATATATATATATATATATATATGTGTGTGTGTATATATATATATATATATATATATATGTGTGTATATATATGTATATACATATATATATGTGTGTATATATATATATATGCATATACATATATATATACGTATATATATATATATATATACATAAACTTATGAATTTGAAAAATATAAATTATTAATAGCTAATTCTATATTATAAATATACAAGTTTGTACATCCAACTTTGAATCATCATCATGAGACTGAGACAGATAACGGTCAGAATTTACACCTGAAGATTGCGTTAATTGCATGAAACTTCGAGTTCTGTTATTGATTTTGGATATTATGTATATTCTCTAATATATATATATATATATATATATATAAGTGTGGTTGGTTATGCACAATCCTTCACCATTATAATCAAATCATATATGCCGGTGTCTGAGCTGCCAATTCCTAGGAACTGAGCTGACCAATTCCTAGGAACTGACATTTATGTCAAATACAACAGGAGAGTCCACCATATACTCCAATACAAGTTCAGATTGTTTGGGTATCAATCTGATGACAGGGCAGAGAATTAGTTGGATCCAATCTAATGATGATTACGAATGTGTTTGGAGTGATCACTAGTGATTGCGACATTATGCCTTCATTCATCTTCAGCACCTCAGACTGAACACTGAGGCCAACATTGAGTGCCTTGAGGAGGTAGTGCTGCCTTGAATCAAGAGGGTGATTACTGGATGACCCTATGTCTAACAACAGGACTCAGCAACATGCCGCACATGGAAGAGAATCCAGTCATGGCTGTCAGACTATTTGTCCTGCCACATCACCCATCACATCTGTCCACCTAACTCCCTAGACGGCAACGCCTTTGTTTATAATGTGTTGAGTGAGAGACCAACAAAACTCTTGGCAGCATCCACCAACTTAAAAATAAGACTGTCGAGAAGAGATATAACAGATTCCGAAGTCGTCTGGAGACAGGGGTTGAAGACAATAGCGATGACAGTGAATAAATTTTCTATTTTTTGTGTAATTTTGGTAAATGTATCTGTTAAAATAAGATGTCAGTGTTATTTTCATTTTTGCATAATTTAGATGACAGTTCATTCACTGCACCTGGTATATGTGTGTGTGTGTGTATGTATATAAATATATATATATATATAGTCATTCATAGATAGACTGTTTCGCTGTATCACAGCCCATCAGTGTGGCAAGACATCTGATTGCTACAAGTTGTGATTGAAACTTGGCTGATTTGATATCAGTGACTCTTACATCTAGGCTACTGCCACACAACAGACAAATGGAATTTTCAATGCACTATATATGTGATATATAAACACCATACCATATTTATCAATTCTTACAAAGAGCGATGCAGATATATATATATATATATATATATATATATATATATATATATATTGTTGAAACTTGACTAATGCATGGAATAATAATGCAACACAAAATGTACTTAGAACAAAATGTATTGAAACAAGAAAGTGTACACAATATTTACATATAGTCTTTTGTATATTCCTGGGAAGACCGTTCCTGGAATGTGTGTTGACTGAGTCGCAGTCGGGCCGAGTCTCTGGTTGAATCTCTCCGATTCCTCTCCCTTCCCGGTACCAACCATATTTATATGGTCGGTACTCCACTATGCAAATTAGGTGGATCCTACCACAACATATATATAAAGTCATCCACAGACAGACTGTTTTGCTGTTTCACAGCTCTTCAGTGTGGCTAGACATCCGGTTGCCTCTAGCTAGGATCGAAACCCGACTGAATTGGTGTCAGTCGGAGATTCTACTACTAAGCCGTCGATGCACAGCAGGGATGAAGGTGAATTTTTAGCGTATTTATTTTTAGATAAACACACACAGTGACTGACAGTGACTCAATTCACTTTTGCTGAAGTCTCGCTATATCAGCTATAATAGTCACTGTTTACAAACCCACACCTCTTTCTCCAGAGAGCTCAACTGAAATTAATTTTTCAGGAGCCAATATAAAGTCATCCACAGACAGACTGTTTCGCTGTTTCACAGCTCTTCAGTGTGGCTAGACATACACATGTATGTATATATATATATATATATATATATATATATATATATATATATATATATGTGTATATATGTATGTATATATATATGTATATATATATATATATATATATATGTATGTATATGTATGTATATGTATATATATATGTATCTATATGTATATATGTATATATATATGTGTGTGTATCTATATGTATATATGTATATATATATATATACACACATATATGAATGATACAAGTATAGTTTTAAGATATTTTAAGAGTTTAAGTGCTCATTATCAGAGATAGAGTGTATGTAAATATAAAAGTACACATTGAAGTCAACACGCACAGGCGACAGTCTGTTTCATGCTAAATGCTATTGTCAGCCCAGATGCATTTTCTTGATGAATTGTGATGAATTGTGGGTAGTCTGTTGTATTATTCTAACAGTTCTTTTGGTGGGCAGTAATGGCTATGCGTCAAATTATTCTAGGAGCGACTGATTGAGAATAATTGTGAGTCCACATGCAGTATTTGGTATTTGTAGCATTGTTTGCTGACTTTCTTGTTTATTATTGATTATTTTATTGTTGGTCATTATTACTACATTTACTCGTGTATAATTGTCGTTCATGTTTTGTTAATTTGTTTATAATTTACTTTATTTACTTATTGGTTTGGATTAATTTATTTTACCCATATATGTATATATAAAAATTCAAGCAAAAACACATGTGGCTTGGCGATTGCATTTAGCATCAAATGGATATTCGCCTCTGAGTGTTAATATCTACTTTTATATATTTCACATACACACAAACATACATATATATAAAAATTACAAGATCAGCCAATTACACTACCTTGGTTTCACTTTTTAGTATCATCAGGTGTTATAGGCCAAATGATTTACTAATGTTTTAGGAAATCTTTTCGCTTATAATGCCTAACAATATCGAATGGCTGAAACCAAGGTAGTGTGATTGACTGATCTTCTAATTTTATTAAATTTAAAAGCTCTGCATGTTAAATTTTTAATTTCTTAATATATGCATTTAGCACTTTTTAATATTAGGTTGGTGCGAAAATAATGACGTAATAATGTCGTTTTTTGACATATTTTTTAACGTCAAAAAACGACATTATTATGTCATTATTTTTGCACCAACCTAATACTACTATTTTTGGGTCTAATACAACTTTGAACAATAACTGTTATATCTGTGTATGTATATATATATTAAACACAAAAATGCATATCACAAAGATGTATACTAAAATAGCACAGTGAGTCAAAGTGCTGAATACCAAATTTCCTTTATTCGGACTATTGTCCTCATCTTTGTTGTCATATTTATTACAACGTTTCAGTCATTGTATGCTCCAGCCTTCTTCCGGTGGTTGGAATGTGAAACTGAACCCTTTATTTCACTCACTGGGGTAGGCAAAAGTCCGAATAATGTAAATAGTGTACATAATACATCATTATAGACAGATACTGAAAGGCCAAAATGTTGTAATAAATATGTCGACAAATATGAAGACAATAGTCCGAATAATGTAAATAGTGTACATAATACATCATTATAGACAGATACTGAAAGGCCGAAACGTTGTAATAAATATGGCAACAAAGATGAGGACAATAGTCCAAATAATGTAAATAGTGTACATAATACCTCATCTCAGAAATATATACAGATACCAAATTTCCTGCAACCTTTCTCAGAGAATATATTTATTATATTATATACTCTGACCTTTTTCATGATCTGTCTATGTTTCTGAGGTGAGGTATTGGAACTAGTTACACTATTTACATTGTTCAAAATATTGTCCTCATATTTTATTGTCATATTCACAACATTTGAACAAAATAAATGGTTCAGGTTGTAATTCTAACATATGAAAAAGGCTAGAGTGTACAATGGCCAAAACATCATGATTATGATAATAAAGATGAGGACAATAGTCCAAACAATGTAAATAATGTGAATCAAGTGTCACCATTTTCATTTTTATTCTCTTTGAAAATTCTCTGTGTGTATAAATATATATATATATATATATATATATATATATATATAGTCTTTGGCTTGTTCTTCTAGCTTTATTTACAGGCAAATTTAAGTTTCATGAACTGACAGGAAATGGTGCCAGTTCATGAAACTTAAATTTCTTTTTTAGACTCAAATAATGAATGATCGATGCCTGTATTATGGGAAAATGTTTAAATCATCAACTGATGATATCCACTGATGGTCAATGGAACTTTAAAAAATTTTAACAAATTTACCTGCAAAAAAAAAAAAATAATGACGTGTCAAAAGAACAGATTTTCTGTTGATCCCACTCTTACAGTTGATTTCCTTGGAAATTGTTTTTGTTTTAAAAAGCTATGTTTTAGAATTTAAATAAAGCCCAAACATGTGAAATTGCAATATCTGTTTATATCTCTGAGATGAGGCACTATGATTACGTTATTATTATTTACGTTATTCGAACCGTTATTCTTATCTTCATCTGGAGCATACAACAGCTGAAACATTATAAATATGGCAATGAAGATGAGGATAACAGTTTGAATAATGTGAATAATGCAAGTAATCATAATACCTCATCTCAGAGATATAGACAGGTATTGAAGAAAAAATCCAATCACCTGAAGAAGGCTGGAGCATACAATGGTCGAAATGTTATAAATATGACAATAAAGATGAGGATAACAGTCCAAATAATGTAAATAATGCAAGTAATCATAATACCACATCTCAGAGATATAGACACCGAAACATTGTGAATATGGCAATGAAGATGAGGATAACAGTCCAAATAACGTAAATAATGCAAGTAATCATAATACCTCATCTCAGAGATATAGACAGGTATTCCAGTTTCTCATGTTTTGACTTTATTCAAATTCTAAAAAATAGCTTTTTAAAACAAAAACAATTTCCAAGGAAATCGACTGTAAGAGTGGGATCAACAGAAAATCTGTTCTTTTGAAACGTCATATTATTTTTGCAGGTAAATTGGTTGAAATTTTTCAGTTTCATTGACCATCAGTGGATATCATCAGTTGACGATTTAAACATTATTCAGACTGTTATCCTCATCTTCATTGCCATATTCACAATGTTTCGCCAATTGTATGCTCTGACTTTCTTCAGGTGTTTGGAATCTTGAATGGAACCTTGTTCTAATTCCATGTGCCATGCCTCTTCCAGATCAATTACTTCCCTTTAACTCAACTTTCCATGTTCTTGGTTCACCACTGTGGCCTAGTATTGAACTTACAACTGGATCTAACCAAATTCTTTATCTACTGTAACATGTGTCCTTGAGGATATCTGTGTATGAATTTTTGGGACTTATAAGCCTAATGTCTCAGCAACCATTTTTACCAGAGCTTATATTGCAATTTTCATTGTTGTTCATTGCTTTTCTCTAGCATTCCTTATTATTGGCCCCAATATTCTATTCATTTCTATGCTTGGTCAGCTCAGAAGATTTTTTGTGGTCTATCATATGTACTGATTCCTTAAGGTCTGAATAATCTAAAGTATGTAATGTATAGTGGGGTATCAAAAGGAAAATTGTCCACTTGACATGCCATTTTTTTTGTGGATACATTTGTAAAATTTTGCCAAAATTTAAACTGGCAATGTCCTCTATTTATGCTTAATGGAACCAACTTGATATGTCCTGCTGAATTTGAGCAATATGCCTGTTAATTTGTAATGAATATGGACAATTTTTTATTTGCTTTCTGTGATTGAAAAACTAGTTTCTCTTGAGTCAAGTATCTTGTTTTTCTTTCTTTCAGAGTGGGGCCAAAATTAACATATCAGATGGCTCATGCCCAGAGCGAATAGTTACTATCACAGGCTCTTTAGAGAGTATTAATCGAGCCTTCACAATGATTTGTAAAAAGTTTGAAGAGGTAATGTTTGTATTTTCTTTTTTTTTTTTTTGTGTGTGTTTTTTTGTTTTCATTTAATCATCTATAAAATATTTCTTTTTTTCTTGATTTCATTCATTAAATGATCTGTAAAATCCTTCGGTTTTCCTTGATTTCATTTAAGGACATATAAAATCCACATTATATTTTATATTCATTTTTACTAATTCCTCAACCAATAAAAAGTCCAAGAGTCACTCAAGGTAGTGACCTACTGAATGTAGTTGTTGTATGAACATAGGTTTGGCTTGGTTGTTTTAATTAAGTGGTATATCAACCTCTCTGGGTTATTAAATGCCAAACTCTATTGAGTATGGTCAACAGTTAATGAGTCTAAGTTACTTGAGTGTAAGAATGCATTTTTAAACATTTTCTCTTTACAATTTTGTTGCTAAACATTATCAATTATTTGTAATTTTCTTTTTTTCAAGGATCTTCAGAATACACCCACGGTGCCTAAGCCTCCTGTTACTCTCCGATTGGTTGTGCCAGCAAGCCAATGTGGCTCTTTAATTGGAAAGGGAGGGTCAAAAATTAAAGAAATTAGAGAAGTAAGTCAAGTTCCAACCTTGAATTTTCTTTTTTATGTTCAACAAAATAAAACGATTTTCATTCATGCTACTTCAAGGAAAATGTAATTTAGTATACTACAAGTGTTTCTTTATATGACTTTTACATTTATGCTTTTATATGACAATATATATTTATGTTGTCAAAGGCATAACATTATATATATATATATATATATATATATATATATATATATACACACACCAGGTGTAACAGCAAAATTGTTCAATTTTTAGATTAAGCACTGAACCATTGTATCTTAGAAATTTTCAAAGATATCTTACTGGAATTCTATGAGGTTTTTCATAATATGATTGCACTCTATGTTGAGCAAAAAAGAATGTATAATTTTTCTTTTTCTCTCACTTAAACTCTCTTTAACCCCCTGCGTACATGTGGTACTTCCGCATTGCTTGCGGTGAAATAATTTTTAAAAAAGAGAGAAAAAAGAAGAAATTTGTTTTCACTCAGTTTACAATTTTCCTTTTAATTAAGGACATCGATTTACAATGAATTTATATCGTAAATTAGAGTTTTCTTGTTAACTTACATAAAATCTAATGATTTAATTTTTTTAATATTCGTGATGTCGAGTGCTTAATCTATCGCAGCTATGAGCAACCTTTTCCGAGCAATGCGAGATATACTGTATGTAACAGCAAAATTGTCTAAATCATGTAACAGAAAAATCTAATTGTTAGATTAAACTCTGAATTGTTTTATCTTACAAATGATTAAAGATATCTTACTGGAATTCTCCGACGTTTTTATAATATTATTGCACTCTATGTTGAGCAATAAGAATGTATAATTACTCTCTAAGCTTAACAGAAGAATCGGGATGAAATTGTTCATAAGTTAAAAATGCATGTTCATCATTAATTAATTATAGCTGAGCATCGGTAGCTCATGGAGGATTGAAATAAAATTCAAATATATATATATATATATATATATATATATATATATATATATAATTCCAGGATCATTTTTCAACTTATTCAAGATGATCTTTGTCCACTCTAACCTTCTAACTTTCTGTCCTGGAGTAACACATTGCCCCACATGTTTCATGTATGATTTCATTTTCAAGTTTTTTTTCACTGCTTTTGGACTGTAATAGCTGAAACTCCTCTCACACATGCCAAACTTTTTATAGATTGAGTTGGATATTTCTAATTGATCTCTTTACCTCTAAGTTGAAATGGTGATCTTTCTTCCTGCTGTAAACTCCTGGTCCAGTTTTCCTCTCTACTGTCCCCACTTTTTAAAATTATTCACCATTCTTTTGATGGTTCTTGAACTTTGAAAGTTCATAGACTTTGAAGATGGAAGCCAGAGTACTGAAAGTCTGAATGATTTTTTTCCTCTTACCATTGCGCATTTGGGCAGACAGTGGGTCTGACACAAAGCAAGTTTAACCTGCTCTCTTTTTACCTGAATAACCTGAAGGGTTACGAAAAATGGTATCAAGATGACTAAATGTCATATGTGAAAACCTGGAAAAAAGAAACTCAATTAGTTTAGTGATATTTTAAACATTTTGTGAGATGGACAATTATGCTGTTATATGATTTGGCTTATTTTGCTGTTAAAACTGGTATATATACATATATATATATATATATATATATATATATATATATATATATATATATATATATATATATATGTAAAATATAAAAGGGAATATTGAAGTCTGAGTGTTGACATCAATGTTCACTTTATATTTACATATGCTATATCTCTGATACTGAGCACTTTATCCTATAAATATAGCACTCCTTAAAACTATATTTCTTCATATTCATATTCATATATATATATATATATATATATATATATATATATATATATATATATATATATGTATATTAAAGATAACAAATCTGTTGGTATAAATTTAATATTAAATATTAAAACAGATCTGCAAAAAGAGCTCAATGTATTTATTATTACAGAGCAAAAATTAATACACAATAAAATCCAAAATCACTTCATATGGAGAATAAGCTTATTTCAATGGACGAAAATATAATTTGTCTGTTGAAATAAGCTTATTCAACATATGAGTTGATTTTGGATATTATTGTGCATATATATATATATATATATATATATATATATAATAAAATTATTGGTAATACATTTGGAATTTCTAAGAGGATACAGATCCATTGAGAGCTCTATGAGCTAACAGAACTCTATTATTATAGAGCAAAAATTATTATATAATGACAAACAAACCCTTAAAAAGCCATAGGTAATATTTTATTTCATTGAAGATGATAAAACACGGCTTCAAATCTTCAGACCTGTAAACCTGTGGTTTGTTTGTCATCAGATAATATCTATATATATATATATATATATATATATATATATATATATATATATATATATATATATATATATATATATCTTAGTTGCTTTATCACCTTGCTTACGATGAAATGATAGAAAAGAAAACTTTGGCAAGTAAATTATATTTTACCTTCTGAAAAGAAAGACTGCCGTATATACTCAAGTATCATGAGACTTTTGATGATCCAAGTTTGAAGTTAATTTTAAGTGGGGTCACATCATACATGAGATATAAAATTAGTGTATGTACTGCTGGCTGTGGCTATGCCATTGACCAAACTATAACCATTTACTGTTGTCAAAAAGTACAGCAGTATTTAAAATAAACATCACCCATTACACGAGTATATACGGTATGTTTCCATTTATCATAATATGTAGTAATTCTTGGGGAATCAGTTTATTAATTCATAATAATAGAAAACCGGTCCCTCACTTTGTCTCCAAATGAAACTTTAATTACCTTATATAGACTTTTGAAGCTAATTTTAAGGGGGTCACATGATATATGAGATATAAATCTAGCCTATGTACTGCTGGCCCTGACTACACCACTGACTAAATCTATTTACTGTAGTCAAACTAGCTTCAAAATTAGGTCTTCAAAGGTTGCATGATATCTAAAAAAATCCTTATAGATAATCTAAGGAAGGATGGTAAAAAGTGGGGGACAGTTTTGTATTGTTCTTTAATACTAAACATGTCCCCCATTTTTTGGCCATAATAGATTCATATATGAAATTCCAAAATATCCTTATAGGTAATCAAATGAAAGGATGATAGAAAGTGAGGGATCAGTTTTGTATTGTTCTTTAGTACTAAACACGTCCCCCATTTCTTGGCCATAGTAGATTCATAGATGAAATTCCAAAACATCCTTATTGGTAATCAAATGAGAGGGTGATAGAAAGTGAGGGATCAGTTTTGTATTGTTCTTTAGTAGTAAACATATTCCCCATTTTTTTTCCATTGTATATGATATCCATTTCTATAATCTAAACAGGATTTAAGTAAGTTCCAAAAAAATATTCTAATAGGCTAATTTGTTATATATACTCTACATACTCACATATCATTTGA
>OZ010608.1:3775450-3830450 GCA_963932145.1 Acanthosepion lycidas | reverse complement strand
AATTTCTGGCTTACAAGTCACACTTTTTTCCTAAAAAATACCCTGAAAAATATGTGGGCATCTTCCAAGACAAATGTAAAGCAGTGCCCAAGTTCAAGTAAGCTTGGACAGTCACCTAATTGTCTTGACTGATAGGGATGTAGATTTGTATGTTGAGTCATTAAAGTATAATGTTAGCTATCTATCAAATATGATGTAACCTCAGTACTTAGCTGTTACAAGTATTTCCAAGGCTACATAACTTCCTGGAGGTGAGCCACAAGCTTAAACATGCTCGGTTTAATAGCAGTGGTAGGATCCTTTCTGCTCTTGACTAGTATGTCATTGGCATACAAACAAAATCGGACAAGTGACTTGACCAATTTTGTTTGTAAGGCAATGTCATATTGCCTTGTTTGCAACATTTCAGGGTTTTTTTTGTCAGCCGGCAACATGTTCACCTCCATAGACATCCAGGTGTGGCACAAAAAACTGTTAATCAGTGTCTGTGCACAACCAAAGCTATGGACTTCCTTCCATTCAAAATTACGTCAATTGTTTGCAGCATTTTGTTTCTTTGGAAGCAATTTTACACTGATAACTTTTGTGGCGCAAGTATGTGAGGGACACATGGTGAATGTGTTGTTGTATGAGAATGACTTCTTTTTCTTTTCTTTGAAATTTCTTTCCAATATTAGGGTGCGTCTTCCAAGCCGCAGTGTCTTGCAAGACAGAAAATATGGTAATCTGGTACTGGTGGATGTTCTGAAACTCTGCCCAGACCATGAGAACTAGAGGAAGAAGGTAGTTTTCATCAGCTCAATGCTTTCATCACATGAGATTAGACGAGTGCAACTCCCTTAATAGTCCTGTGGGAGCAGGACTTGAAGCCATGGACCATTTCACATGAGATGACACTACCATCATCCACCAGGACATCCAAAAGATTAAAGGATAAATCTGGCACTGGAGGATGTTCTGATACTCTGTCAAGACCTTGAGACATGGAGGGACAAGTTAGGCTCAACACCTTCATGGTATGAGATCTGATGAGTGATTAATATGAACAATACGTGGTGCCAGTATGTGAGGGATGCATGGTGAATATGTTGTTCTATGGAAATGACTTTTTTTTTTTCTTTGAAATTTCTTTCCAATATTACGGAGCATCTTTCAAGCCACAGTGTCTTTTAAGCCAGAAAATACGGTGTATTTAAGATCAAGAAGAGATAATCAGGAAGGTATATAATGAGGGCTTGGTAAATTAGATACTCTTAAGGACATATTGAAGGCGAAAGAGAGAGAGAGGAAAACAATGCACAACCTACTCAGTGAGTGAGAGTAAATGGATGGCAGAACTAGAAGTTTAGCAGATATAATGAAAGGAAAAAAAATATTAAGAGCTATAAAGGATAGGAAATTGTGGAGAGCTATGATCGCTAATATCGTGAAGGGACAGAGCACATAGAAAAAGAAGAATGAGCTTGAGTAAATGAATGAAGGAACAAGGTTTAGGAGAGATAACAAAAAGATACAATTTATTAAGAGCTACAAAGGATAGGAAATTGTGGAGAGCCATGATCGCTAATGCCCTGAAGGGACAGAGCACATAGAAAAAGAAGAATGAGCTTGAGTAAATAAATGGTGGAACAATGTTTAGGAGAGATAACAAAAAGATACAATTTATTAAGAGCTACAAAGGATAGGAAATTGAAGAGAGCCATGATCGCTAATGTCATGAAGGGACAGAGCACATAGAAAAAGAAGAATGAGCTTGAGTAAATGAATGAAGGAACAAGGTTTAGGAGAGATAACAAAAAGAATTATTTAATAAAAGCTACAAAGGACAGGAAATTGTGAAGAGCCATGATCGCTAATGTCCTGACGTCGACAAAGCACATAGAAGAAGAGGGTATTTTTTAAGTAATCAAGTATTATTTTTTGTTTTGTAGATTTTATTTCAGTTATGTTATTGAGCTCTTTTGTATTTGTAGAAAACCAGTATCTGTTGTTAATGAGAGCAGTGGAAACAACTTGATTCTTTTATTAACTTATAAATGTTTAATTTTATTAATTTTCAATGAATTGACAACTGATTATAATTCTTTTCTTGCATTTGTAAAACCCTTTTGATATTGTTTATTTAAGAATCAGAACCGTACTTTGTTGTATTGTTTTGCAATTATTGACTTTCACCTTTTCAATTGTTTTGCGTTTATTTTTCTTCTCAACCAAATGAAAATTCTGTTTTTTTTTTATTTTCCTTTATTTAAATCTTCATTTCATTTTTCAGCAACTTTTATTTCATTTCATGATACATGATTTTCTTTCAAAATGTTTTTATTACTAAAAGAAAAAAAAAAAATTAAATTGACTTTTTTATTTTTTCCTGACAGTGATTGCCACTTATATTTTAAATTTTTTTACGAGATTATTGAGACCAAAAATTTTTTTACGAGGTTATTGAGACCAAAAATTGACAAATTGAAACTGTTGGAATTTTGATTTTTCAACAAACTACAATTCTGAAATATACATCTTTGTCTCAGAAAATCTTGAAGAATGACTTTCTGAAATATGGTAAAAAGTGCACATAGGCTAAAAAAAATGAATATTTCTGTAAACTATAGTTTTACATTACTTCATTCAGATTATTATCCTCATCTTTGTCATTTTTATCACAATATTTTGGCCATTATGCCCTATATGAGAGTTGCTTATAAAGAAAGAAGGACAACAGCAACAGTTGTATCTTCATCACTTTATTGCTTTGGGTGAAAAAATTAAAAAAAAAGATTAAATAAATGTTTTAGTTTGTAAATTGGAATACACCTAATAAAGGCTGAAATGTTATGATAGCAACAACAAAGACGAGGACGTGATAACTTCAGCTACCTGAAATTTAGACAAAAATTATAATTCATAATGCATCTTTTTGAGTCAAACAATTCTTGAGCTGAAGAATTTTAGAAATCAGGTGAAATAAATAAATAAATGGTCAATAACCATTTCTTTAAAACAATGGAAACATTGT
Source organism: Acanthosepion lycidas (assembly GCA_963932145.1). Classification (NCBI taxonomy): domain Eukaryota; kingdom Metazoa; phylum Mollusca; class Cephalopoda; order Sepiida; family Sepiidae; genus Acanthosepion; species Acanthosepion lycidas. The sequence goes on along the minus strand of OZ010608.1, from coordinate 3,827,437 downwards.
TGATAAAAAAATCTACCTCTGTCCCATAAGTGTTATAAGATTAGCATACATATTGCATACTCGAAATGTAACAAATATTATGGGACAGAAACAATATAAAATTACTTACTATTTACTCATGACAGGTGTAAGGGTTATGTGCCCCACACCATTGAATCAATGATATCCCCCCACCCCAGCACTACTACATCTCAATTTTCGTAAGGTAGTATTCATATATAATACAAATTTTATTGTACAATGATGTAATGGAATAACCTGTCACCCCCATGAGTGACTACACTACAGGTAGTAACTACCTATAAGTATCTGTAAATCAATGGACTACAGAGTCTAGCTGAAATCTTTTTTGAATTTACTGTCAAACTCACTGCCTTTGGGCAGAGAGGAACCCAGATGAGGCTATGCCGAAGGGCAGAGTCTCATCTGGGGTGCTAGACAGCTATCCAACCTCATATTTTACAGAGTCTACAGGGAATTTTTGCCCAAGCTTACGGGCTTGGATACTCCACATTAAATTCAGCCTTGTGCCACATCTGACTGCGTGGGGTGGTTGGCAAATATCCTAGCTGTGATCTGTTATTCAGCTCTTAGCTCTTGCCAAACTCTCTGCTTTTGGGCAGAGGAAACTGGACAAGGTTATGCCGAAGGGCAAAGTCTTGTCCAGGGAGTTAGACAGACACAAACCTAATTATGCAGTGTTTACAGGGAATTTTTGGCTGAGCCTACAGGTTTGGATTGTCTCACATTAAATTCAACCTTGTGCCACATCCTACCCCATCGGGAGGTTGGTAGATATTACTAGCTGGGATCTGTTGAGTACGACCCAGACTTACATGAGAACTACCGACCTTCCAATAGTAGCACTCACTACTTGATTGACTTGTGATGACATTCTGCATGATCATTACCTTTATTCTTATTGTATTGGTTTTTACAATAAATCTTCTCTTTTTCAAGTATATATTCCTATTAGCACAGAATATAACATACAATTATGTACAATAAATAGTAAAATAGTAAATTTTATATAGTGTTTCTTGAGACTCAACATGTGCAAAACAAATTCACAGATTTGAACAAAAAAAAGACCCCAAAATGGCATCGAAACCCACAAAGATTTTTCATCTTTTAATAATCAGTTGTGTTCCATTTAATTTGTAATGTGGGTAGAAAAGATAGCAAGGTTCATAAAGCACTGTCTGGGGCCCCTAATCAGACTTGGGTCCCTCAGTCAGGGGTTTGTGGGTAGTATGCACTGACACTGTATTTATTTCAGGAAGGCTTCTTTTAGAATTTGCTAGAAATGATCACCAACTTATCCACTTCATTTATTTGCAGGTTTCTTAATTTTTGAGAATTTTTCTTGTAATTTTATGAGTAAAAATTGAAAAACTGATAGAATTTTTTTCAAATTTTCAGATTTCAATGTACTTGGATTTGCATAGTATTACAAATGTACTTTGTTTGCTTGTATGTAAATATGTGAGTGGTCAATATGTGGGTGGGTCAATATGTGGGTAGGTCACTAACCCTGCAACTTGATATTTATTAGCTGAATTTTGCTCTGCTGTTTCCACAATATATTGTTTGATTGATGTAATCAATATTCACATCTGAATTAAGTGCATTGACAAGGAAGAGATTGTTGAAAATAAAAATATTTCTTAGTTTGAAGACTTATTGATGAACTGAAGGTGGATCAATAAATCAGTAACCTGTCATGTAATTAGCTAATTTTGATTGGAAATTTTCACTGTATACGATTTGATTGATGTGATCAATATTCATCATTGATTTAAGTGCATTGACAAAGAAGAAGAGTATACTAAAAAATATGCACTTGTGTAAAATAAATGCCTTTCTCATAATTTGTCTATGGATCTACCAATGTACTTACATAACTTAAAAGATAACAATAAGGGTAATATTAGCAGTTTTCTTATAAGGAAACATTTGGTATTTAATAACTAAATCCTCAGTGTTTAAAAAATGATTGAAAAAATGGATATATCAGAATCAAGCAAGCAAGGAAATTTAGCTTAACTCTCTGGAACGTGTTTTAACAGACAACAGAAAATGTGACACAGAAGTATGTACATGCATTGGAGTAGTGAATTATGCCTTCTGAAAGCTAAGCAAAATATTAAGAAACAGGAAAATTTCATTAGAAACAAAGAAAAGTGTGCTGAACTGCTATATAATATCAATCCTCTTATGTAATATTGAATGCAAGACAATTTCCTCACAGATCAAGAGGAGACTTGAGGTAACAGAAATTTTGTTCCACAGAAGGATGATTAGAATACCATAGGCAGAGCATGTAGGCAATGAGGAAGTTTTAAGGACAATAGAAACAGAAAAATGAAAAAAAAACAGTCAAAATGTCTGAGGCAGAAAATGAGGAAAGGAGGCTTGGAAAATTTGACACTCACAGTACATACTGAAGGCAAGAGGGATAGAGGAAAACAGTGTTTAACCTATGTAACGAGTTTTTGTAAATGGATGACAGGAGAGACACTTGGAGGGATATTAAAATGGCATACAATACTTAGAACTTACAAATGATAGGACATTGTGGAGAGCCATGAAGAGACCTGGCACATAGAAGAAGTATTTTAGTGACAAGTTTTATCAAGGGCATTATGTGGCAGAGGAATATAAGCAATTTGAATTTGTTTAGCAATTTTGTTTTCATTGAAATGAGTTTTTACATTTGTTAAAGACCGTGAGCTCTACCCTACTGTAAGAATGGCTTCAAGTCTAAGATTTTACATCCTGCCTGCTAAGAGGCTTCAAGTGGAACAAAATCATTGACCTCCTGATTAGCACAGGGGAAACTGTGACTATCCATACATAATAGGCACAGATAAAATGACCTTTAATAGTTATTGTTAGAAATGTGTACCCTCCAGAAATTGTCAGAAATACTGATTATTTTTTTATACAAGTGGAACTGAAAGGCTTTAGGTTTGACCCACTTCTCCAAAATAAACCAAGTAAGCAGTCAGATTTTTTTTATAGAATGCATTTTTCATGGTGATATTATAATAGGTATTCATTTTTTAAATTTTTGATTTTTTACTAAGGTTGTAAAAATTTGCTTTTATATCAATGCAAATATATGCACTATATACAACACATACAATATAATGCACATTAAACAGGGCCAATACATTAAACTAAACAAATAAAATAAACACCCCCCCGCAAAAAAAAAAATAATAAAAAAGCAAATAAACAAATTAACAAACAGATTTTTCAGTTAATTCACCTCAAATAATGTAAAGTTACTTATTGCAAATATATAATTCACCCCAAGAAATCAAATTTTTGGCACTCTTTTGAAATTATAAATTTTAAATCAAATTTCGTTTAGCTTGCCTCATAAAAACTCCAACACTTTGAATGAAAAATTACCAAAAATGAATGAGTTATTCATATTTTCTAAGTGTGGATGATATTCGAGGTATTTACAATTACTTTTTTACAACAAAAAAATTGAAAAAAAATCTATTTTCTGATTGTTTATTATGGTGAGCGGGAATATAGACCCGCAGTATCTGAGTCGGCCATATTTGTAATGCTTGCAAAAGTCAAGCCAACCAGAGTGCAATGGAAGGGCTTCGATCAGAGAGAATTTGGAGTGAATTTTATGCAAATATAAATTCTTTCTATTTTGGGATGAATTCACAGAAAAAATCCATAGCCAGAAACAAGTGCATTTATTTCTACTCAGCAGCCACTACAATAATTTGAAATATAATTGCTACTGCTGAGCATTAACCTTGAGATTAATACAAAAATATAACTTTCTATGCAGATTAGAATACCAATCCCATAGTAATGCATCATTCACCAGCATGTATGTCTTGAAGACTGTGTTCAATCAGGATATAGACAGTCACTACTCAGTGTTGACCTCAGTATTCACTTTTTTTATTGACATAAACTGTCCCTGGATATTGACATACACTTTTATCCATAAATATAGGATAAATTAAAGCCATATTTTTATATGTAAACTTAAAATTAAGCCTAAGTTACTGTTTTCAAATCGTTTTATTTCTCATAATTTATTCAATTTATATATATATATATATATATATATATATATATGTATATATTCAGGTTTATTTATTTATATATATATATATATATATATATATATATATATATATATATACATTCAGGTTTATGTTGTGGTCATGTTAGGGCCAGATATAAAGATGCAAAGAGAGGAATTGAGTTACACAAATATATTAACAGAAACATATACAAATGGGAGTGTTAAAGAAAGAATGTTTGGTCCAACTGTCAGAGCTGACTTCTGGAAACTTCCCCCTCCAAAAGGCAGTACCTGCTCCTATTTATAGCTGGGAGAGTCCATACATGCATCGGTAAATTGCCATAACAGTTTATATATATATATATATATATATATATATATATATATATATATATATATTTTAAGACATTTTTATGTTTAATATTCTTTTTATAGATACAAATATTTAAGTAAATGCTCTGTTTATAATAAACAGTATTAAATAACATTTACCGGCCTGAATGTCCAAGAAATGTTATTTAATACTGTTTATTATAAACAGAGCATTTACTTAAATACTTGTATCTATAAAAAGAATGTTAAACATAAAAGTGTCTTAAAATAATTGTCGGACTTTGTCCATTTCAAAATATATATATATTATATATACATGTGTATGTAATATATATATATATATATATATATATATATATATATTCATGTTATATATGTATATATATATATATATATATATATATTCATGTTATATATGTATATATATATATATATATATATTCATGTTATATATGTATATATATATATATATATATATATTCATGTTATATATGTGTATATATATATATATATATATATATATATATTCATGCTATATATATATATATATATATATATATATATATAATTTATATAAATATATTCATGTTATATATATATATATATATATATATATATATATATATATATATATATATATATTCATGTTATATATATGGTCTATTTCATGCGAGACCAATAGAACTAGCATGAAACAGACTGTCACCACTAAGTGTTGAACTTCTATCTTCATTTTATATTTACACACACTCTGTCTCTTATATTGAGCACTTTATCCTATAAATATAGCACACCTTAAGACTATATTTCTTCATATATATATATATATATATATATATATATATATGTGTAATGTATGTTTGGGCACCAACCTTTTTTCAAACATGATTCATTCAATATTACAAACAAGGAAAATTTGCTGACTTTTTTATGAGTTTCTCTAATTTTCTTGAATTTCTCCATTTGTTAGTGGGTAAGGGAGTGCCAAAATTGTCCATAGTGACTTGTATCTTAAGTGCTCTTGGCCACTTCTTTAGATATTTTCAAAGGGTTTTGTTGTTAAGTGTTGCTAATTTCTTTACATGGTTGTCTTTGTAAGATGTAATTGTGTCATATTAAGGACCATTTTTTACACACCCATACCTCCAACCTAATGGAAAATTTAAGTGCATTAGGAAAACTCGATAAAAACTCATTAAATTTTCCTTGTCTAATATATTTAAACAATATATATATATATATATATATATATATACAAATATGTATATATTGACAAATATATTTATATATTTACAAAAATGTATATATATTTATATATTTACAAAAATGTATATATTGACAAATATATGTATATATTAAGACAAATTCAAAACTAATTCTAATTTTTATATTCCCCCCCCTCTCTGTATCATCTTTACCTATATGAATTATAATTTATAAACTTATCCTAACTCTAAGATCTCCCCCAACTCTCTTTCCATTAATCCATTCCATCCTTTTTATCTATATATTTTAAAATTATTTTGTTTTTATTCAAACAAAGCACAGTGGATAAAGGCGTTAGTTAGATCCAGTGACAGGTTCAAAAGAGTTCAATACCTGGTTAAGGCAGTGGAGAACTTGGAGAGGGGAATTAACAGGAGATAACTGATAACTGACATCCATTAAAAACATGGCCCGTGGAACTAGAACAGTCTACCCCAGTGAGCGAAATAAAGTGTTCAGTTCGACATTCCACCCACCTGAAGAAGGCTGGAGCATACAACGGCCGAAACATTGTGATAAATATGGCAACAAAGATGAGGACAATAGTCCAAATAATGTAAAGAGTGTACATAATACCTCATCTCAGAAATATACAGACACAGGCTGAAACGTTGTGATAAATATGGCGACAAAGATGAGGACAATAGTCCGAATAATTTAAATAGTGTACATAATACCTCATCTCAGAAATATAGACAGATACCTCACCTCGGATATATAGATAGAGAGATAATTTAGTTTAGACAGCTATTAACTTAAATACACAAATTTTGTCATGATTTCTTTTAATAGAATACCAATCCTGCAGAAATTCTGTTTTTTTGATGTTTCAAAAGCAACAAAATGAATTATTTGATAAAATTAGTATTCTGGATGTTGTTTTGTCCAGTTGACCTTAAAGCCAATCTAGGCTTGAAATACTAAACTCAACTATTGAGTCAAACAAGACTTCCTTCTTATTTGCTGCTAAGTGCTTGACTTAATCATCACAAAAAGAAAAAGTTGTTAAGTTGTCTGACGTTAGTACTTAGCTTGTTTATGCTTGTTGGTCTCTAAAAAAAGAAGGTCATATGTTTTCTTCTGTTCTTTTCAAATTACTAACTCTAAATATGTTACTGATTCGTGCTAGAATACTGGTTTGATTAAATTATATTTCTAGTATTACTACCCTATTATAACTGTGCTTGTTCGTCCCATTGTCAGTTTGCACGACCGTCATGCCCTGCCAATACCTCATAGTTAATGGACTATTCTATTTCTGAAGGCAGGGGGAGATGGAAATGACATATCAGAAATGCTACTTGGTTTCAGTGAGAAAATGAAAGAAAGAAAGGAAAATGGAAGTGTTTAACATATCCTGCAAATATTAGGTTGGTGCAAAAATAATGACGTAATAATGTCGTTTTTTGACGTTAAAAAATACATCAAAAAATGATATTATTACATCATTATTTTTGCACCAACTTAATACCTCATAAATAATGGACTCTTCCATTTTGATTGTCTCAGAAAAACATATCAAAAATGTTACTTGGTTTCAGTAAGAAAGAAAGAAAGAAAGAATGAAAAAAAAAAGAAAGCGAGGAAGATAGAAATGTTTAAAGTCTGTTTCAGTGAAATGGAAAACATCAATTTTTTAAATCTTTTCACGATTATTATTATTGCAATATTTTATTATTAAAGTAGTTAAACTCCAATCTTTCAAGGACCTGTCTTGCGTTAAATACCAACTTTCGAAAATTCAGTTTCAATCCTAAACATTGGTGCCGGTAAGAAGTAGATGAATATCTCAATGATGTGACAAGCACAAGGATTTAATTCTTGAGAATTTTGATGCATTAATCCTGAATAATAAAAATATCTCTTACGTTTGTCAGTAAAGAAACAAATCCTAAAGTGACCAATACAAAGTGAAAATTTTGGTTAAAATGTTTCTAAATATAACGACCAAAATGAAAATGCTGGACAGCATTTGTCAGGCCATGATGATTACATATGAGCATGAAACTGGAATTCGAATATTGTTTTTATTACTAACATTCGACCAATATAAGGCTCAAGAGCTACTCAAAGTAGAGTATAGAGCTGAAGCAGACTTTAAAAGGAACCTGAAACTCAATCCTAAGCAGGAAACGAGTGATAAACTTCTACTCCTGTCCAAAAGACCAGGTAAGAGTGTAAATTCAGATTTCCAATTAACAATTCCAAGCAGTTATCCATTACACCACCCACACATCCAACCATACAGTTCCTGGTATTTCAAAGCGATCACTTATTTAGGTACTGACCAGGCCCAGTAACCACACAAGGTAGAGGGATGTGGAGCTATATCAGTATAGGAAAGGACCAGTCTTAGATGTATAGAACTGGAGCAGACTTTAGAAGGAACTGGAAATCCAATCCTAAACAGGAAAGCCTGGATAAATCTCTACTCAAATTTAAAATTTGTTTCTTCATATCTTCCACTGAAACAGTGTATATGATTTTTCCACACATCACAACCAAGGAATTGAACTCACAACTCTTGAGCAATGACACAGGGATTGAACTTACAGCTACAGGTTCAATTTCAGGGTTGGGAAGAATAGGAAAATCTTTTTCAGTAAAAGATATGACCAAATGATACAAATCCAAAAATAGACTAGAAAGTATTCACTCTTATGAGATATACTTTAAGTATGGAATGCAGAATGAGAACAATTTACCTCTATTGATTCAATAAAGTGTTCAGTTCAAGAAACCTCCAAGAATGTTATATCAGACACTGAAGAATGCTGAAGGGTATAACAGCAAAAATGAGTTTTCCCTTTTAAATTAAATGGCATTTAATAAGAATATTTGTTTTTACAATTCAAAATCACTTTTAACAGTTTTAGTTGCCCATTCCTGTTTAATGTCTTTTATTTCTTTATTAACACAAGGGGTTGTCAAATATTTTTGACCAGAGACCCCCTTTTTGCTTTTCTTCCTTCTACACTAACTCCCATTTAAAATATTTTTTTTAAAACTCGCACTGATGTTGGCAATTAAAATGTTAATGAAAATGTATGAAAAGTTAAAAAATTTGGATCAGGTTCAAAATCCCACCCACCACCACAAAATTTAAGAAACTATATTAAATAACCCCAATGAATGAAGCAAATAATGTATTAAGTACACCAAGCTTAAATACAGGCAATGCTATTGAACAGAAATACATAAGCGCTACTAATATTCAACTGTACTAATTAAATGAAATAAACAAATATTGCATCATACTTGATGCGATTTTACCAATCAGGCCAAATGACCTTCATGATAGTAAAATCTATTTTAAAGCCAGAGGTTGAGAAAAGAGGATTGTTATGTGAAAATCAACCTGGAACAATTAAAAAAGAGCAAGTGATGCTCAAGGTAGCATTAAGTAAATCTTTTCCAAATAAGTTAATACCTACTTGGATAAATATAACAAAGGCTTTTGGTTCTATTGATCATCAAGCTCAGTGCCTTTCTTTCATCTGCACTGAAGAATACAACACATATATATATATATATATGTATATATATGTATATGTACACACTGACTAAAATTCAGCTCAGTGTCATTTGCACAGTGACCTCCATTTGACCCCTTGGCTATCACTGACTCACTGGAACACTTCACAGACTCTTAGGAGGTCACTAAAACCTTGTTTGATGACCCCTGATTCACGCAGAGATCTGTTTTTACTTTTTTTTTTTTAAAGCTGCTAACTTTTTTATTTTGGGATAAATTTCTTTTGATTTTCAATCCTGTTTTGTTTTTCAGGTAAATGGTTCAATATGCTTACAATGCTGCTACTTTTCAACACTTTTCCTTTATGATGAATTTGTGGGCAAACTTAATGTAGTTATGAATGTTCAACTTTATCAATTATTTTATTGAATTCTTTGGCAGTCTTAAAGACACTGGCACAGAAGATGGCAAGTGACGTTACATTTAAATTTTTGAAGATTGTAGTTATCAGGGAATCAAGAAAACAGAAGGGAGTCCAACAAAAAGTGCAATCACTGTGACAAGGCAACATTTTTTTCTTGTTTATGAGATTAAAATTGATTCCTTTTCTTAGTTTTAGATCTGAATGTTCATATTGAGACTTGGTCAATTCATTTTTTTATAAATGCTGTATTATTTTATAATGAAAGCTTTTGTTTGCTGCATCATATATATATATATATATATATATATATATATATATATATATATGAGTGTGTGTGTGTGTGATAAAATATACTTTTAAGGCATGCTATATTTATAGAGAAAAAGTGGTCAATATCTGGAATAGTGTATGTGCAAATATTAGAAATAGAACACTGATATTAAAACTGTATAACAATAGTCTCTCTGTATATATATATATATATATATATCCTTTATCTTTCTTATATATACATAGATATATATCAAATATGTGGTACAGTTCAATTTATATTACAATAACACATTTCAAATAAAACATATTTCGATTTGCATTTAATTTTTTAATCTCGGAGACTACCTGAATTTTACCAAAAACAAAATACTTTTCATACCTGAAGATCACTGAATGTACAGTTGAAAGTACTTGCGTATTAAAAAAAAAGACGTTATACAGCTTATAATTTTTAAAAACAAGGATCATAACATTTATAAAGTGATTTTTAGGTTAATGCACCTTTAAAATTTTGTTTGCAAAGGGATTTCACCATTTTATATCATTAACTTTCCTAATCTACTTTTTGTATGAACGATTCATTGTAATATATATATATATATATATATATATATATATATATATATATATATATATATATTCCTTTGTCTTTCTTATATATATATATATATATATGTATATATATAGGGTGTTTCAAAAAGAATATGCCAAAATCATTGCGCTATTTTTTCAGGTCTATAGCATTGTAGTGGACTCAATCAGTGGTCATTTGATAGAGTAGTTATCAAAGTTTGATTGGTTGTCAGTTTCACCGCTGTCGTTAGTATAACTTCTGGTTCAGCTGAATTGTGGGAAGATCAATCAAAATCACAACTCCCCAGCAGAAGGGATTTGTTTTTGTGACAATGGCATTTATTTTTGCGAAATGGCATTTGTTTTTGCGAACTCAAGCACACAAAAACAGTGCTTGAGTTCGTGAAAACAAATGCCATTGTCACAATGCAGGCAGATTCGAATGACTTCATTTTTCAGCAAGATGGAGCACCACCTCATTGGCATCTGGGGGTTAGAGCTTATCTGAATAAAAACATGCCTCAGCGATGGATTGAGAGGAGAGGTGCTAAAGACCTTGCTCTCTGTGCTTGGCCTGCAAGATCCCCGAACCTCACTGTGTGTGACTTTTTCTTGTGGGGGTATTTTAAAGACCAAGTTTATGTTCCAGCACTTCCAGCAAGTATCGATGACTTGAAAGATCGAATAACAGCTGCAATCAACACGGTGGACCATGACATGCTGAGGCGTGTTTGGGACAAATTCTCATATCGGCTTGATGTTGTCTGCGCTGCCGGTGGTGGCTACTTATAAAACATGAAATGAAACTTGAATGTATATACAACACATGTGTTCATGCTAGAGATTTGTAATTTTTTTTCGTTATTGACACATCACGTGATGATTTTGGCATATTCTTTTTGAAACACCCTGTATATGTGTGTGTATATATATATATATATATATATATATATATATATATATGTATTTCCAAGACTATAAACCTTCCTGGAGCAAGCCACAATCTTAAAGATGATCTGTTTACTAGCAGAGGCGGGAGCTTTTCTGCTCTCGACTAGCATGTCATTGCCATACAAACAAAATCTGATCAGTGATTAATACAAACAATACGTGGTACCAGTATGTGAGGGACGCATGGTGAATGTGTTGTTGTATAAGAATGACTGTTTTTTCTTAAAGAATTCTTTTCAATATTACGGTGTATCTTCCAAGCCAGAAAATATAGTATATATATATATATATATATATATATAGGTCTGATGAGGGCTTTAGTTTTGAAACAGTCATCTGACATGCATTGTTGTTTTCTATGCCCACACCATTTATAAATGTGTGTGTATATATATTGTCATCCACAGGCACACTGTTTCACTGTATCACAGCTCATCAGTGTAGCTAGATGTCCAGTTGCCTCTAGCTAGGATTGAAACCCAGCTGAATTGGCATCAGTTGGAGAATCTGCAACTGAACCCTTGGCACATGGCAGAGATGAAGGCGAATTTAAGCATATTTATTTTTAGATAAACATGCCAGTGATTGACAGAACTCAATTCATTTTATTGAAGAGTATTGCATTATTAGCAGTAGTAGTCACTGTTTACAAACTCACAGTTTCTTCCACTAAGAGCTCAACTGAAATAATTTTTCAGGAGCATATATATTGTCATCCAGAGACAAACTGTTTCACTGTATCACAGCTCATCAGTGTGGCAGACATCCAGTTGCCTTTAGCTAGAATTGAAACCTGGCTGAATTGGCGTCAGTCGGAGAATCTAACTCTAAGCCGTTGGAGTATGGCAGGGATGAAGGTGAATCTAAGATCGAGCAGATATGAATGTATGAGAGAAAATCATGGAGAATTGTAGTTTAAAAACAGTAAAATTGACCTTGCTAACTGAAATGTGCCTCTGTGGCTAAATCAGTAAAGGAGATCAGGCTATATAACAGTTCCGTGTAGGATACAGGTTCTATTGCTGTCAGAGGATGTATATTTTCTATGAAACTTTCTTGGATATTCAGGCCAGTAAATGTTATTAATACTGTTTATTATAAACAGAACATTTACTTAAATATTTGTATCTATAAAAAAGAATGTATAAACATAAAAATGTCTTAAAATACATATATGTAGAAAAAGTTGTTTACTCCACATTCTATTAGTCGTTCCATGGAAATTCCACGGGTCCTGCTAGTATATATAATTTTATCAATAAGAACATTACTTTTGTCTGATGAAGTCCTTTTATTTTGTCATTCAGTTAACTAATTATGAACAAAAGAACTTTTTCATCTTTCGATAAATTTCTTTCCATTTTCAATTTCTATAAATTACAAGACATATATTTTTTAGTGAATGTTGGTATTTGTTTCAGAACTTCTATTCCCTTCATCAGTCAAAGATTTACATTGATTTAATTCTCTGTAGGTTATCCAGACCTGAAGAAGGCTGGAGAGCACAACAGCTGAAACATTGTGATAACAACAACAAAGATGAAGACAATAGTCCAAATATAAATAGTGTAAATAATAACTCCTCCTCCCAAAAATTCAAACAGAAAATAAACTCTTAGCATAGAACTTATGGTTACATCTTGCCATTTCAAGTGTAAAATGATGAGACCTTTTCTACCACTCTTATTAATCAGTTATGTGCCATATGTGATACATGATTAGGTGATCAAGTATCTTTCGATACATGACTGATGAGGCAGATTTTTTCCTGCAGTAGGTTGCCATTTCTTTCTGTGGTAGACTGGTTACCAACTAAGGCTAAAGAACCCAGTCTGTCCTGCTATGCAAGAAGGGGAGAGATGGATTCATGCCTTTTCCAAGAGTAATTATGTGTAAGTGAATCTAACAAACTCAACTGGAATTCAAACTTGGCTCTCAGAGTTCTCAGTCCAAGTCAATATATGTTACACCACAACACACATCTAGTACTACACTTAAATTCATAAAGTCAAGGTACCAAAGAGGAAAGCCATATTTATTCTTTCAAAAGGCGATATAGTTTGGAATTAAATAGTTATTTTAAATATTCTTTTTGTTTATACAAAAATTGTAATTTTTTTTACAATGATTTCGCTCCAAGCAAGGTGATAAAGCTACTACAATGAAAGGGGTTACTAAGAATCTGAGAGAACATTACTGAGGAGAAAGAGCAATGAAAAAGATGTTGATTTTAGGAGACAGAAGATTGTCATTGATGTGACATTTAAATTTTAATAGATTGTAGTTAACAGAAAAAAAGCAAGAAGCTGGAAGAGAGTTCCCCATATAGTTGAGAAGTGTGAAAGAAGAAATTATTACAATAGAAATGGTTGCATTTAGCTGTTTCAACAGTAAAACGATGAGACCTATCTGCCAATCTAGTCAGTCAGTTATGTGCCATGCGAAATACACACTTAGGCGATCATGTATCTTTTGATACATGACTGATGAGCTAGATTTTTTTCCTCTCAGTAGGCTACCATTTCTTTCTGCGGTAGAGTAGTTACCATCAAAGGCTGTAGAACTCATTCTATCCTGCTATTTATCTATAGCTAGGGGGAGAAGAAAAGGATTCCTACCTTTCCCAAGGGTATTAGCATGTAAGTGAATGTAATGGATTTGACTGGAATTCGAACTCAGCTCTCCAATTCCTCAATCTGAGCTGCTATCGATTTCTCCACCGTAATGGCTATAATGCCACTATTAACATTATAGTTAAGTAGCATTATTGATTTATTTTATTTTTTACAGTTTATCAACCTTTAGTTAAAACTGAAACATATGTCAGGATTGTAAGAATATTTTTTATTTGCAAGTGAACAAACAACCTTCACAGGTTTTGAATTCGGAATTGTCCTTCTCCTAGACCAGTTGCCATCCAAGGCTATAGAACCTCTGTCCTGCTATTTATCCATGGCTGGAGGGAGAAGAAGGGGTTTAATACCTTTCACAAGGGTATTATCATGTATGGGAATGTGATGGATTTGACTGGAATTTGAACTCGGCTCTCCAATTCCTCAATTCAAGCTGGTATCCATTACGCCACCATGCCTCCAGTACTCTGTCTAGTACTGTGCTTAAATTCACAAATTCTAGGTACCATAGATGAAATAATTTCCATGAAAGTTTTTATAGTAAAGGCATAAGGAAGCTATGTTATGGTTGTGAGAAAGTGTCTGAAGACGAGATGTCAGGTCAGGACCAATAACATTGCCTTCTAGAAAATTAATTTCTAAGAATTTTGAATTATTGTTCATTCCATTATATTGTGCTGTGTAATTTGAGCTTAAAAATTAAATCAATGCAAATCATAGCTGATGAAGGGAATAGATATCTCAAAGTGTGTATCGACATTCAATAAAAATTTTTGTATTTCTTTGTTTAATGCATCACTTATAAATTACAAGACCACTTTTTATTATCAGCTTTTTTTATTTCTGATTGTTTTGTATGATATCGTACTCTCCAATCATGGCCTCGTTTTCTCTTTATTTTGGGAGAATCTTTTCTTGGATGCTACCCCAAGTTATTAATGGAGATATTTTGCATGTAATATAATTCTATATAGAATGTATTTGATATGGTTTCTACAAATAATCTTCTACAATAATTTTCTACAATAATCCTAGAAAATTTCCTGGGCACTGGATTCAGTATTTGTTTGTGTTTTGCTTTTATTTTTTATGTCAGCATGAAATTAATTCTACATGGTCTGTCCTGAAAGGATTCAGTCATTTAATATTATTTGAAACAAAAAGGTAGCCCACCGAGAATAATGTTGCCTTACTCCCATCACAGTATTCCTGCTAGGATTGCATATATATATATATATATATATATATATATATATATATATATATATAGCATAATGAGAAGCCACATATACTTTCTTAATATGTATATATAGAAAAAGTTGCAAATTAAAAAAATAATAATGTTCTTTATGAAAGTATTTATTTATATATTTATTTATTTATATATTTATTTATAAATAAATACTTTCATAAAAAAACATTATTATTTTAATTTGCAATTTTATATATATATATATATATATATATATAAAATCTTTTTCACTTTTAAAAGGCTGTGTTTGAAGTTCACTCTAAAAACTAACATCAGCTGTCTTGGCATTCATAATATTAATCTTGTACATGGGCTGAAAACGTGCTTTTCCATGGTAATTTTAGTTTTAGGAAACATAGCAAAAAGCCTAATCTGGACTGCAGAGAGGCCGACAAATCTGGGTGATGTATTGTTCTGCTAAGAAATTCTTCTGCCGAATGTCATTCACTATGACCCACAATACAAAGATCACTCAGTGATATCTTATTGCTGACAGAACAGCCCCATTAGAGAGCAACTATTCATGCATGTGCAGTAAGGTCCCTTCTTTTTGGTTGCCAAGTTACATCAAGTCTGTACAACTGTTTCTTGAAATAGTCAAAATGGCTTGCTACTTTCCGGACAGATTTTAAATATACCTTTTGACTCCAGGACATCAAGATTCATGGTTTTTCTTCAATTTTTTTTTTTTGCTCCAATTTTTCTAATTTTTTTTTTTTTTTTTGGTAATATATTGATAAACTGTTTATGACAAATTTAACAACTCTTCTAGTTTTTCAGGTCAACAGAGGAGTCACTACAGCAAACCCTTTCTCACACTCTCCTACTTGTCCTCTAAATACCTTTTACCTTCCTTTTCTCCAGTCCCCTCCCAAAGGAGCAACCATCCCATACCGTCCAAAACCTGTAATGCCTCCAGTGATATTCGCTGGTGGACAGGCATATACCATTCAAGGACAGGTACCAGTTCCAAATCCTGAGGTATGTTCATTTAATTTTCTTCTTTCTTTTTAATTAATTTAAATTTTTGGCACTTACTTTAAATATATGGCCCCACTGTAAAAAGAATGGAAAGGAAATATTTTTAGCAGTGAGCATTCGTTAAAACAGGAATGCACAATTAAAAAAAAAACAGGTTGTAGTACTATAAGACTAAGATGCTTTGGAAAATAGTACTAAGTACTTGTTATTTTATACAAAACAAGGACAGAAATTTCATGGTGTCTTAAAAATGTATATATATATGTCAACAGCAGGCAATCTGAGTTTTGTAAAGATATAAAATACATCCATAGCAATGGAAGTGCTAAGTAAATTATTATTAATATATATATATATATATATATATATATATATATATATATATATATATATATATATGCACATATATATATATATACATGTATATATATATATATATATATATATATATATATGGTAAAATTCCCAGGATAATTCTGTGGACAAGATAAATTGATGTGAGAATGACAAGAGGAAAAATCTTAGTTTTTGCCAATGCATTTCATCTTCCCACTTTATTAAGCCAAAATTTCACTTCAGTTTTGCCTTGATAAAGATGGAAGACAAAACACATTGGCAAAAGCTAAGATTTTTTCTCTACTGTCATTTTTACACCAATACACACACACACACATATATATATATATATATATATATATGTGTGTGTGTGTGTGTGTGTCTTTGTATATGTATGTATATATTTCTTTATCATTATCATAATATATACAAATATAGTTTAAAATTTGCTCTTTTTATAAGTAAATTGTGTTCAGCATCACAGATTGTATGTAGGAATCAACACTGGTCAGTTGATTACTTAAGTTATATTAGGTTGTTGCAAAAATAGTGTCGTTTTCTCACATGTGTTACTATGTGAGAAAACGACATTATTTTTGCAACAACCTAACAAAACTGCCATTCCATCATTCAGTGTTAATTTCTATGTTCACCCTGTTTATAAATGTGTGTCTTTAAAAATACAGAGTTTGCAAAAAAATGTATATGCACTTCAGGAAAAGAAAAACTTGTATAGATATTGCAATACTAAATTTATTCAGATATCATGAGCTTAATACAAGTTACCTTTGAACACTATTATCACAAGAGATGTGTGAAATGGTGACCTTTAGCTTCCAGACATTTATTAATACAGTGAACTAATGCTTAGGCAACATTGTCCAAAGTGACTAATGGTATTGCTGCATATGCATTTTCAATTTCATGTCTAAAGACAGACAATGTAGTTGGTTTCCTGCAATATACAACATTCTTTAGGGTCCCGCATAGTAAACAGTGTTATTCCAATTTGAGACAACTAGAAAAGACAAGTTTTTTGCTTTCCTGAAGTGTGCATACATTTTTGGTAGAGACTATATATATATATATATATATATATATATATATATATATATGTATATTATTTCAAATGTTATCATAGGGAATGTTCATAGTGTATATAACTCAAGCATAGTACAAGATTTTATGAATAGTTTTTATGCAAACAATAAGCAGTTGCAATATTCACAAATAATTTTTTTAAAGAGGTTAAAAAATCATGCATTTTCAGTGACTGATTGCCCTATACAAAGGTAATTTTTTTTCTAGAGGGGTGAAAACTCATTCCAAAAAATTCAGGGATTGCCCTACACTTAATGTCAGCTTATACATGTGTATATATGGTATTTGAAATAGGCATTCCATTTTTATTTAATTTTTAAACATTTTTCTTTTCATTTTTTACATCTCTCAGTCTGTGTATTCAAGAAATCCTAATAAAGAAAATGTGCTGTATGACCTCCTCTGTAAGAGAAACAGACACATATATCTATTTTAACATTAAAATGCTGTGACCCAGTTGTTAATTTAGTGGTACACTTAAATTCATGCAGTCAAGGTATTAAGGATAGAGGTCATTTGAACATTTGCCATAAAAATATTTATAGAAAAGCCAAAAGGAAACGATATCACCAGCAATGGGAAAGTGACTGAATTTGAGTTGCCAGATCAGGACCAATAACATTACAGACCCTTCTTATGTTTTTGTCAAGAATCTCTAGGTATATATTTGGAGCATCGGACCACATATGGCAACAATATTCAATACTTGGACAAATGGTAGATTTATAAATGTGCAAGAGGGAATCTGACAAGAAATAAAAAAATGTCTTATCTATATTCAGTGAACCAACCTTCTTCACAAGCAGCAGCGGATCCTGTCTCTGTGAATCCTGTTTTTTTTTTATTGCTCTCTCAGTTTCTTTCACTGTCTCATGATGTTTATATAAATACTGTATATACTCGTGTATAAACCAGCTACATGCAGAGTGCAACCTCTGAATTTTTTGGCATGAATTTTCACCCCTCCAGAAAAAAAATTACCTTTGCACATATATATAAACAACATGAGACAGTGAAAGAATCCTTTGTATATATATATATATATATATATATATATATATATATACATAATACTAATAATCTTATAAATATATGCAGCTATACTTGTCCGGCAAGACCTTAGGTGTTTTAGCTTGTAAATGAACAAAAAAATACCCAATTGAAAAAAAAGGGTCAAAAAAGAAAGAACTAAGAACATGTACTTCCGGCAAAAATAATCGTCTAGAATCTAAATTCAGAGTTCAAAGAAAAAAAACCTCCAACACAATTAAAGTAAAAATAAATAAGCAAAGTGCTCAATATGCTAAGTAGAGCAAACTAAGTAAACCTAAAGAGCCAGACAAACCTACCTAGGTTTTCACCTACGCAGATCATCAGGGTAAACAGTTTACCCTGACAATCCATGTAGGTGAAACCTCGGTAGGTTTGTCTGACTTTTTAGGTTTCAGGAAGACATAAGATGGTGATTGATGTTGCATTTGAAATTTTGAAGATTTTATGTACTAGGAAAGCAACTGGAAGAGAGTTCTAAAGGCAAGAAATGGGAGAAAAGAAAATATTACAATAGAACATATGGTTGCATCTTGCTAGTTCCACAGTAAAAAGGTGAGACCTAATTGCCAATCAAGTAGCACGTTTAAATTCATGCAGTTGAGGCAACAAGGAGAACAGCTCATCAGAACACTTGCCATGAAAATATTTGTAAAAAAAAACAGAGGGAAGCCATGTCATGTCGTTGAGAAAGTGACTGAAGTTGAGATGACAGGTCAGGATTGATTATATTCTAGACCCTTCTTTGGAATTTTTTTAAGAATTTTGAGATAAACCATAGGAGTACCAGACCAGATATGGCTGCAATATTGAATAGATTTATAAATGTGCAAGCTAGATTCTGTCCAAAAAAATTGTCTGACAAGCTACAATGAACCAACTTTCCTAGCAGTAGACCTAGCAATTGTTTCCATTTCATGTCAGTGGAAAACATGAGACCAAGAAGGCACAATGAATTGTTCTCCTGAAAGTTAGCATCAGCCATGATGGAAGGCAAAAATGATTCCCTATAATGATTAAAAGATAGCAGTTTTGTAAGTAAATAGTTTTGTCATCAGTATAAATACCAAGTTGGGAACTGATGACATTCGGAATGTCAATGATAAACTTAAGAAACTAAATAATTCTAATGGGGACCTTTGCACTAATGTGAAAAAAAAACCGTGAAACATGGCTGTTCAACATTTAAAATAATACGAAATAACATCAGATTATCAATAAAATTACTCAAGAAGTAAGTCAGAACTTGTGAGTTACACCCCCCCTTATGCAGCAAAAGTTCAGTTGGAAGACCTCATCACACCTATATTGGCCGACTTGTAGATGACTCTGGATGTCATCTGGAGGACCTGCTGATGGCAATGTCTGACAGATATGGTTGGAAAGATCAAGTCAGGAGAATCCAAGAAGAATTCTCAACCTGATGATGTCAATGATGATCAATAAAATCAGTTAATTCCTTAGAAATTGCTTCATTTATATTCAGATATGAAAATAAATTTAGCCTATATGAGCTTTGATGGGGTCCAAAAGAGAGGTTTGCATTTCTGAAAAGAATAACTGAACCAATGCTTAGCTGTTAAAGATTTTGTGACTGAACGGTGTAAACAATCTGAGCCAGGATGTGGTTTTATCTTATAAGGGGGACATAGGTTTGAACACTGCTAGAAAGCACATTTTCTTTATTAAGACTCTCAAATGCACAAGCCGGTAGATGTAAATATACACTGTTGCTTTTCTTTTAATAATTTTGCTATCTTCTGCTTTCAATCAAGTTTGATCTTCAAAAATTTAAATGCAACATCAATCATTATCTTTTGTCTTCTTAATTACTCTTCTTTTATTGTTCTCTCTTCTTAATATTTTTTCCTCATATTTTCTCACACTCACTAATCCCTTGCATCTTAGTAGCTTTATTGCCTTGCTTGGGGGTGAAATTATTAAAAAAAATAAGGTGGTTTTACTTATAAGGGGGACATAGGTTTGAACATTGACAGAAGGCACATTTTCCTTATTAAGACTCTCAAATACACAAGCCAGTAGATGTAAATATACACTGTTGTTTTTCTTTTAATAATTTCACCTGAGGTGATAAAGCCACTAAGACACAAATTGTTACTAAGGATGAAAGACAATAAAGTGAAGGAAAGTAAGAAAATGAAACATTATTGAGGAGAAAGGACAATAAAAAGAACAGAATTCAAGGGGCAGAAAATTATACTTGACGTTGCATTTAAATTTTCTAGATTAACTTTGGCACAAAAGCAAGAAGCCAGAAAGGAGTTCCATAGGTAAGAATGATGAGAGAAGAAACCATTAGAATAGGAATTGCAGTAATTTCAACAGTAAAATGCTGAGACCTACCTGCCAATCTAGTACCGAGTTTAAATTTATGAAGTTGAGGTATCAAAGAGGAAAGCTCATCAGAACAATTACTAGGGAAATATTTGTAGAAAAGACACAGGGAAGCTACATTATGAGAGTTGGGGAAAAGGATTGAAACTGATATGCCAGTCTGAGACTAATAACATTGCAGATTCTTCTTTAGATTTTTTTCCAAAATCTCAAAAATAAATTAAAATAATGGAGATGTTTATGTAAACATGTGTATACACTAAATATATTTTTTAAAGTCGTTATTGGTGGAACTTGTTTCCAAGAATTGAGGTGCTCATCGACATTTCCTTCTGTGTGAAATGAGTCCTATGTTGGATCTGAAGAGATAACAGTAGTCTCTGAATAATAAGGTAACTGGAGTGGGGTTCAACCGATGGAGAACTTTGGATTTCTTTAGCCTCACTTTGTCTTTTCTATTTGACTTCTGGTGTTTTCGAAGATGTTTTTTCGTGGACCATTCTTCTCCAATCGGTATCTGTTAAATCTAACATTTAAAGTAATAAGATATAGTTTGTATGTGCCATGTTTTGAGCTTGTGCACATGTCAGAAAATGGTTAGCAAGCTTGTCTCAGTAGAACAATTACAGAGACTATATCTCTGGGATGAGGTATTATTTACATTATTCTGACTGTTATCCTCATCTTTGTTGCTATATTCACAACGTTTCAGCTGTTGTAGGCACAAGCCTTCTTTAGTTAATGGGGACCCTACATTTCATCCACCAGAGTAGATTGTTCTAGTTCCAGATGTCCTCAAGGACACATGGCCCCAGTGGATAAAGATATTGGTTACATCCAATTACTAGATCAAGGGAGTTGTGAGTTCATTACCAGGCCACAGCAGTGGTGGACCAAAGTTGGAGTTGAATTAAAGGAAAATAACTGCGACATCTGGAAGAGGCATGTCACGTGGAACTAGAACAATCTAGCCCAGTGGAATAAATAAAGAGTTTGGTTTGAAATTCCAATCACGTGAAGAAGTCTAGAGCGTACAATGGCCAAAACATTGTGAATATGGCAATGAAGATGAGGATAACAGTCTGAAGAATGTAAATAATGTAATTAATTACAACTGAGTAGTGAGTTTGATCCTCACTGGGTGTCCCATACTTTCAGCATTGTGCCACATTTAAGCTATGCTTAGAAAATCACCACATGTTCGAGAAGCATCATTTATTACAGAAAAGATGCATTTGGCAAACAGGAAGAAAAAACAGATACAAATGCAATCTTGAAGTCTTCGCATGTTGGAAAATTCCTTTTTGACTTTCCTAAAGATCAGCAGCCTTCTTGAGAGAATTTTGTTTAACTGGCTGGTGACATTTTTAAAAGGCAGAAATCTCCTGAGGACTTGTTTGGATTTTGTGAAGACTTCTAGTGAGATACTCCTCCTCCTCATCATCATCATAGCTATGTTTTTTTATTTTTTGTTGAGGGAGGACTGTGGATTTCAATTTACATCTCCACATATGCCTGTTGACATACTGACAGTTGTCATAATAATTTGAGTCAAGGTTTTACAATCAGATGCTCTTCCTGACACCCAATTATAGTCTAAATTCACCAAGTGTTTTTCTCAGGACACCATCTCTAGAAAGGTTGCTGATCAAGGCTTGAAACTCCGTCCTAGTCATTAGTATCAAGAATGGTATGTTATTTATTAATCTGACATATTTTTATCACTTTTAATGTTACTTTTAGTGGAGAAGCCTTTGTTAGATCTGGTGTGCTTTAACCAATTCAGTTACCAACTGGTACTAAAGAATCACAAACAAACAATTCTACCAGTTAATAAATACCATATTGCTTGAAGGGCTCTCAGCGACAACAATTAAATTGGGTAGCATATGTAACTTAAAATAAAAATGAAGACATAATCAAGATTTTGACATTCTATGCTATTTAAAACAAAAGGTTAGAAAAAGAAGCCCCAACATTACTGGAAAGAGCTATAACAGTTAGTGGACAAGAAAATTATATTTCCCTGAAGAATTGTTAAGAAAAAAGATGGCCCATAAACACCATTATTAATATATATCTTGTCTCAACAATGCGTGGTTTGTTTTCAGATATGGTACAAAAGTACTTTGGTACATATTTCGGTACATATGGTACAAAAGTACTTTGTTTCAATGTTAAGACTTTTACCGTTGAAGCTATAAATTGACTCATAAAATTTTTTTTATTACCTTATTTGGTTATTATAAAGTTAGCAATTTGAAGTCAGATTTCATAACTGATTTCTAATAAGTCATTGTGTTAACTGTTAAAAATTTTCAAATCAAACATTGTTTTTAGTTAGAAGGATTGACACGATAATGTTTTTTCCTTAGATTTTTTTCAGTTGTTTTGAGAATGTTCATACAGAAAGAAACGTTAACAAAGGGAAAAAAAATCAATATTCAGCTGGTTTACATGAATTCCACTTTACATTTTCTGAGGTAAATCTTGAAATATCTTATACATTTATAAGTCTACCATTTGTCCATTCATTGGATAATTGCTGCCACATCTGGTCAAGTGCTTCAGCTATATATTTGGAGATTCTTGATAAAATTCAAAGAATCTTGGTTATTGGCCCTGACCTGCTATCTCGGCTTTAGTCACTTTCCTGCTTCCCTGTGTATTTTCTATAAATACTTTCATGGTAATGGTTTTGAGGAATATTGCTCTATGGTACCTAGGTTTTCTCTTCTGGCTTACCAATCAAGCTTGATCTTCAAAAATTTAAATGCAATGTCAATTGTTATCCTCTGTCTTCTTAATTGCTCTTTTATTGTTCTTTCTTCTTATTATTTTTTTCCTCATATTCTTTCACATTCACTAAACCCTTGCATCTCAGTGGCTTTATTGCCTTGCTTGGGGTGAAATTGATAAAGAAAAAATAAGAAAATAAAGAACTTCATATGTGATCAAGATTTTTTTTTTCTTAAAGAAGCTGTTTCATGTTTTCAGTCTGATAAACCTTGGGGTAAATTTTGCACTTTGCAAAAAGAAGACCCAAAATTTACCAAATGTCTGAATCGTTACTTTGAGCCATTAGAATTTAGATAGATTAGGTACAAAGATTTTTTTTTTATCATTGTGTCTTTTCAGGTCAGTAAATTGCATCCACAATTTTCCTTGGGTCAGACAGTACCAGTTATTCCAGCGGCATCTCAGACTTTGTTACCAGGTAAGTAATATATTATCTAAATATATTAGTATGTATAAAAATATATATATATATATATACATATATATATATATTCTGAAAAAAGTTTATTTTATTTACTGTCATCACTATCACCACTATTATTTTTGTCATCTATGTCAAAGTACATTTAATCATTATGATGTCGCGAATATAAAGCTGGTCTAATTGATATCAGTTTAGAAGGAGAAATCAAATTGCCAAGTTCAAATTCCGGGCAGATTTGTTGCATTCACTTATGTACAAATACCATTGGGAACGGTATGAATCCATCTCCTCCTACAGCTATGGGTTAAATGGTATGAATTGCATCTGGAAAAAATTACCATTATTTGCAAAAAAAATTGTTAATGCAATATCCAAAGTATGTATTGGCTTTAAATAAACCAAAATAGTTGGATAAATTTATTATGATATCTGCTGACATATTTTGATGGTTTAACGGTGAAAGATTAAACTTCTAAGGTCAGAGTTGAGCCATTATTTTGGGTAGATTCAGTATCTTTTCCTCAACTGCTATTTAAATTAAACTGTAAATCCTTGATTCTGTGACAAATTCAGTTTAGTGTTGAAGAAGACTGGCACGAGGTTGCACTGGTTGAAACAGGCTATACCCTCATGAGATAATTTTGGATAATTGCTGTGTAATATATATACTATCTTATAATAAATACATTGAGCTCTCTTTGTGGATCGGTTTTAATAATTAATATTACTAGGATCCACCTGGATTATATACCAATGGATCTATTACCTGTACTAATATATATATATATATATATAGATAGATTTATAGATAAATTGATATTAGTTGTTGACCATTGGTAGGCATTTATTTATATTGTAATGTCAGCAAGACTTTGTTGAAATGTTTTCAATTTTGCTAAAGCATTTTACTTAAATGCATTGACTGAAATTTATTTTTATATCTTTGAGGCCTTGTTATTGTTTGAAAGATTTGCTTTTAATGGTTTCCCAAACTCTCCATTTGTTGACCTCCACCAAATTAATTAGATTTCCTTATTTTTACAACTACCCCCTCCCATTATTAACCCCTCTGTTTAATTAATTTTCTGAACCCAATGAAAATGAAAGTGCTTGTAACGGTTAATTTTGAGAAACATTTAAATAATTTTATTCAAACTTAAACATTTTTTTTTTTTGCACATATTCGTTCATTCATCTGAGAATTGTATAGAATTTTCCTACCATATGTGGTGTGGGATTCTGGCTATATATCTGGAGATTCTCAAATAAAGTCCAAAGAAGAATCTGCAATGTTATCAGTCCTTATCTGGCATCTCGGTTTCTAGTCACTTTCTCACTGCTGTAATGTGGCTTCCCTCTGTCTTTTCTAAAATATTTTAATGGCAATCCTTCTAATGAGCTTGATTCCTTGGTATCTCAACTGGAAGAATTTGAGCATTCTACTAGATTGGAAACTAGGTCCCATTATTTTACTGTTGAAATAGCTAGATGGAACTGTAAATTCTATTCTAATAGTTTCTTTTCTTGCACTTCACACCTGTGGAACTCTCTTCTGGTTTCTTGCAATCTGCATTCTTCAGAAATTCAAATGCAATGTTAATTGCCATCTTCTGTATTCCTGAAGACTGTTCTTTTATTGTCGTTGAAATTAATGCCATTTTGCAGCCTATTTTCCTATGAAATTTTTCTTTATTAGTACCCTGAATTTTATAGGAATTATTTCCATTTCAACAACATTATATCCTGCCTTATGTCTCCCCTAATGGTTGATACTATCTTCTGTAATATGTATGGACATTATTATTAATAGGGACACTATTATTATTATTAATAGTGACATTATTATTAATAATTAGGGCATTATTATTAATAGGGATGTAATTATTAATAATTGGGGCATTATTATTAATTGGGACATTATTATTAATAATTGGGACATTATTATTAATAGGGACATTATTATTAATAGGGACATTATTATTAATAAATAAAAATAACATAAAATAATAATAATAATAATATCATAAATAAAATAAAATAAAACAAATAACATTAAAACTTTGTTTAAAATAAATTGAATAAAAGGAAAATAAGTTCTCCCAGAATGCAACAGAAAACTTTTCCTGGCTGAAAAAAACCCAAAAACAAACGCTGAACTCTCTAACTTTGTTTATCTCCTCTCCTCGGGTCATTATTTTTGTTAAAATACAAAGTGATTTTTTTTTCTTTTTCTCATATGCAACCTTAAAACATAACTAGTCAGCATAAAACTTTTGTATTTTCTTAGTTTCACTTCTGGTACTTACTGGAGTACCATTTGTTGGTCAAATGAATCTGTCTAATAAAAAAAGTGAACTGATTAGGTGCTTAATTAACTGGGAGAAGATAAGCAACAAGTCTTTAAGTCCTCTACATATAAGGCACATAAGTATTTCAAATATAGGGATATGAAATAATTATCATTTAGTATAATTGTGTTTTCGATTAATTTTCATTCAAACAATTTACATTTCAAAGAATAATTTTCGAATAATTGTTTTTGGACCAAGTTCCCATAATTGTTTTGTTGAATATGACAGATAATTGAAGAATTTTTTATTTAGTTTTTCCAGCATTCTTACACTTTTCTATTTGGTGGCAGTATTGAGTATTGGAAATGGTGTGTTTGAATGCTTTTTAAAAGTAGAAAAATTACAGTAATGGATAACGACACACAGCTTTGTATAAATACTTGTACTAATGAACAACACATAGTTTTGTATTACTTGCATCCTTGGAAGAAGATCAAAAGTACTTGGGAAATGAAAATAAAAGAAATTTGAACAACTATAGCACATTTCTCTCATCCTTTAATCTCAATACACAGAAGCTTATTTGTGGTTATGAACGGATTTTGTTAAAAATTAGCAGACATAATGTCTGTAATTTTTCAATCAGGCATACATATATATATATATATATGTATATATATGTGTGTGTGTGTGTGTGTTTGTAGGATGTATAATAGCATTTGAAACAAAACTGAAGATGATGAGACAAAGTGTAAAATTTTATTAATGATGTGTTTCGCTATAGAGGTGTATGTTCCTTTTTTTGGTTGGGTTGGGCTTCCTCAGTAAAGAGAGCATACGCTTTTCTGGCAAAATGCGTCTTCAATCAAATTTTCAATTCTATCTCATCATCTTCACATATGTATGTTTGTTTGTATGTATTGTTAAAGTTTGCACAATACAAGGCATGTGAATCACTCAAGTAAGAGCATTAATGTAAGGGGCATTCCATCACACCATAGTAGTAGTGTTAGTACAATGTTAGGCTTGTTTTTACGAAGATAAAAACAGGAAAAATAAATGTTCACAATACAAAGAAAACATGGCAAACTGTCTGGTAATTTCATACACTTTTATTTATGGATTTGTGTGTATTTGCGTGTTTATTTTATGTTACAATTGTGTTAATGAACATTATTATTATAAAAGGAAGCTATTTACTCTGTAATATTACAAGTCATATCACAGAGGGAAATTATATATTAATAGTAAAACTACCAACAATACATTTTATCTGTGGTTGAAGGCTTAAAATTCCGTTCAAAATATATTTAGTTGAAGCCATAAAATTATATCCAAATTATTTAGATTTCGGCATGAAGTAATGCATGGAGGTGTTGATATACCACTAAAAATCAACCAACCAGCTGACATTAGGGTATGAACTGTGGATCCTAAGCTGAGGGGCTTTTACAAAACATTTATGATGGATGCTATAAACATTGTACAGAATGCTTCTGATGTGATTCTAAGAAAGAATGATGAAACGGCAAGAAAATAAGCATTATCCTGAAAATGAAATGTTCACACTATTCTATTGGCAACTCAAGAAGAAGCATTAAAATCACTTGGAGCCACAATTTCATTTTTGATTAAAAAAAAAAAGCCAATACACTGATTAATATGGAATTTGCAGTTAAACTTTCCCTTTGCATGATTAGTTGAAATCTGGTGCCATTTTTTTGTTAATTGCCCTTTGTAGAATAGCAATGTCTTAAATGATCATCAAAATGTCTCCTAAAAAGGCAATTTCAGCAAGTGGAACCACTGTTGAATATAGACTGCACTGTTTGATGAGACCCTGTTTGTTATGAATGTCAAAATATCTATCAATATGATTTCAGAACGAATAATTTACTCTGTAATATTACAAGTCATACTGCAGAGGAAAATTACACACATGTTGTCTTCTTGATGTTTCTTGAGTGAAGAGAGTGAATCTCACGTATTTTGGCGAGATGTCTCTATTTTCAGCTGGAACAGTTTTTATTGCATGCTGGGAATAATTTTATTATTTTTACTTTTTTATTTCATTTATTTTAAACAAGGTTTAAATATTATAGTTTTATTTATAATTTTCATTATTATTTATTTACACTATTTACATTATTCAGACTATTGTCCTCAACTTTGTTGCCATACTTATCACAACGTTTCAGCCATTGTATGCTCCAGCCTTCTTCAGGTGGTTGGAATGATAAACTGAACACTTTATTTCACTCACTAGGGTAGACTAGTTCCACATGCCATGTCTAATGGATGTCAGTTATCAGTTATCTCCTGTTAATTCCCCTTTCCATATTCTCCACTGCCTTAACTAGGTATTGAACTCACACTCTTTTGGGTCCTGTCACTGGATTTAACTAACACCTTTATCCACTGTGCTATATCCTGAGGACACCTGAAGAAGGCTGGAGAGTATAACGGCTGAAACATTGTAATAAATAGGGCAACAAAGATGAGGACAATAGTCTGAATAATGTAAATAGTGTACTTAATACCTCATCTCAGAAATATAAACAGATTAATTTATTTATTTGTAACAATAATAATATCCCTACAAATGAACAAGGGGTGTGATATGAATGTAGGAGGAGGTTGTAGGAAGTGAAGATTATGAGGATAATGATAATGATTGCACAGATATTCACAAAAAATAACCTAATCTGGCACAAGGCCAAAATAATGGGGCGTCCATGAAGACTGAATTCACTATTCTGTCTACCAATCAAGTTTGCTAAACATTACTTGGTGTACATTTTGTGTTGTTTAACTGATAGAAAAAAATTATTTCTGTGTTTCCATAATTATTTCCTTTTTTTTTTGCTTTGTTTTTATTTTTTTCTTCAAACATAATCAACTTTTAAAATATATAATTTTTTTTAAAAGTTTCAGTTTTTTAAAAAAAAAGAAATCATTGAAAATATTAAATTCCTGTTTTCAGTAAATGATAAATTTAAAAAAGTGAATTTTAATTCAATTAAATATCTTTCTATGATATATCTTGTACTAGCAAATTTTTAAAAACTGAAAATAAAGTAAATATTGTCTTATTTGTAAATACTTTTCCACTGTTAATTTTGATTTTAACAGATTTTTTTTTCTTTTTATTATGATGGAATTTATTTTGATGTTTTTTTAAATTTTGTTTTTACTTGACAAATTGAAATTTTAATCTTAAAATTTAAGATTAAAATTATTTACTAATTTTGCTTATTTGTGTTTAGTGCATGCAAAAAGAAGAAATTATTATCTGTCCTTATTTTTGGCATCCATTTTATTTGCAATAAATTGTATTTTTTCACTGATTTTTCTTCCAAAAGCAGAAATTACATTCTTAATACAAATATTAGGTTAAGTTTGGGTAGCATAACACTGGCATGGAAAAACTTCCTATCTTGTCTACTGCATTTATTTTCTCACAAATCACCTTAGGAAAGGATGGGACTTTCTCATCTTGGGTAGAAGCTAGTCTGACAGGCAATCATAACCCTCTAGAGCTTCCTGTCCTCTCCTAAGTAACATTTGTCCAGTTATCATCTCTGCTAGTCTCCGCTATGTCCCCATCCATTTACACAAACTCATTATTTCACACGACTCCTCTTGCCTTCCATATATCCTGTGAGCAGTGCTGGATTTACATATGGGCTAGTATGGGCTACAGCCCAGGGACCCCAAGACTAGAGCGTCTCCCAAAGGCCTTCTAATTTTGGGCCTTTGATGAAGCTAAAAAAAATAGATATAAGAACAGAGGAAATTTGTTTCTTTCCAGATTTAATGGGGCTCCTTTGAACTAATTTGAAACAATTTAGAATATTGGGGCCCATCCAGTCTTTTAAATTCAATGAGACCCCACAGTGTTGCTAATGAAATAAACTGGATGAGTTACAAATTCATTAAAAGTTTTAGTTGAAGTCATTCATGTCTTACACCAAAAAAGGCATCATCTAAAAATACATCTTTTTTGATATTTAATGAAGAAGGCCCCCAAATCCTATTATCCCAGGGGCCTGTTTAGGGCTAAATCCTATCCTGCCTGTGAGTTTTAAATTCTACAAGCCCTCCTTCCTTCAGTATATTCTCCATTGTTATTATTACTTTATTACTTGTTTTATTTCATCTTATCAGGGTTGCTTTTTTGGGGGTTGATAATATTTTTTATTGCTACACTAAACACTTAGGTTTTGTAGTTTAAAATTTAATGGCATATATCTATAATTTAATGAACTGTATCTATTTTTAATGGCTAATGTCCATAATTTAATGGCATGTGTCTATAATTTAATGGCTTATATCAATAATTTAATGACTTATGCCTATAATTTAATGGCTTATGTCTATAATTTAATGGCATATATTTCTGGTACATTCCATGTTTTGTGAATGTAAGATCTTAAGAATCAGGATAGTATGATCTGTTTTGGGGTAAAACAGTTTAATTTAATCTTAATTTAATTTTAATTTAATCAAAATATTTTGAATAATGAACAAATTTGCTGCTAATGACTGTGAAATATACCAGTAGTAATAAGTCGGTAGGCTAGTGGATTAAAGTTTTGGCTCCTGAATTTGGGGACATAGTAATTGTGAGTTCAGTCCCTTAGTCATGCATTGTATACTTTGACCTTGTGGATATGAGTGAGCAATAACTGAACAGTACTAAAAATAAGAACCAGACGAAATATCCCTAAACATGGGCAGTGGAATGAGAACAGTCTGTCTCCATAGATTAAATAAAGGGCTCAATTCTGAATACCCTGTAAGTTACCCCAACCAACAAGGCCAGAGGGTACAATTGCTGAAACGTTGTAATAACAACAAAGATGAGGACAATACTTCAAATATAGTGTAAATCAGGGGTCGGCACCCTTTTGCTAACTATGTGATGACTTAGGGTTCTAAAATCATTCAATGTGCCAAATGCATACGTATTTTTATGCAAGTCAAGGTCAATATACCTGTTCTACAATATATTGTATATAGTAGTATATAGTATATATACTTTAGTATATATTAAAATTGAAACAGTTAAATATCTTCTTTGTGTTGTAGTAATTATTGCTTTGGACTTCATGATGACATTTGCGGCTGTGTACGATTGGAAATTGCTTGGTGTTCCATGTGTGGCGCACATGCCATAGGTTAATGAACGCTACTGTAAATAATGGTAATTCCTCATCCCAGAAATTCAGACATAACTTAAGTCAATTAATTTTATTAAATTTTATAAAATATACTAGGGGAGGAGGTCAATTTGTTATGTAAATTCACTTCCCTATGGAAGCCAAAACAAATATGCTCCTAGGTATCTTTTTAAGAATTTTTTTTTTAATTTTTAAATTTGTAATCTGGAGTTCTACTACTAGTGATTATACCCTCTGGATTACAAATAAAAAAAAAAATTCATTTTTTTTAAATTTCATTTTTGTAAAAAAAAATAATTTAAAAAAAAAAATCAATTCCCTTTTTTTTTTTTTTAAATGAAATTTAAAAAAAAATAAAATTTTAAAAAACTTTCTCTCAGTTCAGACCTTTACAGCTCAGACCTGCCATGCCACTTATACAGATGTAAACCATTCTCATTCCTTTTCTATTCCATTCATAAGAGGGATATTCTGCTCAGATGTTTTTTCCTGAGAGCCACTACTTTGTTGAATAGATTCCTGTGAAGATGTTTCCCCAACAACTACATTCTTAATCTTGTAAAATCTAAGGTCAACTGTTATTTATCCAACATGTCCTCGTAATATGCACTTACTTCACTCTTCTCCTTCCTACATCAATACAACAATCTCATTTAGTAAACCTCTACTTTGAGTGGCTCTTGGGTATAATATTAGTTGATAATTTATTAAAAACAAATAGCAGTCTATATTAATAGGTTTAATTTTATGTACCCACAATAGATTGCAAGTAGTTTTATTCAGCAATTTCTAATTGTATCTCTATTAAATATATAGATGGTTTTATATAAGGGTTCAAATATCCAAACAATTTAAATAAATGTTTTAAGAAAGCTTTTAATATAAGTGTTGTGGTATCCTCCCTCTAAAGAGCCTATGTTGGACTTTTCTGCCTACTATAAGATTAGTAGGAGAGAGAAGGCCTTGGGGGAACAGTCGAATAGATCTGTTCCAACTGTACTGGTCAAACTCTCTGATTTGGGCAGAGAGGATCCCCAGACGAGGCTCTGTTGAAGGGCAGAGTCTTGTCTTGGGAAACAGCTACCCAACCTCATTTTATACGGGGTCTGCAGGGAATTTTTGGCCATGCTTATGGGCTCGGATTACCCCACATTAAACTCGGCCTTGTGCCACATCCTACCTCGTGGGGAGGCTGGTAAATATACCAGTTGAATGGTCAAACTCTCTGCCTCTGGACAGAGAGGATCCCCAGATGAGGCTATGTTGAAGGGCAGTGTCTCGCCTTGGGAAAAAGCTACTTAGCACTGTTTTATATGGGGCCTACGGGGAATTTTTGGCTGAGCCTATGGACTCGGATTGCCCCACTAAATTTGGCGTTGTGTCACATCCTACCTCATGGGAAGGCTGGTAAATATAACAGTTGAATATATTGAACGCTGCGTCAACCAACACACACTCACTAGTCGTGTAATACTCTTCTGTTGTACTTACCGTTTAATATATGATATATCTGCAACACTTGTTTTGTTATTTCTTTAACCATTTACTTGGTCACAACAATAAGAAAGATTTTCATTTATTGTTTTGTCATTATTATTTATTCTGCTTTAACTAATTTTGTTTTTACCTGTATCTATACACTGCATGATGGCATGACTATTGATATTGTGTTTGTGTTAGAAATTGTAAAATGTTTGTTTTTTATGCTTATAAGTGGATTTTCTTGATGCATTTGTTCTAGTCGTTGCAAAATTTTATTTCTTTTATATCCAGTTTAGAATAATATTGATTTGCAATTAAATCTTGCTTGTTCATTCTTAACAAATGATTTTCAAGATAAGTGTATTTTAAATTATTTTAACAGTGGTTCTACTTCATAAGTACTCTTTCAATGGAAAATGATCAAGTGATTCTATAGATTAATTTTTTATAGGTAAACTTTTATGGGATGAATCTTTTTGATCTTAAAATTTGTTTCCTGTAATCTTTGGGGGTAAGCTGATGGTAGATAGTCCTGAATATGACGATAAACTACATCTGCCAGCATGACCTCCGACTAGAAGATTTGAGGGTTTGAGGACCATGGAACTACCTCTTAATTGCTGTTCTTCCCAGGTCCACCCTGACACAGGGTGGGAACACCTGTTAGGGTCCCAGCTACAGGTAAATAGTGAACGCTCGAACAAAAATAAAATGATAAGAAAGTATAAAAATACATTTTATACTAAAAATAGCACGATTAAATTTTTATATAAAACTTACCAACAATATATGCTTAAGGCTGTCTGTCATTACTGACGATTATGCTGTCATTCCATCTCCATCTGTCCTCTGTGTGCTGCCAAGTGAGATAGAAGCCCAATCTGCGAGCGACAAGTTCTTGGGTATAGGTGGCAGGGAAACATGCCTGATGTGGGATTGGCAAGTTGCAGATGATGCTGGCATCACCTCCCCTTGAATGCTTCGTTCTCTCCTCCTCAAAGTGTGCCACTCCAGAAATTGCAGAGAGACTGCCAGCTGATCCAATCCCTTGTAAGGTTCTCTGATTGTGTTGGGTTAATATTGCAACAGATAATAGCACACTTAAGATACGATTCCAAGATCTTAAGCATGCTATTATCTCTTGCAACATTGACCTGACACAATTAAAAGCCAACAATACATATTAATAGTAAAACTACCAACAATATAGATCATAAAAAAATGACCAACAATACATTTTATCTGTGGTTGAAGGCTTAAAATTCCGTTCAAAATATATTTAGTTGAAGCCATAAAATTATATCCAAATTATTTAGATTTCGGCATGAAGTAATGCATGGAGGTGTTGATATACCACTAAAAATCAACCAACCAGCTGACATTAGGGTATGAACTGTGGATCCTAAGCTGAGGGGCTTTTACAAAACATTTATGATGGATGCTATAAACATTGTACAGAATGCTTCTGATGTGATTCTAAGAAAGAATGATGAAACGGCTAGAAAATAAGCATTATCCTGAAAATGAAATGTTCACACTATTCTATCGGCAACTCAAGAAGAAGCATTAAAATCACTTGGAGCCAAAATTTCATTTTTGATTAAAAAAAAAGCCAATACACTGATTAATATGGAATTTGCAGTTAAACTTTCCCTTTGCATGATTAGTTGAAATCTGGTGCCATTTTTTTGTTAATTGCCCTTTGTAGAATAGCAATGTCTTAAATGATCATCAAAATGTCTCCTAAAAAGGCAATTTCAGCAAGTGGAACCACTGTTGAATATAGACTGCACTGTTTGATGAGATCCTGTTTGTTATGAATGTCAAAATATCTATCAATATGATTTCAGAAAGAATAATATTAAAAATATTTAATTGCTTTTATTAATGTTTTATACTATTAATCATGATCATTTGTTAATTAGTCCATTTTAGTTAGTAGTCAACTTTTCATATTTTGTTCCTTAAAAATAATTATTTCTGGTATGAGGGTGCATCAAACGTATTTTTGCTTTTTTAATCAACAGGGAAACTTTTGAGAGCGCATACATGTTTTTTGAAGCTTATGTAATTCTCTACATATGGTATCTTTTGATGATCTTAGCTCTTCTAAAAGTTTACAGACATTGACTCCAAAGCTAATTTCATGAAGCTTATATAATGCCATACATATGATATCTTTTGATGATCTTAGCTCTTCACAGACATTGACTCCAAAGCTAATTTCATGAAGCTTATATAATGCCATACATATGATATCTTTTGATGATCTTAGCTCTTCACAGACATTGACTCCAAATCTAATTCTGTCAAGCTTATGTAATGCTCTAAATATGGTATATTTTGATGATTCAAGCACTTTTGAATAATTATAGACCTTGATTCCAAATCTAATTTCATGAAGCTTATGTAATTCTCTACATATGGTATCTTTCGATGATCCTAGCTCTTCTGAATATTTACAGAACTTGATTCCAAATCTAATTCTGTGAAGCTTATGTAATGCTCTACATATGGTATCTTTCGATGATCCTAGCTCTTCTGAATATTTAGAGACCTTGATTCCAAATCTAATTTCATGCAGCTTATGTAATGCTCTACATATGGTATCTTTCGATGATCCTAGCTCTTCTGAATATTTACAGACCTTGATTCCAAATCTAATTACATGAAGCTTATGTAATGCTCTACATATGGTATCTCTCGATGATCCTAGCTCTTCTGAATATTTACAGAACTTGATTCCAAATCTAATTCTGTGAAGCTTATGTAATGCTCTACATATGGTATCTTTCGATGATCCTAGCTCTTCTGAATATTTACAGACCTTGATTCCAAATCTAATTACAAGAAGTTTATGTAATGCTCTACATATGGTATCTCTCGATGATCCTAGCTCTTCTGAATATTTACAGAACTTGATTCCAAATCTAATTCTGTGAAGCTTATGTAATGCTCTACATATGGTATCTTTTGATGATCCTAGCTCTTCTGAATATTTACAGACCTTGATTCCAAATCTAATTACATGAAGCTTATGTAATGCTCTACATATGGTATCTTTTGATGATCCTAGCTCTTCTGAATATTTACAGACCTTGATTCCAAATCTAATTACAAGAAGCTTATGTAATGTTCTACATATGGTATCTTTTGATGATCCTAGCTCTTCTGAATATTTACAGACCTTGATTCAAAATCTAATTATATGAAGCTTATGTAATACTCTACATATGGTATACTTTGATGATCTGAGCTATTCTGAAAGTTTACAGACCTTGATTCCAAATCTAATTGTATGAAGCTTATGTAATGCCATACATATGACATCTTTTGATGATCCTTTGTTGTCTGCTGATAGTCCGGTTTCTCCTCTAACATCATAATCAACAAATTAAGTAGTTAATTAATTAAATGCATCATAATCAAGAAGATATGGTCATCCACTTGTGGACTTTATTGCAAGGGATAAGTCCTCACATTTGAAATACTTAAACACTGAGCTATTTTCTTCTAACTTCTGAATTATAAAGTTGCTAACAAGTCGGAATAATTGTTGATCCAAATGTAGTTACTTGTCATCTGCTAGTATGTCCAATTTATATGGTTTTGTAATCTTGAAGTGTGTACATGAAATAATCTTTGGAGTAAAGCTATATAAAAACAAAAATGCTTTTGATACACCCTAATATTCTTATTTAAATTCTTTACTTGTATCCATCAATTAAGTAATTAACTAATTAAAGTTCTGGTTTGATAAATAATGATTAGTAAAAAAAGTAACAAAACAAATTAATGAAGACATTAAGAGCAAAAGGCTAATTTCCTATGCTACTCTATAAGGTCCATTTGAAAACAAAGTATATTTTTATCTACCGCAACTATTTTTCCAGTTGTACAGAAAATATACTTGTCTATTGAAGGCGCCTGGTTGCAGTCTTCAAGTTCAAACATGAATTTCAGAGAGCTTTCCTGTTGTTCACTGGCATCTGATCAACATCAGCCTTTACTCACTCACTCCCTCCACCCATATTCTGGTGTGCAGGAACCATCGACGCAAAGTAAGAGTACTGAACAATATTAATTAATCTCATTCAACTTTCTAGATCTTTCTACGTCTGGGTACTTGTCTCTCTAAAAGCTTCTCTCTCTGTAAATATTTTGCATTTGACTAACACTAATGCATGCACTTCTGGTGCTATTTGAACGCCAGATAGATATAAAAGAAGTAAATGTTTGTTTTCGTTAATTTAAGCACTAGCACCACATCATTAGACATTGGGTGATCTTTACTGTCAGTTTGTATCTTATTGTTCAGATCTGCACCTTTCTTTTTTCGTTGCCACTAATTTACTAACGATATTTTTCTTTTACACAGGCCCTATCTCTATTCCAGGTGTTTCATCGGTCTCATTCTCACGGCCGAATAATGCAGCAGCTGCTGTGCCCAACAGTCAACAGACTAGCGAGATGTCAATACCAAATGACTTGATTGGATGTATTATAGGACGGGCTGGTCAGAAGATCAATGAAATTAGGTATGCTATCTCATTACTAGTTGGATACACTTTATCTACCAACAAATAAACTTGACTTATAATACTCATTCACTTAAAGTGTGCAAAAGTTTACAGCTCTTTTTTTTTTTAACCTTTATCATGCTGCACTATTCACAATTCGTCTTCTTTTATTTTTTAATCTCTCAACTGCGTCCGTTAGCAATTTCATTTTAATTTAAATTAATAACTTTTCACTCTTGCCATATAACTATTAAAGGTTAAAAAAAATAATTACACTATTTAGATTATTCAGACAATTATCCTCACCTTTGTTGCCATATTTAAAAACAATGTTTTGGCTGTTGTATGCTCCAGCCTTCTTCAGGTGGTTGAAATGTTGAACTGAACCCTTTATTTCACTTACTGGGGTAGTTCCACAGGCCATGTCTAATTGATGTCAGTCATCAGTTATCTCCTGCTAATTCCTCTCTCCAAGTTCTCTGCCGCCTTAACCAGGTATTGAACTCACACTCTTTGGGTCCTGTCACTGGGTCTAACACTTTTATCCACTGAGCCATGTGTTCTTGAGGACATCTGTGTATGAATGTCTGGATATTATAAACCTAATGTCTTCAGCATCATTTTTTTCCAGTGCTCATATTGCAACTTTTGCCGTTATCTTATAAGATTTTTACCAGAGCTCATATTGCAATTTTTGTTGTTATTATTGCTTTTTCTCTGGCTCACCTTATTACTGGTTCCCATATTGTATTAATTGCTATGCTTGGTCAGCTCAGGAGATTTTTGTGGCCTAGCATATGTGCTGATTCCTTAAGTTTATGAATTTTCCAATGGTGTTATTTGTTTATGACCTTAACCTAATCATTACTTCTAGAGTTAATCAGAAAAAAGGTGCTGTGAACTTTTGCACATGACGTATTCATTACATATTACTTAACCCCTTAAAATGCAGTCCATTTGAAAATCAAATTCAAAATTTTGATGTTAAAAGAATTTTATGGAACCTGAATTTCCTGTTAAAATGAAGAACACTTTTCTTAAAAATTAATGGCTGTTAGAAAATTCAGTCAGAAGATTTGGTTGTTGCCCAATTTTGAATACACTATAATAATAATAATAGTAGTAATATATATATATATATATATATATATATATATATATATATATATGTAATTCACCTCTTGGAACAAAATTAAATAGAACAAATAGTATTTAAAAATGTAAATGTCCATTAAGGGATTATATTTGTGATCATTCAAAATTTCTAAGCAATTATATAGGCCACACTACAACATATTTGACAGGAAGACTCACACTACATGTTTTTGACCATAGCTCAATTATATCTCATTTAAATGCTCATGGAGACCTACTGGACCCTATTTGTAACATACTTGTTGACAACACAAATATAATAGCATTGTATATATGTAAAAAAAAGGCTAAAAATAATGGAACCCTTATTAATAAAACAAAAAAAAAACAACACTCAGTAATATCAACTATGAACATGGACACAATATCTTGACTTTTGAAAATGAAACATTATATAAATACATACATACAACAATCTATTTCTAGTTAACAGTTAATATATGTCAACATTGAAAATGGGTTAAATTTAAAGCCAAAAGCTCACAGAAAAAAAACTGTTAGACAGTTTTTATATAATTTATCTATTCAAAAAAAAAAATCATAAGATCACTTGAAAAATTATATAAAAAACTTAATCAAAGTACCTTGTCAGTCACATATATAATATATATATATATCAAATGTAAAAGAAACATTTCAAATTAAGGTATCAATTGTATATGTAATAAAGTTGATAGATTATTTTTTTTCTTGGCTGACTGCTGCCCAGGGCAAAAGAGTACAGTTTATCACTATTTAACCTATAGCTGGAGGAAGCCTCTTCCAAGAACATTAGTAAAAAAAATAAAAAAATGTAAAGACTTGGTCAGAATTTGAATTTGTCATTCTCATGCCATCTTCTGTGCCAATAATCATTACATGTCATGAAATAAAGAAAATGCCAACTCCATATTACTAAAAGCCATTGTGTGGAATTTAAAATTATCAGTTTAAATTTCTAATTACATTTTTAACACCTAAGACACCAAATTTTCTTATTTTTAAATTGTCTTTGAGCATTTGTGCTTAGGATAAGAAAGAGA
This sequence comes from Acanthosepion lycidas, assembly GCA_963932145.1. Lineage (NCBI taxonomy): Eukaryota > Metazoa > Mollusca > Cephalopoda > Sepiida > Sepiidae > Acanthosepion > Acanthosepion lycidas. Next base: position 3,787,489 of record OZ010608.1, on the reverse strand, counting down.
CTTGAAATTTCTTACACATGAGCTTAGAGAACTTAACACTCACAAGGAATATTGAAGACAAGAGCTGCAGAGAGAAACACTGACTAACCTACCATTGACACAATAGAAAAAAAAGATATAGGTGGGCTAATTGATAAGTCAGATGATGTTCCATCATGTTCATTCCATGTTCAATGGAAGAAAGATTTGGCAATCATGTCAGCTACATATTTTTTCATAGGTGGTACTATTCGATTTTCCCTCTGCAAACAGCCTACGCTATGATGCCAGATGTGATGATGTGTATTGTGGGTGAATATACTTTGAAAGACGGTACTTAGGTAATTGAATGAAAAATAAAAAAAATAAAAATTCTCTGTAACACCTTTCGACATTTAAAAGGACTTTATCAGACTTATTGATAGAATTATATTATTGGTGCCTAGGCACACAGCTTGTCCAATCTCATTCATATTGCCAATGTTTTTGTTTTTATTGTTGTTGGATTTAACTATCCAAACATATTTGTTGCTTCTCAGATTTACATTACACATGTAAAGGAGCATCATTGTTTTAAAAAAATTAATTTGCTCCAAGCAAGGCAGTAAAGCCACTAAGACACAAGGAGTTATGAGGTGGGGAAGAATTAGAAAATAGAAACGTTAGTGAATATTAAACAGAAAGACAATAGACAGCAATTGACATTAAATTAAAATTTTTGAAGATCAAACTTGACTGGAAATCATGGAGGCAGAAGTGAGTTCCACAAACAAGAAATCTGAAAAAAAAAAAAAATTGTTAGCATAGAACTTTGAGTTACATTTAGCCATTTCAACTGTGAATTGATGAGATGTCAATCTTGTACTGTGCTTATATTTTTTTTATTTTATCTCAATCGGTATCACCCCATGCAAGAGAGTAAAGCTACTAAGATTCAAGGGTGTGGAAGAATTAGGAACAGAAACATTAATAATGAGTGGGAAGGGGAAAGAGTAATCAGGAGAACAGTAGATAGTGATTGACATTACATTTAAATGTTTGCAGATTGAAAGTGATTGGAAAGCATGGAGCCAGAAGGGAGTTCTACAAATGAGAAGTGTGAGGAAAGAAACTGTTAGCATAGAATTTACGGTTACATCTAGCCAGCTCAATTGTAAATTGATGAGATCTCGATGCCAGTCTAGTATGCCATGTAAATTTATAAAGTCCAAATACTATAGTAGAAAGTTTATCCAAACAATTATCATGAAAGTATTTATAGAAAAGGCACAAGAAGGCAACCTTACAGTGGTGGGAAAGTGATTAAAGCCAAGATGCCAGATCAGGACCAATAATATTGCTGATACTTCTGTGGATTTTATCAAGGATCTCTAAATATACAGCAGGAGCACCAGACCATATTTAGCAGCAATATTCTAAGCATGGGTGAATGATAGATTTATAGATATGTATGGTAGATTCTGGAGAATTCACGTTAAACATTATTTTAGTGGATACCCATATCTGAGTAGACATTCCGTTTATTTATATACCAGTGTACCAACCTGAATATTCAAGAAATCTAATTAAAGGTTCTGCATCCTCCTTTGCAGGAGAAACTGTTGTTAGATCCAATGTGCTCTAGATCCACTCAGCCATGGAATGGTTTACCGATCAAGAAAGGCCAAATGGTGCCATATGAGCACAAATCCTTCCCAGATTCTCAAAAGTTCCTATCTGTTCAGTTTCATATCCAAACAAAAACAAAGCAATATCTAAAGAAGTAATGGATTTTTCATTTATTAATCCAACAGATTTTATCACTTTTATCATTTTATATATACATATATATATATATATATATATATATATATATATATATATATATAATAATAATAATGGACCCTCCCATTGGTTTCAACGTATGAGGATCTGACAGCTTAATTGATTCAGTTATGAAATTTTGTGCGATAATCTTAAGACCCGCTAGTGATTTACAAAGAAGGCCGCATATGGAAAAAGAGCGAGAATTGTCAGATGAGATCACTGTTAGATTGGCTAACCTTTTAGATCTTGCTCTTGCTTCTTGAAGACAATTCAGACAAGCAGATTGAAAATTGCTGAGTCCACTAAAACACATTGATCTCCATTCTACCCATTCCAAGGCTAAGTGCTCAAAGTTGTTATGTGGTATATTAACTGCTGACAAGTTGCTTTTCAGTTTGTCTTTGTATCTTAGCCATGGGCATCCTACATTCCTGTAGCCCTGATCTAACTGGCTGTACACTAGGATCTTGGGTATCTTGTCATCAGATTTTCTCAAGACATGACCAGTCCACTGTAATTGAGACTTTATGAGAAAAGTCTCGATCCCTCCAATATTACACCTATATATATATATATATATATATATATATATATATATATATGGTTGACTCTCCCATTGTATTCAATGTATGAGGATGAAGCTACTCAGTTCCTAGGAATCGACAGCCCAAACACCACCACATATGATTTGATAATATTGGCGAAGGCTTTGTGCAGAAACAGTCACACTTTTTGGAAGAGCTGAATACGGAGACCTGGTGTACTACATGCCACAAGGTCACCAAACGACCCTCCGCAGGTTTTGAATTCAGAGTTGTCCTTTTCCTAGACCAGTTGCTATCCAAAGCTATAGAACCCAGTCTATCCTGCTATTTACCCATAGCTGGAGGGAGAAGAAGAGAATTTATACCTTTCCCAAGGGTATTAGCATGTAAGTGAATGTAACGGATTTGACTGAAATTCAAACTTGGCTCTCCAATTCCTCAATCCAAACCACTATCTACTACTCCACTGTGCCTTATATATATATATATATATATATATATATATATATATATATATATAGTTAGGTAAAACTCTGTTGGTATATAATCCAAGTGGATCCTAGTAATATAAAAATATTATAACTGAACCACAAAAAAGAGCTTGATGTATTTTATTTATACAGGGCAATATAATTAATAGACAAACAAATTGTGTTACCTCATATGGGGAGTAGGCTATTTTGGCAAATGATGAAATTGGTCAATTTTTCAACCCCAGTGTGAAATGAAGTTCATGTCTGTAAGCTTAGAGGAAATAGGAGGTAGTAAGAGTTAAATGTGAAGAATTGATATTAGAAGGGTCAACTTAAACCTCAACTTGCTGAAAATACCTACTACAGTTTTCACTGTTTCACTTGCAAACTAGGCATGAGGCAGAAGTTAAGGAGGGTGGTAGGTATCTATCTTAAAGCGGAGGTTTCATTAAAGAAAGCCCAGAATATTAACCACATGATAACAAATGGAGGTATTAGAAGAAAACACAAGTTTTTAACTTAAATTTAAAATTAAACAAGAAATAAGAATGAACCCAAAAATAACTTTAAAAGAATTTATATTTTCGGCAACAACCTTTCTTTTAAACATCTTTCATTAAATATGGCAGGCAAGGAAAATTTTATTAATTTTTTCTTTGGGTTTTTCAGATTTCTTGCATTTAATATATATATATATATATATATATATATATATATATATATATATATATATATACTTAATACTTCTCATTTTTACTCTCACGCCGTCATGCGTGATGTCACGAGCTGTGATGCAATTTTCGCTTCCACGTCTCATATACACGAATTTGTTGTTGCTTTGAAATTTTTCATGCAACAAAAACTGACTATTATTATTGTTTCATCAATGTATTGTTTGATATATTGAAATGTAATTGTCATCTTTGATAATGGCTTATGTAAGCTGAAAGCTTAGATAGGATTTAAACATGTATCAATATGGTGATTTCCTTTGGTCCTTCAATGATAATGTTATTAAGCTTATCAGACAATATGAAAGGAACTTAATTAAAATAAATAGACACAACTTGTCTATATTATTTAATGAAACATGCATCAATGAAAAATTGCTGCCTATATATATACAATATATATATATATATATATATATATATATATATATATATATATATATAAATTATTATTGTTGTTATCATATTTTTATTATAAGAGATTATAATAAAACCATTTTGAATTCGCTACACAAAAGCTTTCATGTTTTATCACTATGATTGTATTTCTTGAGACAATCGTAAGTAACTGGTGATTAAATTATTTTTAAGGAAATTTAAAAACAAAGTTTTGGAAAAGAGGTAACACTGTTTTTAACTTTCCTTAAAAATCATCTAATCACTAGTTACTTATCATCACCTGAAGAAGTACAATCATAGTATTGAAACATGAAAGCTTTTGTGTAGTGATTTAAGCATGTTTTTATTATAATCCCTTATAATAAAAATATAGTAATAAAATATTGCTCTACTTTGTACTGAGCACTTTTTAAAAGTAAATGCTATGAACAGTGAATTTTTACGCCATCTGTTCTTTCTTTCATTTGTATATATATATATATATATATATATATATATATAATGACAGTTTAATCAATTTCAAGCATGACCACTTTCTTAAATTAAATGTTACTCTTTCATGAGCTCTCGAATGACTTCCTAGACCTGCATTTGTTTTGGCAACTAATATGCAAATATGGCATACAGGTTTGGTGCTATCTATGGATGGACTGTTTCTGCTATGGAAATGCAGATAACTCTTCAAGCCAGCATATGATATGGCATTAAATGCACACATAGGGTATGTTTGTTTTAACTGCTGATTAATTTAAAAAAATCTCACTTGCCCATTCTGGCTATAATAATTCATATAGTTAATGAGACCTACACTTGAGAGAAGAACCTGACTACATACTGAACAGATGTACCTTGAAACAAATATACGTATATGCCACATAAGGAGTCACAAAGACAATTTGCCAAAAGTTTATGCTCAATTCATTAAAACCTGCTTACCTGTGATGTATGTGGCAAAGTCTGCAAGAGCTGCTCTAGTCTCTTGAGATTTTTGAAAAACTATAACAATCCTCCACCTGACAGGACAAACAATCAGGCCAAAATCACTGATTTAAGTTTTTATCTTTGCAGCAAACTCTGTAACTTTTGTCAGCTTCAAACGTCACTGACAATCCCATATTCATAAGAAAAGTCAGCCTGTTACTAATGGTCATGCTAATCTTCATCAAAAGAATAGACACAGCTATTTAATAATATGTATTTCCCACTTTGTTTTGAATAACAGCAATTATGGCATGTGAATTAGTCTGACTTATACTGGAATCATTGTGCAGATATACCTGCTATCTATCTACAGAAGAATTTGCAGTGTTATCATTCCTGATCTGGTATCTCGGCTTCTATCACTCTCCCACTGCCATAACATTAGGGCACTTTTTTTTAGAAATTCAACATTGCACTCAGTGTAAAAGCTAGGGTTTGATGTGATAAGTAGTAACACTGAAAATTAGATTCATAGCTCTCAACAATTTTTGAGCATTTTGCCTTAAAGTATATCTGAAAAATACACAGAAATAGCTAAATGTACACAGGTTTTTTGCTTACAAACTGACTTTAAAATTTTACTCTCTCAAGGTTAAATCCAAATAGAGTTGATATCTTTTATATTAGATACATTGAATGTAAAATATATTCAAACCAGGATTTCAATTATGAATCACCACAAACAAAAAATATGTTACTTTTTTTTTTACTGTATTTGATAAGTAAAAACTGTGTAAAATATTGTAAAATATTACAAAAAAGGCTACTCAATGAATAAGATTTGTTAAATCATATTTAATAAAAGCAAAAAATAGATAAAAGTGTATATAACATCATAATACTGCTGGGCACAAGTTATAAGACAAAATGTTTTAAATTTGCATTGTTTATTGAAAATCACACGGAAACTACTTCACTGTATCATCATAATATAAGTAAATTGTTCAGTATAATTTCCCTTTGAAGTAAATCAAATTTTCCACTGACTTGAAATGGAACAAGTACATTGAATCAATAGCTGCATCTACTGCAAGGAAAGCTGATTCATTGTGTAGTGCCAGAAGGTTTTTCTCGTCAGAGTCCATCTTACACATTTACAAATCTGCCATTTGCCCATTCATTGAATACTGTTGACTGATCTGGTCTGGTGCCCCAGCTGATCATCTTGAGGTTCTTGACAAAATCCAAAGAAGGATCTGCAATGGAATCGTTTTTGACTTGGCATCTCAACTTCAGTCACTTTCTCACAGACATGATGTGGCTTTCCTGTGTCTATTCTATAAATATTTTCATGGTAACTGTTCTGATGAGCTTTTTTCCCTGGTGCTCCAATTATATGAATTTAAGTGTGCTACTAGATTGGCATCTAGGTCTCACTCTTTTATTGTTGAAATAGTTAAATGTAACAACCACTTCTACTTCAATTGTTTCTTTTCTTACACTTCCCAACAGTGTAACTCCCTTCCGCTTAGTTACTTCCCTGATAACTACGATCTTCAAAAATTAAATCAACATCATCTTTTGTTGTCTTGAACCCTATTCAGTTTTTTTTCCTTTCCTCAATCCCCACTATACAAAGTTTTTTTTTTTCACTTTCTGTAACCGTCTGTGTCCTAGTGGCACTTCTGCCTTGCTTGAGGTGAAATGATTAAAAAAATTTTTTAAAATGAAGGACTTATTTAATAGCACAATGATTTAGTAATAATGTGCTTATGCCTTGCATCTTGCCCATGTAAAATTTGTAAATTATAAATTTTATAAGGCTGTGCTATAAGTTTTTCACTGATTGGCGGAATGAAATTCTAATTCTATTATTTTGATCCTAAAATCTTTAAACTCATTTTCTCCAAAAATGGTAAGGATTCGGGAAAAATATTTTGCATCATTATTTATCATGTCAAATTCTAACTTTCAAATTGAGTGCAATGTCACGGTTCCAAAACTGACCTGCCCTACCATATCATATCTTCCCTGTGCCTTTTCTATAAATATTTTCATGACAATTGCTGTGATGAGCTTTCCTCTTTGGTACCTAGGCTTGACAAATTTAAGTGCAGTACTAGAGTGGCAGCTAGGTCTCATTATTTTACTGTTGAAATTGCAAGATGTAAATATAAGTTTTATGCTAACAGTTTCTTCTTTCACTCTTCCCATTTGTGAAACTCTCTTCTGAATTCTTGCTTTCCTGTCAGCTTTGATTTTTAATCATTTATTTCAATGTCAGTCATCATCTTCTGTGTTCTTGAATCCTCTTCTTTTAGGCATTTCTCCTCAATAAAATTTTCTGAGTTTCTTTCAAACACAATATTCCCTCGTATCTTAGGGACTTTATCGCCTTCAAATGATTAAAAAAAAAAATATCTATGGAGGCATGTTCCAGAACTGCTTAGAACTGTGATATATTATTTTGGTGAGGCTGCAGAAAATTTAGTGAGAATTGTAATATGTTCCATGTATGGTCAGTGGGGTTCCAATTGTGAGTGCTTTCAACAGGGGCAACATCAGATCACCCTACACACCGTTACAGAGTTGCTACCAATTTGTACAACATGTTATGACAAACTGACTCTTTATCATCATACAGTCTTCTCTACACAAAAATCTCAAATATCTTATAAGTACTATTTAAATTATTTTGACTATTGTCCTCATCTTTGTTGCCATATTTATCACAATGTTTCGGCGGTTGTACACTCCGGTCTTCTTCAGGTGGTTGGAATGTCAAACTGAAGGGCATCATGGCTCTCCACAAATTCCTATCATTTGTAGCATTAAGCAATGTTTGTCTTTTTACTCTCCTTCACACTCCCTGTTCTGCCATCTATTTACACAAGTTTATTAAGTCAGTTAATTGCTGTTTCCCTCTTTTCCTTCGGAATGAGAAGTATCATGGCTCTCCACATCTTCCTATCCTCCAGAGCTTTAAGTAATGTTTATCTTTATTATCCTTCTCGCTCCCTGTTCTAGCAACCATTTACAAAATCTTCTTCACTGTCTTGTCTTCAATATGTTTTGTGAGTGTCGAATTCTCCATGCCCTCTTTCTTCTTTCCATTTTTATCAGGCCCAAGCATCCACAATATGGTTCAAAAGCAAGAGAAAATTACTAAAAATTGTTAAAATAATCCTTGTCTGCGATCTTTAATAGAACGTGCTGAAATAAATTTATAAATAGATGGTTTAAATATTTAACTGAATGATAAAGAGGTCTCTACATATGTTGTATTCATATATATATTTATGTATGCATATGTTGTATTAATATATACTTATTCATTTGTCATTGTAGACAACTTTCAGGTGCTACAATTAAGATTTCCAATGCAGAAGAAGGTTCTTCTGATAGGAAAGTCACAATAACTGGTACTCCAGACACAATTGGATTGGCGCAATATCTCATTAACACCAGGTAAGATTTTCTTCATATCCAGTTTAATAAAAGTTAGGATTTAATTCATATGACGTCACCCATTCTGTATAAGGAATAACATTAATTTGTATCTATCCAAATAGATTACTTAATCAATTAAATAAATGTTTAAGCTTTAGTTAGGAGTAACCTATTTAAAAAAAATTATATTAAAATAACATTTACTGCTAACTAAGGTAGTTTAACAAATGTTAGTGCAGAAAGTGGAATTTGTGGGACGAGTTCAAATTTCAGTCTAGTCTGTTGCATTCACTTTCACACTAATACCATTGTGAAAGCCAGAAATCAGTTTCTTCTATTACCCACCCAGTAATAGATTAAATAGCAATCTAGACTGGGCTTTCTAACCTTGGATAACAACTAAAGAGAAGGAAAACAAAATCTGAATTCAGAACTAGGGAGAAGGCAATGGGAAACCATGCCACAATCTTTCAAAAATGTTATAAGAACTCACAGATAATAAATAAAGGGAAGCTGTGGAGAGTGATATTTCAATCCTAAAGTGATGCTGAGATAAAAAAAAATGTAGTATCAGAATTTACAAACAAAATAAAAATGGATTTATTTTTAGTTTCATGCTTTTGACTCATTTATAATGTTCTATGTTCCTTCAGGACATTGTCAGTCATGGCTCTTCACAGCTTCCTTTACTTTTAATATCTGCAATGAAAAGGGAGTGGAGTTGTTTTCCTATTGCCTTGATTTTGGATTTAGCCTTGTCCTTCTTCTAGACTCAACCAAGACTAGAGATTTTAGTCTACCCTGCTATTTTAACCATAGCTTAGAGAGGAATAGATGCATTCATGTCTTTCTCAAGGACATTAGGGTGAAGTGAATTCAGTTGCTTCAGCTGTAATTTGAACTTGGACTGGTGAATCCATTTTTTGTACTGATAACCATTATGCCACTTGTACATGATATGAAATGATTAGTATAATAAAAATAAAATACTAACAAAAAACAGATTTATTTTCAGATAAAAAAACATTTGATATGTAAGAAGAATTTAAAAATTTAACAATTCAAGTTTTAACAATTTAAAATTGAATAAATTGACTCAACAGTATAAAAAAAAAACAATTGAGCATTGAGTTGGCCAAGAAAAATAAAAGCAGAAAAAATTGAGTTATGCTTACAAATAAAGCGTTTCTGAGGGATTAGCCAAAACTTATATTGATATCTATTTCTGCATTTCTTTCTTTATCAGTCTCTCTCTTTAGCTATCTATGTATCCCTTTCTCTCTTTCTCCCTATATATATATATATATATATATATATATATATATAGTAAAAAGAAGAGAGAAAGTGCAAACATTTTTAGTTGTAATGTGGATTTACTAAAAAATATATTATTCTTTATTTTACATAATTTTGCTACATGCGTTTCCGTTCTTGCGAACCTTCATCAGGCAAAGATTGGATATTTCCACATTTTATTAAAAGGAATTCATTTTTTATGTTTTTTGATGTTAAACATTCTCAATGTTAAACATTCTGTTTTTTGTGTGCTAGTGACATAAATGTCTTCTTGCAGTTCAAGCAAGACATTCATGTCACTAACGCACAAAAACAGAATGTTTAACATTCTGAAATGTTTAACATGAAAAACATAAAAAATTAATTCCTTTTAATAAAACAATATATATATATATATATATATATATATATATATATATATATATAAGCAAATATAAATGGATATAAATCCGACAGAATGGAGAAAAATATTTGGAAAAAACAAACAAAAATCCTTAAATGCAATTATGTTGTTTTAATATGAATGAAATGTCAACGTCTGATGTTTTGGTTTAATAAACCTTCTTAATTTTAATGAATATTGTCCTGAAGAAGGTTTATTAAACCGAAACGTCAGACGTTGACATTTCATTCATATTAAAACAACATAATTGCATTTAAGGATTTTTGTTTGTTTTTTCCAAATATTTTTCTCCATATATATATATATATAATTAGAACAATATATATATATATATATATATATATATATATATATATAATTAGAACAATATATATATATATATATATATATATATATATATATATATATAAGCATAACAATTCGATCAACATTGAAATATTTACATGAGACTATAAGTCACAGAAAGTAGTAACATATTACATTAGTTTTATTAGATCATTGCAAAAATTTGTTCACAATTACAAAATTAAACACCTAAGTTTACATACTGACAAACAAACATTTGTTAGTGAAATGCAAAGTTTCCATTGTTTTCTTTACAATGCTTACCCATTGGTTTACAATCTTGTTGGTGACATTTTATGTAGAAACTTTGCGTTTTTTGTTGGAAGAAGATTGTGAAGTACTTTTCAACTGACCATACACTACAGAGTAAGACTTTTAGCCATTTAAAGTGTTCTACAGAGAATGGAAAAAATGAAAATCCAAAGTCAGAAGTGGCTGCTAGAGGACTTCTTATTTCAACACTTTAAGTTTCTGCATTGTCTGTTTTTGCAGCATGTGGTTTTGTGTTGTAGAGGTGAAAAATGCCACATTTTTTATTTGCCAGAATCGGCCTTTTTTCCTGAAGTCTCTTCAAATGGTGAGCGTCAGTTGAGATATCTATTTTCAAATTCTTAGCATTGTCTTTCACCACCCAGAGCACGGTTGATTTTTTAGGTTAAAATTGCCTTGTCAAGATATGCCAAACTACTTTTTGACCATCCAAAGAGCTGGAGCACAATCCAAATAAACAGTTCCAACACTAATACCTTTCCGAAATTCATAGATAATAATATGGTGAAAGAAAAACTTTTCATCCTCCATTTTTAAGACATCCATTTGTTGATATGTTAACATTCAACAAAGTCTGACTCACAACTGAACAATGCAATGTTTCAATCCAGACCCCACATGAAATTGATATTAGGTTGGTGCAAAACTAATGACGTAATAATGTCGTTTTTTGACATATTTTTTAACGTCAAAAAACGACATTATTACGTTATTATTTTTGCACCAACCTAATACCAAAACAAACACCTGTGTCATGTTACTGTTATTTTATATTAACAATGAAAATCATGCCCAAATTTTTGCAATGACCTGATATGAACTTTATATGCTTGAATAATATATCCCAGTATTTAAATATTGAAATAAATATCTACTGGCCTTGAGATTGAAAGTCTTAGTAAAGTAAATGTACCTCCTGTTATTAATAAAATCTGTATTTAATAGATTTGATTCTTGTCAGGAGGAACATATGTATTAGTAGGATAAAGAATCTGAATTACATTTTTAATAAAATGGAAACTGTTTTATAGACTACACATTTCTCCTTCATTAAATAGGCCTTTTCAGGTCAGAATAAGAGAAATGTTTATATTGATGTGTTTGTGTGTGTGTGTATATTTATATTAAATGGTTAGATTTTTCTACTAAAGTTGTTAATTCCTGCTTCTTAGGTTGGTGACTTTGACAGTTCTCTACATTCATGCAATGAAGTGGAAACATTTTACTCTTCTCTACTACTTATGTTTTAATCATAAGGTCTCATCTCTCAGATGAAACCTTATGATTCTAAGCTCTTTACCCTTCTGTACTACCTAGCTTTGAACCATGAAAACCTAGGTATGCGTATATATATATATATATATATATATATATATATATATATATATATATATATATATATAAAACATATATATATATAT
>OZ010608.1:3767950-3772950 GCA_963932145.1 Acanthosepion lycidas | reverse complement strand
TGTATTTGTTTTTGTGCATATATTATATTTTATTCTTCATATTTTTCCTATACGGGTTTCTGGTCTTGTGACCTTCTTCAGGTAAATTAAAGGAATCAATTTTTAAAGGAATAAAATTTCCTTATGTTCTTTTAATATTTCATTGTTCATTTTCTGTATTCCTAGGAAGGCTTGATCTCATTTTTGTGACTTTTTACCTAAGTGGTAATAAAGTCATTAGCTTTGATCTTGGTGTTGACGATGACAAGTGTCTTGATGATAGATGCTCCTTTATTCACATACTTTTGCCAAAAGTCAAATAAATGACATCAAGGCTTCCTAGAAATACTGAAAATGAACAATGGAATATTAAAAGAGTGTACAGAAATTGTATTCCTTTAAAAATTGATTCCTTTAATTTGCTTGAAGAAGATCACAAGATCAGAAATGCATGTAGCAAAAATATGAAGAATAAAATATAATATATACACTAAAACAAATTTGCATCATAAACAGAAACATTTGCGGTTTCTCTCTTTTTTTTAAAATATACATTTTTCTCTCATTGGAACAATAACCTTTTCCTTATATATATATATATATATTAGGTTGGTGCAAAAATAATGACGCAATAGTGTCGTTTTTTGACGTTAAAAAATACGTCAAAAATGACATTATTACGTCATTATTTTTGCACCAACCTAATATATATATATATATATATATATATATATATATATATATATATATATATTTGCTATTTTTGATAGAAATATATTCTTTCCTTTTAGCTTAGATGATAATGAGTATTAACTCAATTCTAAATTTCTAACATTGTCATAACTTTGAATTGAATACAAGGAATATTTTTCCTTGGATTATGCTGCAAAGAAAACTCTCAGCATAATTTCCAGAATTGGTCATTATTAATTAACTCTTATTATTGGTCATTAATTAACTCTCTATGCTCCATTTTTATTATAGTCTATTTAAAGAAATTAACAAACTAATTAATAAAATTAATATAAGTCAAATTTTTTACTTAATATTGTTTGTACAATTGAACGTTCTCATTTCGTATTTGCATTTCTTAAAATAATGTTTTCTGCTAATCTGTTCTTAAACTGTCATCAGGTTTAGTCAATGAGTAAAAGGTAATTTCAGTTTGTCAATGGAACTTATCCTTTCTTTCTAAGTGAAATGGGCTGAAGAATAAATCAGTTGAAATCCAATGTGAATAACAGAAAATATAAACTGTAGATGGGGTACTATTATTCTTTTGAATCCTCTCCGACCTCCTTACAACCCGAGCATTAAAATTTGTTTTATGACATTTAGATTAAACATTTGGGAGTTGTTATATTTTCAGTCACAAAAATCAACATCAATAAAGATGTTGTACTCTGCTTCTTATACACTGGTTACCAACCAAGGCTAAATTAAATTTCCATAACCTAACTTTATTTCTAACACCTCAACATACAAACACAGTAAATGACAGTCAGGATCATGAAGTCATTGTAAACTCCACAATCCTTTCCTTAGCTGCATACTGTGTATTTTGTTAGGGTTACGGTTTTTGAATTCATAGTTGTTCTTCTCTTAGACTGGTTATCAACCAAGGCTATAAGACCCAGCCTGTCTTGGTATTTGCCCATAGCTGGGGAGAGAAGAGATGGTTTCATACCTCTCCTATCTATTCAGTTAGAACATTTTGTGCCACTGTAGTCACCATTCCCCTCCATCTCACAATTGTGGTTCAGTGTGACATTCACGGCAGAATAGTGCAATGGCTTGCTGGTTCCTTTTGCACCAGGTGTCTTAAAGTCATATCATCCCTTACCTCAGAACCAAAGCTATAGTCCCAGCCTGTCTTGGTATTTGCCCATAGCTGGGGGGAGAAGAGATGGATTCATACCTTTCTCAAGAGTATTAGCATGTAAGTGAATAAAATGAACATGGCTGGAATTTGAACTTGGCTCTCTGATTCTTTATTCTGAGCCATTATCCATTACTCCACCATACTTCCCAAAATTTGCGTTATGACACTTAAATTGAAAACCTGGAAGCTATAACGTTTTCACTTAAGAAAATGAACATCAATAAAGGTATTTTTTATTTAATGTAAATTCAAGAATCAATAATATTTAATAGGATATAAATCAATTTCCCTTTGGCTCAAATTTATCTTTTGATTTTAACCCAAGCCCTAGGGGGCCTTCCACTCCAGGCAGTACCTCTCCCTCAGCAAGATGTAGCTTGGGAATTTTTGTATGGTATTGCTGTTAAACCTACTTTAAGCCTCAACCTTGTGTCACATTTGCTTGTGATGTCGGCACTCTGGTAAATACTATAAGCTCATGGCAGTTTTATGCCAAGAAAGAAAAAAAAATTGGGGTTTTGAATCTTTTATTCTATATAAACTTGGCAAAGTAATCATCCATCATATTTGTTGGTCCATGTATTTCTTTGATTTTTAATATGCATCTTTGCCAAATAGTATTCGTGTGAATTGTGGCTGGGGGTTCCAACGTATAATAGTGCTATGGAGAGCTTCACTTGTACAAGCAATATTTGTAGGTAAGTTCATCACCATCAATTCACCACAGGAAAGTTCTCCATCATCAAATCATCATGAGGAAATCTCACCATGAGGAAGGTTCATCCTGAGGAAAGTTCTCCATGAAAAAAGTTTACCGCATAGAAACATCACCAAATAAATTCATTAGATTTTATTAATAATAATTTTATAATTAATATATAAATATATAAAAAGGATAGAAAGCCTTTCTTACTTTTACTGGGCAGATTCAGAGACATATTCTAAATTAGAGTGAAAGTAAATGCATCCTTGACTACTTGAGAGAGATAATGGACAATATCAGTTACGAGAAACCTAAGTTTTAATTCTTAAATTAATTAAATTAAATTGCGTAATGTTAGTTATTATTTATTTTACCCTATTTTAAAAAATATTTTAGACACATTAATCAATAAAATTAGTATCCATTAAATATTTGTTTAGTTTTTGTCCTTTTACAATGAACTTTTCTCATGGTGAACTTTCCTCTTGGTATTTTGATGGCAGTGATCTTTCCAGAGGTCAATTGATGGTTGTGAACTTACCAGACTTATCGGCTATGTTAACTTTTCTCAAAGTTATAGGCAAAAAACTAAAATATTATTTTAACCTAAATTCTATCAGCTTTTACATTTTCCAAGCTAATCTTTTCAAAGTGGCAAAAATAATGCTTAACAAAAATAAATCTATTAAAATAGAAGTAGATTTTGCATGACTTGTAAATTAATAAATATACAAATATTTCTTTGCTTCATGTTCAGATCAATTTCAAATGAAATTCAGGGTTAAATCTGAAAGCAAATCCCTGTGAAATTAGTCGTATTTATGATTCTGAATTATTTTTTAATGGTGTTAATTCAATCAGTTGTAACCCCCAAATTTGATGGCCAGATTATGCATCTCACCTGTTCTATCTAATTAAATAATTAATCAATTAAATCTTCATTCTGTAATTAAGTAAATCATTAAATCAGTCACCTTTAAAAATTTATTTTTAATTTTAAAAGTTTGCAGCAAAAGGCAATTAAAAATATAAGATTATTTTTAAGAAAATTCCATTTTGTTTAAAACTAAATATGATAAACATCTTATTTAATTTTAAACAAGGTAGAATTTTATACCTAAAAACAGATTTAAAAAAAAACAAAATGTTAAAATTAAAAATCCAATTTATTTACATTATTTACACTCTTCAGGCTAATGTCTTCATCTTTATTATCACCTTGATAACGTTTCAACCATTGTATGTGCTAACCTTCATTAGGGGATATTTGTTGGAATTTCATACTAAACCCCTTTTTTAGTCTGTGGGGGTTGATTATTCTAATTTCATATGCCATGACTTTGGACTCATGTCTCATTAGATAAAATTTTGGTTAATTGACCCAAAAAGTGACTTGACTCAAAGAGTTGTGAGTCCAGTTGCAGTGGAGAGAACAAAAACTTGGAGAGTTATCAAGGTAAATTGACTAAAACTTGAGATATTCAAAGGCATGGTATGTGGAATTAGAACAATCTATCCCCTGGGATGAAATAAAGAGCTCAGTACAAAATTCAAACAAAGGTCACCTGAAGAAGGCTGGAGCGTACAATGGTCAAAACGTTGTGAATGCAACATAAAAGATGAGGCCAACTGTCTGAACAATGTAAATAATGTGAATAGAATTTTATAACAGAAAATAGGTTTTAGTTTTAAAATGTTAAAATTTAAAAAAATTATTTTGAAAAATTAATACATTTTTTTCTATATATAAAAGAATATTTTAAAATTTACGTTAGAGTTTTGGTATAAAAAAATAAAATTTTCTATGATTTTTATCGAAAAATTTTATTTCCATTGAAAAAAAAATGTTTTTTTTCTTTATATGATTGTTTAAAATTTATTGAGGTTTTTGTATTTTGTGTGTGATTTTGAAATAATTAGAATTGTGAATAAAGGAATGGGTTAACGTTTTTATGGAAGAAGTTTTATGCCAATATTTGCTAATGGCAGTCATTTTATTTTCTTAATACATTTCTTTAATCATTCCAAGATTCAAAGACAAATTCTGAATTACAAAGCACAGAATACTTAGAAAATGGTTCTTTTGCTTTTAAAAATTTTCGAACAGAATTCAGGCAAAATTCTTTACACAAAACCTGAGAAAGATAACCGTTTTTTTTTATTCCAAGGAAAGAAAAATTAACCCACACATAGTCAAAAACATTCATTGGCTGCCAAGATTTGACCTTTGACCTACTTGGCTTTTCAAATTAAGAATTTTTTTTGTTTCGCTGCCCATCCCAATATTATACGAACTGGAATAACCGTTTTGATTTTCTGTTGTTCCAATAATTTTTTTTTTAAAAAGATTTTTTTTGTGAATCCAGAATGACAAGATCAACAGCCAATAATAATTTTTTTCATAGATACAATTTTTTTTTTTTCCTTCGCTCTTCA
>OZ010608.1:3727950-3762950 GCA_963932145.1 Acanthosepion lycidas | reverse complement strand
TGAAATGTTGTGATATGTTGTGTTGAAAAGGAAAGAAAAACAAACATTTTGTCTGTTAAAAGATAGTTGAGACATTATTCTCTTTTAATTACAAAATTCCATCCGTTACCAAAGAAAGATTCTAGTTGATGTACAGTTATGGTTGATTCTTCTCAAAATGTTTGCTTTTTTGCCTAAACAATATCTTTGACACTGTCTACCTCAAACAATGTATTTGAAACTTTAGGTTTAGTTTGTTGAGCAATTTTAGACTTGCTTTTTCAGATATAATCATCAGAACTATCTTCCTATCTGCCATTTAATCCAGTCGTTGCTTCTCTTACGGAGACCACTTATTGATTTGCTTCTTTTTCAGTGCCCAGTGTGTGTGTTCTTATGGTCATTAGTATCCGTCTGTTGTTGGTATTGCATGTGACTTGTACATAATTTGGACCATTCAGTTACTCACCTTCCCTCCCTGATAGTCACTTGGGTCAACGTCAAACAATATTTTTTTGGCATGTTTCTGACTGCAAGTATTATTAATATTTACTAAGCTTAGTGTACTGATATGCAAATGACTGCCTAATTAGCATAGCTAAGGCAGAGACTATAAATACCCAAGGCAGTAAGGGTATACCAACTCTCGGTATACAAGATATACAACTACTGCTGGACTGATAAAATATAAAAAAAATCCCACTCCATAACAAGAACATGAAAATTAAAAATAATTTTCTGCATCAACTAAATTTTCCTAATATTTTTTTCACAAGCTTTATATGTATTCAGTGATATTATGATTAGGATTTTGTTTTAAGCAAATATCATAAAACTTTAACACTTGAGTCAGTTTCCAGTATGTAGTGATATGTAAATAGCTGCTTAATTAGCATAGCTAAGGCATAGACTACAAATGCTCAAAGCAGTAAGGGTAGACCAACTCTTGGTATACAAGATAAACAACTGCTGTTGGACTGATAAAATACAAAGGAAATCCCACATGGAGCATCACTGGTGTGAGTTCATGAGTGTGAGAAAACAATAAGGATTGAGATTGTTATCTATTAGGTGGGTTTGTTAACCACAACACCATGTTAAATCACCTGTCTTCTGGGGAGTACTAACAGATTTTTCATTTGCACCCCTCCATAACTGCACTGAGATCAATTTGTTACTTACATCAAATGCTCCGTCCGATATCCGAATCATACAGTGGGCCATAGATTATAAATGTCAGCAAGGTCAGTACCTTCTTTGTAGTTGGTTGTCATTAATATATATTTTCACTATGTTCTTTTGAATTAGTTGGTAGTGAAAATGACAGTGGGTGGCCATGCCTGTCAATATTAGAGTTTTATATAAAAAATTTCACATCAACAAAATCTCTAATGTGGTGTTTCTCAACCTTTTTTAATTCAGGGTGTAGAATAACTAAAAGTCTGGGGCACACTTTATATTTTAATAAAGAAAAAAAGTCATGACATTTGAAAATAACAAAGACGTCTCCTGAAATAAGCATTTATTTTTAAGACTTTATATCATCTATTTAAGCATTAGAGTTTTCGTTGAAATGGTATTCTGAAGAATCTGCTATTTTTCTTTTTAGAAAGACTGATAATAACTGATTTAAATCCATCAAGGAAGGCAAAAAGAAAAGGAGTGGAGAAAACTCCCTTAAAGATTAAGAAATTTAGTATCCAGTTTAAAATATCAAATGGCAGAGAATGTTATTTTGAAGATTTGTGGGAATGCTAAAAAATCTAACCCATATAAATTACTTAATAATTTCCTTATCAAATTTATAATTTCCTCACTTTACAACTTATCAAATAGTAAGAAAAATTAAGAGAGGTGTTTCATATAAATGCAATAGCTTAGATAAAACTCTTGAAAAGTAAGGTTCTACCATCTTCAATGTGGTGTCTATCTTACAGCGTTTCTCAACCATTTTTAATTCAGAGTGCATTTGTAGAATAACTAAAACTCTAAGCTGCTCTTTAAATTGAAATAATGAAAAAATAAGTTATGAAATTTGTAAATATAAAATTTTGGCTTAGCATTCCCAAAGAAAATTAATGGTGCAGTTTTCATATAAAGGGGTTTATGAAAAATTTGCTATTTTTTTTAGAGAGGCCGATAGTGACTGATTTAAATCCCTTGAGGAAAGGATTATCTACTCCTTCTTAAAGATTAAGGAATTTAACATCTAGTTTAAAATTTCAAATGACAAAGATTTGACTTAAAAATAGAAGCCACGTATTTGGAGTCTGTAGTTTTAAAAAAATAAAGAATTTTGAATATAAAAATAATTCATAACTTACTCTCTCATTAACTTGAGACACACCTGGTTACCTTTCAGGGTACATTAATGCGCTCAGACACACCGGTTGAGAAATGCTGTTCAAATGTATAGAGAAAATTTTCATAGCTTTAACTTTCCTTCTGAACCATTAATAATTTAAAATAATGCAAGTCTTGAAGGAATAAAGTTCTAGGGTAAGAATTACCTTGGTGATTAAATGCAGAAACATGGTACCAGTAATCTTATACCAAAGAATGAGTACCAGAATATCAGACCAGTAAATTGGTACACTAAGTCCAATTGGTTAAATCATGTAAGGTATGATTATATTCTTATATTTGCATAATGATGAATTATTTTCCATCTCATGACCCATTTTCCATGGACAGGATATCACAAGCCTCTCTCTATACTAATGATATTTCCATGGGAAATGTTTTGATGAGATCCATTCCTTAGTTCTACTGTGTCAGACTTTCACAGCTAAGACCTGCCATGCCACGAACATTGGAATGAATCATTAGGCATTGACTGTGGCATTACCATTTTCCCTTTAAAATGGGAAAGGCATTGATTTAGGATGTGACCTGTGTCGATACTTTTTCGACCAGTAATTTGATCAGGTCCGTGTTTCTGTCACTCGGGACATGGAGATAAAAAAATAGTTAAATATTCCTCTCTTGCGGACAGATTTTTTTTACTCCTGTGGCAGTGGAGACTTCTGGGGTTATTGGTCCTCGTTCAATAACATTCCTTTGGAGGATTAACAGGATGGCATCTCAATTAAGGGACAAGCCACATGAAACAGAGTGGCTCTTGCAGTGCATCTCACTTGTGATGGTGTGAGGTAATACTTTTCTCCATCATTGCAGCTGGCAAAGGATAGCAAAAAAAAAACAAACATTTTGCTTTTATTTATAAATAAATCCAACAATTCAATTGGATATCCATTATTAAATGAAGATACAAGATCAGCTCCTGTTGGGAGGCACATTTTATTTCATTAAACTTTGATCTTTTGTCTGGTAAATATTAATTTCCTCATTCTAATTAGTAAGAAGGAAGTTCTATTTTGACAGCTTCTTCACAAGAACTACTACTTTGTAAAAGAGACTCCCGAAAGGATGTTTCCCCAATCACTACAATATTAACCTATTAAAGTTTGAGGGTTAACCTTTCTCTATTTGCAGTAAACTCATTAAGTAACCCTCTACCTTGAGAGGCTTTTGGGACATGTATTAGATGAAGAAGAGTTAAAATAAAAACAAAAAAACTCTAATGTTTAAAGACGTGAGTAGTTAAGTGTCCCACAGATGGGACATCAATTGCTTTAATGATGTAACTTGGCAAGAATCTAATGGAAATAGAAAGCTGATATTGCTTTTTTAAATATTTATCCAATATATCTGCATTAATTATAGAGACAAGTATGTTTGAAAGAATCTCTAAATGACAAGGTAGGGTTAATCTGTGTAAGCCTGAGAGTTGAACTCTTGCCAATAGACTATCCCTAAAACATTTTGGGTAAATTTGACTATGTCAAACCTGCCTGTATAATGGTGGTTTTCTAAGAGTTTCAATAATTCATATGATAGTATTCATATAAAATGCAAATTTTATTGTAATATTGTAATAATAGATCATATGTAATATAGGTGACCAATTTAACTAGAAAATCTGAAAATAAATAAAATTTATCTAAATATGACATGTTATAATTGATTATTTCATCTTAAATAAATCAACAAGGTTTTACGTCAGTTTTTAACATCAGCATGAGATTTTTTTCTCATTAAAAAGTTGCATAATTTTAACACATTCAACATTATGGATAAAAAATAGAGAATTTTATGGTGTTTTTCTTTTTTTTTTTGAGCCTAAGCATGAGCAAAACAAATTCAACGGATTTGGATGAAAAAAGATCCCAGAATGACATCAAAATCCACAAAGATTTATCCTTTAATAGTTAGTTGTGTTTAGTTTAATTTGTAATGTAAATAAATGTAGGTAGAAAAAAAAAGCAAATATTATTAAAATAGTGAAATTCACAAAAACTGCACCCAATCATGTCCCCCTCCCCAGTCATGGGTATAGTACACACTGACCCTGATTACCTGCTTAGAGGTAGATTTTTGTTTTATACAAAAGTAACTGTCAATGCACAGATTTGACACAGTGTCTCAATTCATTTTCATACAAACATACAAATATTTTGAATTATTTAACAGAAGCATGTAAACAAAGGATACCTTCATTAGCTCAAACCAATTTGGAAGAGGACAGAATAATATGGCAGTGAATGACTGTATTTCAAGATATTTTATGGACTATAAAATTAAGATACATGATCTTACTAAATTACTGGTACTATAGGGATTAGAAGGAGGAATATTGTAGCAGTAATCTGATACCATGGATTGTGGTACATACAATTCCAATGACATGATATCATTGGTTAAGTGAATTGGTGTGCTAAGTTCAATTGGTTAAATCATGAAGGTTATGAATACATCCTCATATAGAACTGATTTGCACCAATATAAACTTATTGCTGAAAGCTACCTTTGACCCCTACAATATGTTAATGGGAGACACACTTAATTATCCTTGTTTCAACATTGACCAAGAATGAGTTGAGCCACCTCCAATCAGTGACTAGACCTTGCAAAGTCTCAGGGTAATTTTACAATAGGAATACCCAAGTCCTATCAAAATTAAACTTCAGTCTAATGTTTGCTTCATTGCTTGATGGTCCAAGTTGTTTGATAAATTCTAATTTTGTGTTTCAAAATTTTGTTATGCATAGTTTTTGACACAAAATTCTATTTATTTCAGTTTCTGTTTTAAATTTTTTTTTATTTATTCATTATTTCTTTTTCTTTTATTTTATGTTTATTTTTCTATTTTGTTTTTGAATGTTCTTACCAATTAGACTTTTATCTGCTTTTTTAAGCTCCTGCAGCCAAAAAGAAATATAACAAATTTATTAAAAAATGGTTTATATGGTTTTTTTATAAGCTAAGAATTTACAATTGGTAGTTAAAGCTATGCCATTGTTAAAACTGTTTCTTTAAATAACGACTGATTTAACTTGGGAAGTTGGAAAATGCTGAGATATTTGGTAAATTCATCATCATTAATATTTTTTTTTTTCATCAATTCATTAATTGTTCATACCACGAAGAATTAGTAGCTTTATGAACTAAATAAATGATTAAGTAATAATTTCTCTTGTTACTACTCTAGTACTTATCATCAGTGGTACCTTGAAGATATATTATCTATGCATGCATTTGCATGTTCAAACTAGATATCCATTGGTTACAGCTGGAGATTGACAAGCATTAAGTCTTCTTATATCTCCTGCACCATCTTTGGTATCTTTACAGGTCACAGTAAAACCATAGTCAAGACATTCTTGGTTCTTCCTTGAATTCCAAATTCATTGCTTGTTTTTGGCATGGTTCCAAGTGCACCAACTATCAGAGGTACTACCCAAGCCTTCATAAACTAGTAATAATAGTAACTGTAGTAATATTACTACAATTTGCTATGCTTTTAAAATCTTGGTCTGGCTGCAGTAGTTTAAACCAAGTGCATCTGCCTTGTGGACAATTTATTTCAAAATTTTCTTTTGTTTTTTTTCACAGGACCTTTCGCTGTGTTTTATGTTTCATTTTGTTGCCTTTTGTTTTAATTCTTTAAACACATTTGTTTTAAACGATTTTTTATCTACCTTATTTCAAGCATGATTTTTATTTGTCTTCTTTTAATCTCAGTAAAAAAGCACCATCAAAACCACTTCTGGAATTCCGAAAAACAAAAACAAAAAGGGAGAAAGCAATTAAAAAAGACTATTATTTATTTTAAATACTCTTTAATTTTTTTTCTTTTAAATACTCTTTAATTTGATAAAAACCATCGACACTGTTGATTGCAGTATCAAGTGTAACAGTTTCAACTCTAAATATACTAATTAAAATTAGTTATTCTTACTTTTAATTAAACAACCTCATTTGACCAAACTGATAATTTGTTGCATATTAAATTTATTACAAATAATTCAACATGTTATTATAAGTTCAGATGTTTTTGTCTCTCTTTCTAACATAAAACATCATTTCCAAATTTTGTTTGGACAATTGAACTACTTCTTTGTGTATTTGACATTGTCAGTAAAACCTTTTGGCCAATCTACTTTTATTGTAAGCAGGAAGTAATGAAATGGAACTATAGTCTCAATGATTGTTCAGACACGGAAGTATCATGTCAGCCATATTGTTTACATGTAAATAAAAAGCAGGAGTATCACTTCTGCAGACAGAGATCATCAGACTAACCTGTGTTGTCGTTCTTATTACAGACCCCTTTAACAAGTTGTGGCACTACTCTTCAAACCTTCTCAGCCTTTTGGCTAGGGGTGGTTCAAATAATATTAAGCCCAAGCCTCAGGGGGACTTCCCCCACAGGCAGTACCTCTCTTTCAGGAGAAGGCTGGGTTTATTGCCTGGCATCTGGGGCATCCACAAAGGGAAGGACCTAGGGGGCTGGGGCAATTTTTCCACAGTATTGCTTTTAAACTGACCTTGTTTCACATTCAGAAGTGATGTGGGCAAACTGAAAAATACCTGGGATTTTGGATGGAATGAAAGTGTAGTATCTGCTCTCAGGTGGATAAAGTACATTTTATCACTCAGTGGTTTATCTGTCTTTTGATAGAGTGCAACAGAAATATTATTGAAAGATGCCCGGTCTCGAGAAACAGCTGCCCTCAGCAGTATCTCTAAAGGGAGGAGATCTGTAATAATACCGATGTTTGCACAACTGACGTTTGTAGGGGCTGGGCTATTTGGGAACCTGACCCTGTTACATATGCTTGGGCTCTCCACATTAAACTGACCTTTTGTTGCATCCAGCCATATATTAGCCATTTCCTTATAAGGAAACATTCAGCATTCCTTGACCAAGAAGGCAATGTAATTCAAATTACATTTTTCTTCCTTCTTTAGTCATTGAGCCATGATCAAAGTGTAGTATCTGTTCTTCTCATTTCTAACGACAATATTAGCTGTTTCTTTATAAGGAAACATTTGGCATTCATCAACAAATAAACTAATGCTACTCTTGGTTCATATTTATAAATTGTTTCTATTAAAACAGTTTTTCAGTCCAGTAACTGTCATTGCCTTTTCCAATAGTAATGAGGGTTTCCTTCCTAACCTTTTGTTTAAATTAGTATGGAATGTCAACATTTTGATTATATCATTATTTTCTTCTTGAAAAGTCTGAATATATTTAAATGGAGAGTGATCTAAAATAGATAAATGTCACCTACGGTACTTTGAGCTACCTTGCCCAATTAAAGGGTGGGTCTTCCTCTGCCAGCTTATTTAGTGAGCAACATTGTATATCACTACAGTATTACTCAACACCTTCCTTGCTAAACAGTGAAAATTGAAAACCACTTAATGCTGAAATTTATACTAGCCTGACTTTTGCATCTGGCCTGACAAGCTCATATATGCCAACTCATATATGCCAGTTTTCTTATTTTCTAGCAGTTTTTTTCTGTCAATTATTTGGGCCCCATTCTAGTGTAGGTAGTGGCACCCTTATTTCAGATATGATCTGTTATTAGGTTGGTGCAAAAATAATGACGTAAGAATGTTGTTTTTGACGTTAAAATATACGTCAAAAAATGACATTATTACGTCATTATTTTTGCACCAATCTAATATAAGAAAATTTTTTATTTTCTTTTTTGGCTATAGCTTCCTTTCATATTTTTTGAGTCTAACCTTAAGGAGAAGGTTTCTTTTTACATATACTTTCATCCATATGCATTGAATACTATAAGTAGAAATTGCTTGTCCATCATTCTATTTTAAGGAACAAATTTGAAAAGATTAGTCTTAATGCCAATTATGAAGCTGATATCATCGGGTTGACAATTCTTTTTGTTTCTGCTGCCATTTTTTTTCTGAGATAAATTAAGTATTCTCCTCATATTTTTTTTCATGGATTCTACACCTAATGAAGTCTGATGAAAGCATCAACGAAATTGTTGACAACTTCAGATATTTAGAGAATAAGTGAAATTGTCTAAACAAAATTTGATATTTTAATGACGTCCTCTCAAAGTTATAAACAAGAAATTAATTATCCCCTGAATGTAACAGATAAACATTTTCTTTGAGAAAATCCCTACATTCAGTTTAATAATAATATTTAATATCTTTTAAATTTGGTGATTTTCTAAGCATAGTTTAGATGTAGCATAAAGTTGAAAGTTGTAATTGGTTTAGCAAGACAAGCTTGTTAACCATTACATCACATCAAGTGCCCTATCTTTTTAATTTTGTTTACAAATTCACTTTGATTTACTTTACCAAGTATTGAAAAACATACCATATATACCCAATTATCATGCAGCCTTTGAAGATCTAATGTTGAAGCTAATTTGACTACAGTAAATGGATATATATAGTTTGGTCAACGGTGTAGCCAGGGCCAACAGTACATACACTAATTTTATATCTCATGTATGATGTGACCCTCTTATAATTAGCTTCAAAATTAGGTCTGCAAAAGTCGCATGGTACGCTAGTATATACTGTAATTAAAGTTTCTATTGGACATAAAGTGGGGGACGGGTTTCCTATTATTATGAATTAATAAACTGTTCCCCCAAGAATTATTACATAATAATTGGAAACAATTAGCTTCTATCGGACATAAAAATATATATATAGTAATTCACATTTCTATTTGAAATGTTTGCATATAAAATCTCCCCACTTAACATTTAATGGTTGGTTTTGTTTAAAAATGCATAAGCAACATGTTAAACTTTTCTTAATAAAAGCAAAATATGCTGTAGTCTGGCTCAAGGTCACAATAAAGGAGTGCTTAATGAGGAAGAAACTCAGTTTATTAGCATTGGTCTACAAGGCTAACTTTTCAAACATTGCTCAATGGCAGACAATCAAGATTTTTTTCTATGTCTGGCACAGGGCATCAGAAAAGGAGCACTTAGAATTAAACTCGTTAAAAATGGAGTGTAAGAATAGTTCATTAACTCTTTTTTAATATGATATTCTAAATATGGCAATTTCTTTAATGTTGTTCCTTAAACTTTGCTATATCCTGGTCTCTCTGAAATATTTAAATCTAAATAAATGTATTATTACTAATTTTTGACTATTTTTGTCTTTTGTTTCATCTTTGACATCTGCTTAATAATAGAAGTAGTATTACATTGTTCTAATTTCTTAGTTGACGTCTTCTTCTTATTATTATTAATTATTAACTACTGTTTCTTCCATTTTAATTTCCGATATTTTTTATCACAACCCTTCAGGTCATTTTTGAATTCCTTGACAATCAGGATAAAGAATAATGTTTCCAATAATTCATGGCAGCTTGTTTAACTAGAACAGTGCCTTATCAAGGGAGGCTACTCATCCGATATTAAAATAGCATAAAAACGACCTGCCTATTGTGATAAAAAGCAACAAACATTAACATAGCAGAAATAGCCAAAAATTGATAATTTCGAGAGTGCTTCATCTAAGAAAAACAGACCAACTAAAACTATTAGGTTGGTGCAAAAATAATTTCGTTTTCTAACATATGTTACTATGTGAGAAAACGACATTATTTTTGCACCAACCTAATTATTATATCTACTACTAGTCAAACGCAATGAAGATAACAAAAACTAGTCAAAAATTAATAATAGCGTTAAATGCAGTTCGGGTAAATTTTTTTGACTATTAAAACTTGGATGACAAAAGTAAAATATAAGAAAAATTAGTCATAAAATAAAAACAGTGACAATTGTCGAAGAAATCACGACAAATTAGGTATAATGCAGTAAGACAAGCAATTGAAAAGTATCATTCTTAATCTATTGTACACTTTTCGTATTGATTTTAAAGTAAGTTTATCTAAATCAGTTGAACCATAAGTGTTTATAAACTGTTAACATTTCATCAAATCTTAAAGATGCACACATACAGGTAAACATTCAGCTATACACACATGATTTCTCTTACATATTTTTATATAATTTGTAACAAATTAATAATAAATTTCACATAATTTGTAACGAATTAATAATAAATTTCACATAATTTGTAACAAATTAATAATAAATTTCACATAATTTGTAACAAATTAATAATAAATTTCACATAATTTGTAACGAATTAATAATAAATTTTACATAATTTATAAGGAATTAATAAATTTTATATATTTTTTATGGAATTAATAATAAATTTTATATATAATCCAACATTTTTTCTTATTACTTTAAACATGATATTTAGTTGCTACATACATTTGTTCAGCCAATGTTTTGAACAGTGTAAATTTAAATCTACTGGCCTGTGCATTTGAAAATCTTAAAGAAAATGTACCTTCAGGAATGCATATTTTCTTTATTATGAACTCCAGTGCACAAACTGATTGACATAAATTTACACTGTTTAAAAACCACGAATACCTATACAAACATGCATATCCATTCAATATAATGTTTAAAGTAAGAAATTTCTGTTCATAATAGTGACACGAGATTGCAATTTCTTCCTGAATATATTTTAAATATTCTATTTGCTAAACTTATTTCAAAATGTATTAGTTTGAGAATAATATAACTGTTAATAAACTATAAATAAAAATAAACCATAATTACAACTGTTAAGAAAATAAGCAATTAATAAAACCGTTAGTAAAAATAAAACTGTTAAGAAAACTGCTAAGAAAATAAACTGTTAATAAATGAAGCATTAAGAAAACTTTTAAGAAAATGAAATAAAATCTTACAAAATAAAACTGTCAATAAAACTTTATAAAAAAATAAAATAAAATGTTAAGAAAACTGTTACAAAATAATATTAAGAAAACTGTTAATAAAATAAAATAAACTGAGAAAAATTTTAAGAAAATAAAACTGTTAAGAAAGGAACTATTAAGAAAACAGGAAAATGAAATAAACTGTTACAAAATAATATTAAGAAAACTGTTAAGAAAACTGCTAAGAAAATAAAACTGTTAAGAAAAGGAACTATTAAGAAAACATAGGAAAATTAAATAAACTGTTACAAAATAATATTAAGAAAACTGTTAATAAAATAAACTGTTAAGAAAACTGCTAAGAAAATAAAACTGTTAAGAAAAGGAACTAAGAAAAACAGGAAAATGAAATAAACTGTTACAAAATAATACTAACAAAACTGTTAATAAAATAAAATAAACTGTTAAGAAAACTGCTAAGAAAATAAAACTGTTAAGAAAAGGAACTATTAAGAAAACAGGAAAATGAAATAAACTGTTACAAAATAAAATTGTTATTAAAATAAAACTGTCAGAAAATAAACTATTAAAGAAACTAAAGAAAAATAAGATAAAACTAATTAATTTTTCTCTTTTATTTGATGAAACATTATTGACTATTATTATTATTTACTTTTTCTACAATCCTTGACATTTGTGTAATTACTGTAGATTGACTGCCTGAGTAAAGCCGTAATAAAATGTTACTAAAAAGAGAGTAGATATAAGCCAAAAGCAACTATGTAAAATTTTAGTTTTGACTTTCTCTTATATTGACTTTCTTTTTTGTTACATTTTTGCCAAAACTTTCCTTGGGCTGTCAATCTTTTCACTCTCTCTCTTCTTTATAACAGAATGATTCTAATATACAATCATGGGCGGCTGACTAAGAGTTCACATGCTACTAAATCCACATTAGAACCTCATTAGATAAGGTAGGAGAAAATGAAATTTGCAGGTAATATCGAGCCATTTAGGTACGTTCGAACATTTTCAATAAGAAATGTTATCTAATTATTTTATTTGTCTTTTTTGTTTCTATTAGGTTGGTGCAAAAATAATGACGTAATAATGTCGTTTTTTGACGTTAAAATATACGTCAAAAAACGACATCATTACGTCATTATTTTTGCACCAACCTAATACTTTGTGCCAAAAAAAAAAAAAATTTCATTTAAAAAAAGAATTTTTCGTTAATTATATCATAGAATTGGACATTTGTAAAATCACTGATGACTTTAATCAGTTATTTTACAATACATAAGCCCATTTGATAACAGAAGGGATACAAATCCCACCACTCAGAATTATATTTGACTTAAGCAGCAAACCAAATATTCAGAAAATCTCAAGTTTTCAATCAATAAACTTTACAAGTTAGGCTGTTTTTTTTGTTTTTTTAAAGAACACTAGAATTAAAAATACTTTCTGTAAAAACTTAAATTTCCTCAGTATTTTTTTCACTAACTTTACATGTAATTGATATCACAGGTAGGATTTTGTTTTAAACAAATATGATAAAACATACATTCACATAAACGTGAATCACATTAATGATTGTATAGATGAGGAATACTAAGTGACTGTACCAACACGAGAAAGACAGTCATTCAAAATATATTCTATAATTATCATCATTATGTTCTCTTTGAATTCTCATTACTAACACAGATTATACTAAATTATTAATTGGTAGGATAATCTGTGAGATATTTGTTAGATAATTAATTTTTTTTTTGAGTTCACCCCATGCAAGGCAATAAAGCCACTAACATACAAGGAGTTACTGGGTGTGGATGAATTAGAAACAGAAAAATGACTAATGAATGAGAATAAAAAATGTAATCAGGAGGACATTAAATAGCAATTGACACTGCATTTAAATTTTTGCTGATTAAAGTTGGCTGGAAAACATGGAGCTGGAAAGAAGTTCCACAAGCAAGAAGTGTGAGAAAAGAAACTGTTACCTTAGGGTTACATCTAGCCAGCTCAACTGCAAATTGATGAGATCTCAATGCCAGTCTGGTACTGCACTTAAATTCAAAATGTCTAGGTGTGAAAAGTTCATCTGAACAAGTTATTTATAGAAAAGGCACAGGAAGATAACCTTATAGTGGTGAGAAAGTGAATGAAACCAAGCTGCCAGATCAGGACCAATAATATTGCTTATTCTTCTTTGGATTTTATCAAGGAGCTCTAGATAATACCAGGAGCACTGAACCATATGTAGCAGCAATATTCTAAGCATGGATGAATAATAGACTTATAGATATTTTAATATATTTTATTGTTATACATTATTTATATAGACACAAATATTTAAGTAAATGCTCTGTTTATAATAAACAGTATTAACAATATTTACTGGCCTGAACATCCAAGAAATTTTATGGAAAATATACGTCCTCTAACAGGAACTGAGTTTAGCTATGAAGGAGCATCTGGGTTTAGCAAGATCAATTTTAAAGCTTTTAAACTACAAACTTCCCATGGTTTCCCTTGAAACTGGTAAAGCATGTCAGGCTATATGATGGTTCCGTGTAGGATACAGGTTCGATTCCTGTCGCAGGATGCATATTTTCTATGAAATTTATTGGGCATTCAGGCAGGTAAAATTTGTTAATACTGTTTATTATAAACAGAGCATTTACTTAAATATTTGTATCTATAAAAAGAATGTATAAACATAAAAATGTCTTAAAATAATTGTTGTAGTGTGTGAGATCATTTGTTCTCAGTAAGATACACTTTGATGAGATATGGAAGTTTGAGGGAAATCGAGGAAAATTTGTAGTTTAAAAGCAGTAAAATCGACCTTACTAACCAAACACTTCCTTTGTAGTTAAACTGTTATATCATCTCAGGCTATAAGCAGTTCTGTGTAGGATACAAGTTTGATTCCTGTCAGAGGACATATATTTCCTATGAAATCTCTTGGACATTCAGACTGGTAAATGTTGTTAATACTGTTTATTATAAACAGAACATTTACTTAAATATTTGTGTCTATATAAATAACGTATAACAATAAAATATATTAAATAATTGTTGGACATAGTCCATTTCATAGTGTGTGATGTCATTTGTTTGCTTATAGATATATAGGATAGATTATGGAGAGAAAAATTGTCTCCCATGACAAACCAGTCAATCAAGTTTTTTAGCAGCTGATCTAGTGTTGGATTCAGTGTAGTCTTTCCACTTCATGCCAGCTGAGAACTTCAGCCCCCAAAAGTGCAATGAGTCACTCCCCTGGAGGTTAGCATCAGCCATGCTGGTGGAAGGCAGAAAGGGGTCTCTCAGATGATTAATAGAGAGCAATTTATTTTTGGAAGCTTCAAAATTAATAAGCCATCTTTTGCTCCAGTTAATAACAGGCTGAAGGTCATTGACTGCTATTTTAATATACCAGATAATTAATCTGAAGGATATCTGTAGGATAATTAATCCATAGGAGAATCAAAATGTTGGTTATTTTTAGGATAATTAATCTTTAATATGCCTGTGCAATAATTAGTCTGTGGGATAATTAATTGGTAGAACAATTAATTTGTAGGATGATAATAATAACAATATATCAACTTAGCAATAAGTTGACTGCATATCTGTCTATATCTCTGAGATGATGTATTATGATTACTTACATTATTTACATTATCTGGATTCTTATCCTCATCTTCATTCTCATATCCACAATGTTTCAGCTCTTGTATGCTCAGGCTTTCTTCAGGTGATTAGAATTTCAAACCGAACCCTTTATTTCATCCACCAGGATAGATTGTTCTTAGTTCCATGTGCCTTTTCCTGTTCTCAGTTATTTCCCTTTAACTCAGATTTCCAAGTTTTGGTTCACCACTGCTGTAGCCTGGTATTGAACTCACATCTCTTTGGGTCTAGTCACTGAAGTTGACATGGCCCAGTGGATAAAGGCATGGTTAGATCTAGTGACTAGATCCAAAGAGTTGTGAGTTCAATACCAGGCTACAGTAGTGGTGAGCCAAAACTTGGAGAGGTCAGTTAAAGGAAAATAACTGAGACATTTGGAAGAGGCATGGCACGTGGAACTAGAACAATCTACCCACACCCTCCGTGAACGAAATAAAGAGTTCAGTTTGAAGTTTCAATCACCTGGAGAAGGCCAGAGTGTACAACAGCTGAAATGTTTTGAAGATGGCAATGAAGATGAGGGTAATAGTCCAAATAATGTGAATAATGTAAGTCATCATAATACCTCATCTAAGAGATAAAGACAGATTGTAAAAGAAAAGGAGTTAGAAATAAAGGGTTCAGTTTGAAATTCCAATCACCTGAAGAAGGCCGGAGCATACAACAGCCAAAACGTTGTGAATATGGCAATGAAGATGAGGATAATAGTCTGAATAATGTAAATAATGAAAAGGTTGACTACAGTCAATATTATAGTCATTCTGAACTCCATGATCTTGTCAATAGTTTTATAGTATCTTCTACACAAGGGCTACATACAGTTTTAGAATCAAAATTATCATTCTCCTAGACTGGTTGCCAGCCATGGCTAGAAGGCCCAGTCTTCCTTACTGTTTAGCCTATAGTTTTGGCCATTGTACACTCCGGCCTTCTTCAGGTGGTTGGAATGGCACAGTGAATAAAGGCATTAGTTAGATCCAGTGACAGGACCCAAAGAGTGTGAGTTCAATACCCAGTTAAGGCAGTGGAGAACTTGGAGAGGGGAATTAACAGGAGATAACTGATAACTGACATCCATTAGACATGGCACGTGGAACTAGAACAGTCTACCCAAGTGAGTGAAATAAAGGGTTCAGTTCGACATTCCAACCACCTGAAGAAGGCCGGAGCGTACAACAGCCAAAATGTTGTAATAAATATGGCGACAAAGATGAGGACAATAGTCCAAATAATGTAAATAGTGTACATAATACCTCATCTCAGAAATATAGACAGAATCTGTAGGCTATACATAATCTGTTAGATAATTAATGTGTTTGGTATCTTTAAGATAATTAACCTTTATGCTAATTAATCTGCAGGCTAATTGAAAACTCTACCTTATTATTTATTGAACTCTTGCCTTTTCCTTTCTGTTGTGCTTGTTGCTACATCTGAGCTCTGGTTGACCAATGATAGAGCTTTCTTTCGATGTTCAATTTATAAGGGAAAGAAAGAGATCCCTCCTTTATTTCTGTTAAACACACAAGACAAACATAATAAAAGGATTCATATACTGATCAGCTCCTTCCCAGGCCCATGAGCCAGGTATACTCTTTGTATCACCTAAAATAGGTGGCTTTTATAATCAGGAATGATCTCCAATTCCCTTGCTGCAGAACAAAAAGAGCCACACTGTACTGAAATATAAAACCGAATCCAATGAAACCTTTTACCAATGAACAAAGAATACAACAATAAAAAAGAGTTCAGTCATCTGGATGGATTGATTGATTTGTTTTTTATAGTTTATCAACCTTGTAAGAATCTTTTGGAAATAATAATGACTAGCTGGGAGGAGAAGAGGTGCATTCACACCTTTCATAAAGGTATTTGCATATAAGTAAATATAATGAACCTGACCAGAATTGGAACTCACCTCTCCAGTTTCAGTTACATTACCCACACATCCAAGCATATCACAGATGAAATTCCCAAGCAGTCACCTATCTAGGTTCTGACCAGGCTCGACATTGCTTAACTTTGGTGATCATATGAGAACCAATGTTTCAACATGATATGGTCTTCAATTGTTTGATTAAATCTTAAAATGATAATGGCTCTTCTCAAAATTATAGTTTTTATTTCAAATACTCTTATTTTCTTACTAGTTTTACTTCATCTTATTATTGTTGCTTCTTAATCATATTTGTGGAAAGGCTTTATCAAAAACATTTTTTCAAAATACAATACTTCCTCGGTTATCTGGACACATTGGGACAGGGTTTGAAAAAATAAGTTTGGATAGCATTCAATGTAATAGGTCCTGACCTGGCATCTCGACTCCAGTTACTTTCTCACATACGTGATGTGGTTTCCCTCCGTCTTTTCTACAAATATTTTCATGGCAACTGCTCTGATGAGCTACTTTCACTGGTACCCCAACTGCATGAATTTAAGCGTGTTACTAGGTTGGCATCTAGGTTACTGTCAAAACAGTTAAATTTAACTGCCTCTTCTATTCCAACAGCTTCTTCTCTCACACTTTCTGACAGTGGAACTCTCTTCCTCTTATTTGCTTCCCTGATAACTATAATCTTCAAATATTCAAATGTAATGTCAATCAACATCTTCTGATGCCTTGATCTTGTTCCCCATCCTTCTCTTTATCCTTTCCTCAAACACTCCTCTTTAATTTTAATCTCACTCTATGTAACTCCTTGCGTGCTAGTGGCACTCTTGCCTTGCTTGGGGTGAAATGCTTAAAAAAATAAGAATAAAAAAAATAAATTATCAAGAAAAGAATGAAGAAAAAAGTAATTTTCTGAAAGAAATTTAATGTTTATATCATCAAATAATATTTTCAAAAGCTTTGTTCAAGGTCTTTTCCTGTTTATTTCCCATGAAAAAATGCATAAATCTTTGTCTCTTTCCATCAGCCCATATCGTTTTTCTCCTAACTTCCAAAACTGGATTAAAGTAGGTGTATTTGAGAATAATGTCTGGTCGCTCATATACAAGAATGCCTATCTACTAGATTGGCTTAAAAATCCTTGTAGCAGACGCAGGCTCAGGCACATTTGTGGTTGTTCAACAGCCACAGAGAACACCTGTGGTTTTACTGCAACTATGCTGGGTTGACCTTAGTTATGAAGTTTGAGAGAAAGTGCAATATCTGGTATGATCAACAGCTTGAACAAAGCTAGTACTCTCAAACCCTTGGTCACTATGACTATGACTTCATGCTAGCACAACTATCAACAGCTTTCGAATAGTTCCATCTACCCAGGCTGGGATCAACCCATGGTATGTTTTTCAGGCACTTTTTCTGGCTGAGATCCCCTCCCCCAAATGGATAACATCAAGAATTCACCTTCTTGACAAATCAACCATGATGAGATTTGAAACTAGATCTCGTAGTTAGAAAGCAAATGTTCGAACCACTCGGCCATGTACCTAATGATTTGTAAAAATAACTTTGTCAAGTATTTCTTTGGTATTTAAAACTGATTTTCTGAATGTTGAGTATGGCTTTTTAAATTTTCAAAAAATATTTTCAAGATTACAGTGATGTTCACTGTGGGCAAAGCCTTGAAGCCGCTCAAGGTAGATGGTTACAGTAAGAGGCACTGTTTATGCAGACAGGAGGGGAAGATAATTAACCCTAGAACAGGTTAAGATTTTAGTGATCAGGGAAACATCCTCTTGAAAGTCGGTTCTACAGAGAACTTGTTCACAGGAAAAGTTGTTTGAGTAGAACTTAGTATTCACCAATGGAAGGCAATGTTCTTTCCACTCAAAGGGTTAAAAAGGAATCTGCAGTATTTGTTCATTAAGTGGGAAACACTTTTTGTTTAATGCTGAATTGGCATCAGTTTAATTCACCATAAAAAAGGGAAATAAAATATATTAATGTCCATGTGCATTGTCAGGGGTTACTAAGGGGCCTTCCATCTTAGAAAATTTGCTCCCTTAATATTTCAAGTGGTGGTCTTTTCAGTTATGATGGGCCAAATAAGAATTTGCACATTAAAATTAGTTGAGTGGAGAGGTAGGTAATGGCTACTCCAGTTACTGCTATGCTGTAACTACTTATTTAAGACATTGCATACTGGGAAAGAAATATTCGGAAAATGCTATTGAACTTCCAACATCATGATCTAAGAAGGGCAGGAGTTAGAGAGTTTCCACTGTTGACAATTGCAAATTCTGATAGAGAAAAAGTACCCCCATAATATCTTCAACAAGAACTTGTACAGCAGATGTCAAGAATCTCATTTTTCATTATTCATTTTGAAAGCAAGATGGAAACTTCTTGGACATATTTTGTGAATGGGACCAGAATGCCCAGCTAAAAAAAGCCATGATGTTTTACTTTGAAAAGACTGACTTCAAAAAGTTCAGAGGTCATCCAAGAACCACCATAGTCACAACGCTGAACTGAGACATTCAAAGAACAAGGCAGAAAGATCCCTTTTTTTTCCTTTGGATAAGTTTACATTAAAGGATGATCTGCAACAAATCTGCAAACTTGCAGAGGACAGAGAAGGCTGGCAAAATATTGTTGAATGCAATGTTACTGGAAATGAGAGAACATGTTAATGTTATGGGAGCTAGGTACCATCACCCCATCCATGTAAACCATTTACTCCCTCCACCTCAAGGAAATTATGAGAACTAAATTTTATTGTGGAAATTCTTACTTACTCCTCTCTCTGATTTAAAGGCTTTTTCTTTTCAAAACACTCTGATAGCAAACCTGCCGATATGACCAGGATCTGTAATTAATTTTGTCTAGGTTTTCTTTTGTTTTATTTCTGTAGTTTCTTATTGTTAATAACCAGGTCATTTTAACATTCCACAAGTATAGAGTATCGACCAGAAATTAAGATAAGAATTACTTTTAATATATCTTGTTGGGAACTTATACTTTTGATTGGACAAAAACTCTAAAACAATTTTTGGATCCCTGATATTTAATTAATGATTGCAGAATGCATAAAATCAATTAAGGATTTGCAATAAAGTAAAGTAAAGTGAAAGAAAAAGTGGGCAAAATTAATAACGATGACAATGCTTAATGTAAAATGTTCGGAAAACTTAAAACTATTTAGAAAATGTCTACCTTTTATCCTAAATTGTTAGCTTCAAATAATTTTTCTTTTTTTTTTTTCATACTCCTTATTGTTTCAAACATGACATTAATCCAAAACTGAGAAGCAGATTATTTATACATGAGGCATTGTAAAAGATTTTAGATATAAAAACAATTCTTTAATCCCTAGCTTTAAGCAGATTATTTATACATAAGGCATTGTAAAAGATTTTAGATATAAAAACAATTCTTTAATCCCTAGCTTTAAGCAGATTATTTATACACGAGGCATTGTAAAAGATTTTAGATATGAAAACAATTCTTTAATCCCTAGCTTTAAGCAGATTATTTATACACGAGGCATTGTAAAAGATTTTAGATATGAAAACAATTCTTTAATCCCTAGCTTTAAGCAGATTATTTATACACGAGGCATTGTAAAAGATTTTAGATATGAAAACAATTCTTTAATCCCTAGCTTTAAGCAGATTATTTATACATGAGGCATTGTAAAAGATTTTAGATATAAAACAATTCTTTAATCCCTAGATTTAAGCAGATTATTTATACATGAGGTATTGTAAAAGATTTTAGATATAAAAACAATTCTTTAATCCCTATCTTTAAGCAGATTATTTATACATGAGGTATTGTAAAAGATTTTAGATATAAAAACAATTCTTTAATCCCTATCTTTAAGCAGATTATTTATACATGAGGCATTGTAAAAGATTTTAGATATAAAAACAATTCTTTAATCCCTAGCTTTAAGCAGATTATTTATACACGAGGCATTGTAAAAGATTTTAGAAATGAAAACAATTCTTTAATCCCTAGATTTAAGCAGATTATATATACATGAGGCATTATAAAAGATTTTAGATATAAAAACAATTCTTTAATCCCTATCTTTAAGTAGATTATTTATACATGAGGCATTGTAAAAATTTTTAGATATAAAAACAATTCTTTAATGCCTAGCTTTAAGCAGATTATTTATACATGAGGCTTGGAAAAGCTTTTAGATATAAAAACAATTCTTTAATCCCTAGATTTAAGCAGATTATTTATACACGAGGCATTGTAAAAGATTTCAAAAATAAAAACAATTCTTTAATCCCATGACTTTGATTTATGATAGAAAGATTGTTATTTAGACATGAGGCATCCTAAAGTTTAAATTCAAAAATTACTATTCTTAAATCTTAGTTTTAAACATGACTGTAATTCATTAAAAAAAAACATTATTTATACAAGAGGCATTATAAATCTTAAATTTAAAAAAAATCTGTACTTTAATTCTTAGATTTAACCCTGACTTTAATTACTAACAGAGCAGATTATAATTTATACAAGAGACATTGTAAAATTTATATTGTAAAGTTATGCCCTAATTTTTTTAAAAAAGAGGAATAATTTTTAATGACTCTCACCTAAATTTCAAATTGTCGTTTTTTCTAGATTTGTTTTACTCTCTTTGAAATAACATTTTTCAACAAAAATTAATTTAAAAAAAAACAAAAAAATGAATAAAAAAAAATGCTGCCTTTTTTAGCCGTCACTCATTTCAACTTGGCAGTTGTAAGTTATCATTTGTCGATCTAATGCCTTTATTAGGAATTGAACAAATCCATATAATCTGTTGGCTTTTTCATCAACATACACTTCCAACTTACATTCTTATTGTATAAACTGTCATACTATTTTTTTTTTGTTTTTTGTTTTTTTGGGGGTTGTATGCTTCTATCATGCTTTGTCTGTGTTTCTTATACAAGTATATATTCTGGCATATTTAATAAATAGACAACATTTACCAATATCTCCTTCTTCCCAACACTTCCAATCAATTTTCGTTTATTTAGTTCCATTTGCTTGATTTTGTTGTTTTTTTGTTGATTTTCAATTCTTCTTTCTTTCTGCAGTTATAAAATGTTTTATTCAGTAAAAAAAAATCTGATTAGCTTTTAATTAAAACTGCCAAATAATTATTTCTCTCAATCAATATTTTAGCCAATTAAAATAATTAATTTTAAGTTGATTTAAATAAAATATATTATTTAATTAAATAAAACTTAAATTCCAGTTCATTAAAATACTTAATTTTAACTTCATAAAAATAGTTTGTGAATGCTTAAAAATATTTTCAGTTGATTAAAATATTCACTACATTTTCTATTGATTAAAAGTAACACAATTTTTGCTTGATTTAAATGTTCAGTTTTTAAATTATTAAAAAATATTCAATTTTCTATCGATTAAAATATTCAACAAATCGATTAATAATATTCAATAAATATTAAATTAATTAAAAATACTAAGTTTCACTTGTTTAAATACTCTATTTTTAATTGATTAAAAATACTCTATTTTCAATTGAATAAAAATACTCTATTTTCAATTGATTAAAACAGTTTTCAATTGATTAAAATATTCAATTAAATTTTAACTGAATAAAAAACTCTGTTAAACAAAACATTATTCTCATTAAAAATAAGAATATTTTATTCTGTAATATAAAACACATTCTGACATATATTTATTGTTTACACATTCTTATCTCCTCTATTTGAAGGCCTTATAGCCACATTACATTAAAACACTGGTTTACCTATGATCATTGAAGTTAAGTAACATTGAACTTGGTCAGTACCTTGATGGGTAACTGCTTGGGAATACCAGGTGCTGTAAGCTTGGATGTATGGGTGGTGTAATGGATAATGACTCTGAATTGTTAATTGGAGAACTCAGTTCCAATTCCCATTGGGTTTGTTATATTAACATGTACAAATACCCTTCAGAAAAGGTATGAATCCACCTCTGCTACTCTCAGCTATGGGTTAATTAGTAAGACTTCTATCATTAAATCATTATTATCTCAAAAATAAAAATTATTAGAATTTTCATGGGGAAAAAGAGACAGAAAAATAAGAAAAATTATTAAACATAACAATGGAAATACTCCTTAATGTGTAGGGGTGATCAGGTTGTTAATATAATATAATATTGCAAGAATTACTTATGTATCGCAGTCCTTTGGGATGATCATCAGTTTATTAAGTGCCATATGTGATGTGAATATGCTTGGGTGACCATCTCTCTTTCGCTTCATGACTGACTAGGTAGAAGACATTTCCACACTAGGTTGCCATTTCTTTCTGTGGTAGACTGGTTACCGACTAAGACTATAGGACCCAGTCTGTCTTGTTAATCAACCCATAGCTGCAGGAGGAGAGGAGATGGATTCATACCTTTCCCAAGGGTATTTGCACATAAGTAAAACATAATGAACCTGACTGGAATTTAAACTTGTCTCTCTGATTTTCCATTCTCAAGCTGATATCCATTACACTGCAACAGGCATACATTTTGATGATAGTTAAATAATAATAATAATAATAATAATAAAAATGATAATAATAATAATAATTATTATTATTAATTGTAGTAGTTGTTCTTCATTCAATCATTGAAAGAAAAATTTAAACCTCTGAAATGAATACTTAAAATTATTAAGAATTAATATGAAATGTGAAATGTTTTTAAATTTAATATGAAATATAAAAAATTAATATGAATATAATTTTTGTTTTAAATTTAATATAAATTTTTTTGAAAATTTAATATGAATATAAATTTAAAAAAATCTAATATGAAATATAAAATATTTTAAATTTTATATGAAATCTAAAAATTTTTAAAATTTAATATGAATATCAGTATTTTAAAATCTAATATGAAATATAAAATATTTTAAAATTTGATATGAATATAAATTTTAAAAAAAATTTAATATGAATATAAATTTAAAAAATTTAATATGAAATATAAATTTTATAATAATTTAATATGAAATATAATTTCTTTTTAAAATTAATATAAATTATAAAAATTTAGACAATTTAATATGAATATAAAAATTTTAAAAATATGAATATAAAAATTTAATATGAATATAAAATTTTAAAAATTCTATATAAAATATAATTTCTTTTTAAATCTAATATAAATTATAAAATTTAAACAATTTAATATGAATATAAAAATTTTAAGAATATGAATATAAAATTTAAAAAATTTAATATTAATATAAAATTTAAAAAATTTAATATGAATATAAAATTTAAAAAATTTAATATGAAATATAAAATTCTTTTAAATCTAATATGAATCAATTTTTTAAATTTAACATGAAATATAAAATTTAAAAAAATTTAATATGAATATAAAATTTTTTAAAAATTTAATATGAAATATAAAATTTAAAAAAATTTAATATCAAACAATTTAAAAAAAATTTAACATGAAATATAAAATTTAAAAAAATTTAATATGAAATATAAAAATGCTCAGTATGTTTATTTGATTAGTTTTCCCTCCTGTTCTTATAAAATCTTAAAAAATAAAAATTGCTTATGACAAATCTACTCAATTCACTAAACCTGTCTGATATTATTACACACTAATTCTTGAACCAAAAGAATAAACATATAATCAATAACAACACAGTATGTTAGAAATTCAGACAAAAATTGTTAACATAATATTAGGTTGGTGCAAAAATAATGACGTAATAATGTCGTTTTTTGACGTTAAAGAATACGTCAAAAACGACATTATTACGTCATTATTTTTGCAGCAACCTAATACATGCCATTTTTATGACCAGTTTCTTCAGTTTTATTACAATATTTAGTCTCACTGTAATTTTGCAGACAATTTATCATTACTATTATTTATTGGTATGATTCTATATTACTATTGTACATGGATTTTTCCTTGTTGTCATTAGCAAAAAGTTTTGATCACTTAGGTTCTTTCTGTTGAAATTTTGGAGACAATATGCTAGATATATTTACTTTTATACTTTGCTTTTCTCATATTTGTCATCCTTCTCACAGTGAACGAGCTGTATGACTAGCTAGCCGTTACTCCAAATCATGCATTTCTGCAATGTTTAACAAGCTCGTCTCACAGAACATCTTCTGGGATAAGAATCAAGATGACAAGGGATAAAAAAAAATCAATGTATAATAGTAAAAAAAATGTCTTAGAAATTCTAGAAAAAGTGATTGGAACATTGGGATATAGACAACAAAATCAAAGAAATTGGTTGTGAAGGATCAATGTATAATGGTAACAATTCTTCTTAGGAATTCAAAGACTTTCTGATTAGTTTCGATCTAACTAGTGTCACTTCTAAGCAGTAAAGCTAAGACACAAGAAAAGAATAACGCAGTAATATGTTAATGCCACATACAAATTAGGAAAATTTCCAAATAAATAAAAATTATGTTTAGCGTAATCTTTTCTCAACATTGTCATTGTTTTTCAGTCAATGTATTATTAGAATTATACATTGAATGTTTTGGACCATTTTCTTTACATATATATATATATATATATATATATATATATATATATATATGTATTATCAATTCACCCTAAGCAAGACAAGCACGGGGCTACCGGAATGAAAGAAAATTAGAGATCTGTAGAAGAAACCAGAGACTCACTCCTAAACAAGAAACAAGGAATATTTGTGGTATTTAGCATAAACATTTGGCCATCTTTACCTGTGATTTTTTAAGATGATGGACTTTTACTATTATACATTGATTTTTTTGGGACTATTTCTTACTTGTCTTTGTCGTCTTCATTACAAAATTTTGGCCATTGTGGGGAGGAGCAAATATTTTACAGGGACAAGGGATAGCTTTCTAACTCCTTCCACACACAAAAAAATGATTGAACTAATTTTAATTGACCCCCATAACTTAAAGGCACCACCAATTAAGATATTGGGGGGGGTATCTAAGTTTCATTTCATCAGCATTTTTGCTTAGGTTCAGTATTTTTTCTGACCTATTTCTTTGTTGGATTTTTTTCACAACAATTTAGGTACTGTTTCTTTGAAGATAGCTAAAAGTTATACACCATCCTTAGGCCCAATGTCCATTGGTATCAATAGTATTCTGAATTTTCCCTCTCTGGTGGGATCATCGAAAGATATCAAAATCTATCATGTTTTGTTTTACAGGCAAATTATTTGCACTCCTCTCAAGACCTAATCATCTTTGTACAGCTTCAAGTAGCTGAGTGTTGCAGCCTTCTCCTAGACTGGCTACTAAACACGTCTAGTCTAGCTTGCTTTTTAACCCATAGCTGAATGGAGAAAAGATGGATTCATACTTTTTCAAAGTTTATTTGTGTGAAAGCAAATGCAATGAACACTGGGATAAAAACAAAAATGATAAGGATACTCGTCTGAAAGAATCAATGTATAATAGTAAAAATACAGGAGTTCAGATAGAACAGTAGTGAAAACGTTAGAATAAAGATAAATAAACAGAGAGAAATAATCAAAGTGAATCAAAGTAAAATAGTGACAAGAACACATTTTAGAAATTCAAATGTAAACAAGAAGAATGCTGTTGTTAAAATTTCAGACAATCCATTTTTTCAGCCCTTATCAGGTTTGATTCATGAGAGGAAAGGATATTTTGTTTTCAAAAAAAGCTCAGCAAGAAATGCCTCACTAAGTCTATAAAGAAGAGATTAAATTTGTTCTAATAATATTGGACATATTAATGGAATTTTTTTTTTAAAGTTACAGACAATACATTTCTATGGTTAAGAACTACACTATGAAAATAGATAAACCTTCACACAGACTTGTTCAGTTTTCCAATCATAGTCATATAGGAAGTTTAATTTGTTCTTATGGCAATCTGTGATGAGGGCTGAAACATTTTGTTAACAATAGCAACTATACAAAGAAGAGATACAAGCCTCTGAATAAAACTGATTATGTTAATGAGTCTTCTGAAAGTTATAAACAATATATTTTAGTTTTTCTTGTAATTTCTAAGATGAGGAACTGTTACTATCAGATTCTTTTGTGTCGGAATTGTGAGAATTACAGCCAAGATG
Organism: Acanthosepion lycidas; assembly: GCA_963932145.1. NCBI lineage: Eukaryota > Metazoa > Mollusca > Cephalopoda > Sepiida > Sepiidae > Acanthosepion > Acanthosepion lycidas. Next base: position 3,736,155 of record OZ010608.1, on the reverse strand, counting down.
ACAATAATGGTCCGAATAGCCTGGCATATAAGAATGATAATTACTCATCTAAACAAAATTTGAACAGAAATGATCTAATTAATAAATATCCGGTATGATGTACTCATATGTTGAAATGTTATAACAACCAAGATGAGATTGCTAGTCCAAATAACAAAACATAATAATGATAATATCCCATCTCAAAAATTTCAACCAAAATTATTAAATTGATACAGATTCGATCTAATATACTAAAATACTGAAATGTGAGTAAAACTTCTAAGATCAGAATGTTAGTCCTAAAAATAAGCATATAATACTGATATTTTGTCATCTGAAACATTCCATCAAATATTATCAAATTGGTACCGATGCAACATGAATTATTAACAGACCAAAATGTTTTGAGGAGAAAAACAAAGATGAGATTGCTAGTCCAAAGGACAAAGCATATAATAATGATAATTCTTCATCTCAAAAATCCCAACAAAAATGATCGATACAGATCCAATATGATATATTAAGAGGTTGAAATTTTGTGAGTAAAACAACCAAAATGAGAATACTGGTTTGAATAACAGATATTAAGTTTTTGTCTCATATATTAATTACTCGTCATTAATTTTTTTAATAAAATTTTAATGGCTGTACCACTCAGCCATCTTTCTGCCTGGATTTTTAAAACAAGGTACTGTTACTATTTTATACCAAATTTTTTCTATCGGTTTCCTTATCTTTGTTGTTATTATCACAATATTCTGATTACTGTACCTTCTTCATTTCTCTGCATTTCTGAGTTAGATATTTTTAGGATTTTAAGCTGATTTATGAATGATGTCTGCAATTTGTTGTTTTTAAGCAAATATTTAGGCTACAAAAAGATCGTTATGAAAACGATAATGATACCAAAATTGGTTTGTAAGAATCAATGTATCATGGAAACAATTCCTCATTGCATAAATTCAGATAAGATTTATTATAAGACGGATATGCTACCAGAATGGAGACAACTTGAAAAGTCTCTACTAAAACTGGTACAAATATACAAACAATTAAGATTCTTCTGTAGATGTCCAAAATCTGAAATAATAATGAAAACATCAGAAAGACAAAACCACAGATGAGAAAAGAGATTGAAGATTCTTTAATTAGGCAGTGAATCCATCATGATCACTGAATAAAGCACTTTCTACCTGTGAGCAATCATTCTTAATTTTAATAACTGAAGATATAGAAAATTTCAAACCTTCATGGCAAGGACACACTTATTTAGCTAGCAAACTACCCGCATGCCCTCTATATTCCATTGGTGAGAAGTAAGTTCCACTTCTTCCAGTAAACTACTGCTCTGTGGAACTAACTCCTAAGAGAATGCTTCTCTACTCACTACAGTCTTAACCTGTCCAAGCCTAGAGTCAACCATTATCTTCCACTCCTATTTACACAAATTACCTCCTAACATAACCCTCTTTCTTGAATGGCTCCCAGGACTTGTAAAGGGTGAAACATAATGTAAAAAAAAAACAACAAAAAAAAAAAGAAAAATTCAATAAAAATCTGGAAAAATTAAAATTGCAAGAATACAAAAATCTAAAGCCCATCAAATAGGAAACTCCAATCCAAAGAATACAATATAAATTTCTCCCAACAATCTTTAAAAACAATGAGAAATAGCAGAAAATGCCACTGAAGTATATAATAAATGTGAATGTCAGTGTATCACTGTGTCACACTTTCTCAACTTTACTCCTAAAGACCATAGCCGAACAAACCATACTATTTTTGAATCAGGCTGACTCTGTGAGCAAATTAAAAACATTCCGTGTCTGATCCAGACCCACAATCCTGAAATTTTGGATTGCCAAGTTTTCATTTCTGCGATTGTTTTCGGCAATTTTTTTATGTGATTTTTTTTCTGACAAATTTCTTTGTACGATAAGATCTGACCATGTGAAAATCTGGCAGATGAGATAAAAGGGGAAAGTAAAATAAAGATAAAAAGACAAGGAAAGCATGGTCATACAGTGATAGTAATACAGATCCTTAAAGCACGGAGTGATAAGCTCAGATGGAAAATGGGACTAACATGAGGTGGGATAAAAGATGAGGGATGCCTGATGGTACAGTGATTCAAATATTGTGATAGAAACAAGTATGAAGAAATTGGTCCGACAGAATCAATGCATAATAGTTTAGCGTTATGAGAATATAAAATAAAACGATTGTACGATGTTTAGCGGAAAACTTTGAAATAATATTTCAGTAAAGGCAATGCAATTCAAAACAGATCTGAATGCTACCTGTGGCTTATTTAAAACATTCTAAAAAGAAAGGGTTGCTAAAGTTGACATATTTGGATAGTGCATAGATTGCTTGATGACAATTTTAGGCAAACATTAAGACATTATTTCTTATGAAATTTTTGTTTTATTTTCTTTCTTCAAATGACACCGCATGCCATCATTTTGTTTCTGTCTTCTCCATCCCTCAGGCATAAGTGAGGCATTTATAACCACGCCCTCCCTTCTTGCTCTCTTCCTGACAGGAATCATCTCTATGACTATTCTCCACTGCTTTTCCTTTCACTTGTAGAATATATTAGCAGGCCATTAGTTGTATCTTGTTCTTTACTTCAGCATACCATTGACTTTTTTGATAACAGTGCTGACCATTAAATAACAAGAAAAGAAGACTGATGGATGAAAGTAAGGTTCTTGTACTACTTTCAGATTGGAAGAATACGATTCCAGCTTTCCTCCTCCTCCTCCTCCTCCTCTTCCTCCCCAAATGGTGCCTGGCTGCTGCCCATTGCTTATCTTGGCCTGATAGGGGAGCACACGTGTAGGGGGCCAGTGAGACAGCAGTGAGTGTCACCAGGACTACTTGCATTGCCGATTGTCTTGAAGACTCTGTAATCAGAACCATGAAAGACATGGATGATTCTTATAGCCATACAGGCAGGAAAGAAAAAAAAGCCAAAAAAAAGAAAAGAAAGAAAAAAAAAAGCAAAGGAAAATGAAACAAAGCAAAATTGAAAAAAAAAAAGTCAAGGAGAAACAACGAAAAACAAACAAAAAAATATTTTAACAAAATTCCTACAACGGCTGTTGGGGGTGAAATAAACAGTTTTGAAAAGCACTTGCCCCCCCCTACTCAAATTTGCGGAACCTTGAGATCTTGCTTGTCCTATCATTTTGCAATTAATTAAGAAGTCTAGTCTAGAAAAACAATAGAAAACACATTATTAGCATGTTATGAAACATGTCAAGAAAATGTCTAATCCTTGATATCAAAATTGGAAGAAACTAAATGTCTAATGCAGAAAGAGATGTGCTGCTGGTGTAATAAATAGAGGATCAGAATGAGAAATTGGAGAGCTGAGTTCAAATTCTAGTTGGGTTTATTACATTCACTTCTATGCAAATACCCTTGGGAAAGGTTTAAATCTATCTTCTCCCCCTGCTATAGGTTAAATAGTGGGACTTGTAGCTAAAAACAAATCATTTGTTATTCTTAATAAAATTGTCAATGCAATATTCACTTACAAATTAAAAAAAAAAAAAAAAATTTAATCGTTCTTACCATCCAAAATATGTTTCAGCTATAAATAACACACAAAGGGTTGATAAACCGTAAAAAAAAAACAATGATTCAATCGCTCATCATAATACTGAAAGTAATATTTACACAGCATTGTCATTAAAGATTATCTCATAATAACAACTTAATTTTGTTTTGTATGAAACACTAGAAATCAATTTACTTTTAAAAAAAGTTAATCAATTTCACAGCGGTTATCTTCATGAGATCCAACCTAATTTTAGGCAATAGAAGGAGATATTTTTAAAAGCATTTGTTGTCTTTTAACACATTGACTGTAAACCTTATTACTTTAAATATTATTATAGTAGATACTTTGTATTTAAAACAGATGGTCCATTTTTATTTATAAAGCAGTATGCATTATGTGAGAAAGTGTTTATTATTCCTTCTAAATATTTTCTTAATAATAAAACATATTCATTTATTATTAGGGTGGAATTCTTCAACTGATGTATGCCATCTGTTTATATATATATATATATATATATAATATCAATTTGTAATTGGTATAGATTATTCCAAAGAGGCCATTAATGCAATAAGAGCTCAATGTAAGTTACAGAGCAAATATGATAAATTAAGAAAAAAACCTTAAAAATCCTTATCGGTTATAATTCATTTCATGAATATTATTATATTCATCTCTTTAGACTGAATATTTTTAAGAAATGGAATCAATCCATCCAGGCAGACAGATATACCGGAATAAAAAGGAGAGAGAACAAAAGAGAGGAAAAAAAAGAAGAAAAAATTTCTTTTTTTTTTCTTTCTCTCTCATTTTTGCATTTCTCACATGATGTGTCCCCCACACATAAAACCTGTCAGGACAATCGAAGAAGGTCATGCGCATATCTATAAATAAAGTTAAATTGCATCAAGTTATATGCACACTCCTCACATTCCAGGTTTGAAAGAGTTCAGCAGTGTTTACACGGCCTTGTGGGTGATGAATTACTTTCAACCCTACAGACAAAACTTTCCCTACAGACAAAACTTTACTAGTCTCTTGTTATTTCTCTGGCAAATGTTCAGATGAGCTACATTCTTTAGTTCCATCAGTTTAGACATTTTCAGCTAGGGCTCACCATGGATCAAATAATACTCATTTCCTTCATATTCCATTGGTAGGGAAGAAGATCAGCTTCTTCCCAAGAACTGTTATTTTGCCACTCAATACTAAATTTTCCTTTCAAGCATTTGAGTAAAAAGAACATTCTCTTCATATTCTATTGGTCAGTCATAAGTTCTACCCTGATAGCTTCTTCCCATAAACTACTGCTCTGTGGAACTGACTCCAAAGAGGATGCTACAATCTATACACTTTTTCAAGTCTAGAGTCAACCATTATCTATCCAATAATAGATATAATCTATTATAAGATATGATAATATAATCTGCGCTTACTTCTACCTCTTATGTCTATACAACAATCTCAATCGGTAATGCCCTACCTTCAGTCACTCTTGGACCTTGTAGTGGGTGAACAATAATATTTTTTTAAAAAGTGAAATATCCAATAAGAAAAATCAGTTTTATTGTTAACCCTTTTTTCGATAAACTGAAGTAGTGTAGTTGTAATCATGATTTTATATCAACATATTTTTGGCAACTGATTTTCAATATTAAAATAAACACGACAACATTAGTCTGATATACATTTGGTTAACTTCTGTTAAAATTTTTCTAATGTCATAATTTTTCCTTCATCTCATACTTCAAATAAAATTACTGTTCTGTTCCCAAACAACTGTCCAGTTTTATAATGATGCCCTGTATAAAGACTTGATGTTATCTCTTAGTTAATACATTTTCATCAGTTTCTTGATTAATACCAGTGTTTTAAAAATTCACTTTGTCTGCAGCATTGTTCATAAAACGATCTAATTTACCTTAATTACTTTGTTAATTTTATTGGATTATTCTTTGTCTGCATGTCCCTTCAGTATGATATAATATTGTGCTTTTATCAAAGATACATCTACATTGATATAAATTGACATAAAATAAGAAAGAAACCATTTCAAGAATCACATGCTAGAAACATCCATTAAACAGCATCAAATTTGAACATATATTAGGTGGTGCAAAAATAATGACGTAATAATGTCGTTTTTTGACATTAAAACATACGTCAAAAAACGACATCATTGCGTCATTATTTATGCAGCAACCTAATACAATGTCCAGGTCATTCTGAATCATGTCAAGTGGGTGGGAGCTCCCCAACATGCATTTTCTCAGCTAAATAAGCCGCAACCCAAAATATGCCTCCAATTTCAACTGCTTCTCTAATCAACACTGCTCTCTGTCAATTATCTGGACTTTAACTCAAAGAAGGTATATATATATATATATATATATATATATATATATATATATATATATATATATATATATATATATCCTATGCAATGAGAATGAAAGTAATATATAAATTCCAATGTTCACAGCATTAATCCAAAAGAGGGCTCGATACCAATAGTACAGCGATAATTATTTATTTATTATAATTTTATCTTATAGACAAAACCATTTTACTCACTACAAAGATGCAACTTGGTTAACCATTTTCAATTCTCACCCGTCGAAGTGCAGTTGAAATGCACTGAAACCAAGTTGCATCTTTGTAGTGAGTAAAATGGTTTTGTCTATATGATAAAATTATAATAAATAAATAATATATATTTTTTTTTTGTTTTTTCTTGTGCCACTTGAGCCTGACATTCCGAGGCCAGCTGGCTTCTTTCTTGTATATTGGGTTGAGTCATAAATAATTTCCGTTTATCAACCTTGTTCTTCCAAAAGTAGAATTACAATCACATCTTATTCAATTATTAATTAATTTCAATGACATGTTTTCACTCATCTGGCTGCTCATCAATACCACTTGAGTAAAATTCTGCAGATCGAGATGTGAAAAAGTTTTCAGAGAACTGGTTTTCATTAGAGAAAGTTTTATCGTATCAAAGTATTTTGAAGCAATCAAAAAAAGGTAATAATCAGTTGGGGCAAAGTCAGATGAATATGACAGGTGAAATAGAACAGATCAACCAAGTTTCACATTTTTTCCTGCGTTATCCCTGTGGTATATGGCCTTGTTTTTCATGGAAGAGAACAAAGTTTTTCTTTTAATCCACTGTGTATGCTGCCACGGTAGTGCAAAAACTAAAATATATTAGTGTACTCCAGATTTATTCTTAATTGCTACATATACTTAGTAGTTAGGATGATACATTTATTACAATTGATTCTCCAAAACAGATGTTACTTATGACTCAACTTAAATGAAGTTTTTAGTTAAACTTTTCACTTGTAAGAAACCAATTTTAGCAAGAAGGTTGTAAAGGGTAGATTTACAAATGCCTCCCAGCCTGATCTTATAACATTAACAAATCCTTTCAATCTGTTCTGCCATCCTTCTTACACAAAAGGTTTCCTTTTCCTCATAGATCACACCCGATGAAGGCTGAAGAATGGATCTGTAAAAATATTTAAATAACAACAGTAAATATACAAAGAAGAGATCTGAGTATCTGAACAACCATCGAACATGTTAATAACTTAACTCTTCTCAAAATTAACAACTCTTCTTTAATACATATTCCCAAGTAGAAATTCCAGATCTAGAGTTGAATTTAAGCCGATATTTGTTGAGTTCAATTCTTGACTTAAAAATATATAAAGAAAATCTTTTTCAAAACAGTGAATTTCCAAATCCCTTAAGTAATCTGAGGAATGAAAATAAAAATGATAATCAAACGACGGCAAACTTGGACCTTTATGTCTGCAAAATAACAAATTTTCAAAAGGACAGTTTTTCCATTGATGCCACTAATATTTTAACTAACTTCATTCCTCGGCAATGTCTATTGTTTTAAAAAGCAACGATTAGAATTGTAAAAATAACTACATATATAAAAGTAAATTTATATATTTCTTTCTTCTTGAGAATTGATCACAAAAATATAAAATACGATTTATTTATATTGTTTATTGGGATGCTTGGCAAAACATCAGCTAGCAGCCAATTGATTTGGACTTTATATTAGGTTGCTGCAAAAATAATGACGTAATAATGTCGTTTTTTGGCGTATTTTTTAACGTCAAAAAACGACATTATTACGTCATTATTTTTGCACCAACCTAATAATATGGTAATTAATAAAGATTTCTTTATAGTTGGATCACATATTTTAATAAATATTTATAAATTTATGAATAAAAAATTATTTTCATATTTATCTTTTTATAAATTAGTAAATGATAAATAAGATTCACAGTAGAGTAATGGATAGTGGCTCAGATTGAAGAATCAGAGAGCTGAGTTCAAGTCCCATGCAGATCCATTACATTCACTTATGTGATAATACCCTTGGGAAAAGTATGAATTCTCTTCTTCTCCCACTAGCTATGGGTGAGTAGTAGGATAGACTGGGTTTTATAGCCTTGGATGGCAACTAGTCTAGAAGAAGAACAACTCTGAATTTAAACCAACCTCAAGAGGGTTGGACTTCATCAGGCTATCTTAACCAAGAAACACCACTTCTACTGCAATACATGTGGTACCCCTATGAACCTGATGTGTTGTGGGATTCACTATTACATGTGAAAAATGATAAA
>OZ010608.1:3630450-3720450 GCA_963932145.1 Acanthosepion lycidas | reverse complement strand
GTTGATGAAACCAGTGCCGTATTTAAATGTTGCAAGCATATACGACCTGAGTAATGATCGCAAAAATTTTACGGCCAAAATGCGGGTTGGGGTGACGGCTAATAGTGCGTTGAAGAAAGTGGAGCGAACAAAATTTGCACCTTACTAATGTTGAGAAAAAAAAAAAAAAATGCCAAGTCTGCTTCTCCTAAGACTTTTTTAGCTCACTTGAAATGAAGACATCCAAGATTTTCCTATGTGTGAGGACAACTATATTTATTGACAGATGTTATAGAGGAAACAAAAAAAAAAAAACAAATGGAAAAGAAAAATAAAAAATGAAAAAAAAAACAACAAAGCAAAAAAAAAAATGAAAAAAAAATCACAAAAAATGATTACAATATTTCAAAAGGATGTTAGTTATCTAATATCCGCAAATTTTATTAGCTGAAGTCTATATTTTGTAGAATGATTTGTGCAAAATGCCAAAGATTATTTCTTTTTCTGTAAATTTGTGTAAAGTGGAATGATGATGGAATGAAGTTATAATAAGATAATATGTTTGATTGTACCTACAATGGACAAGATTATAATGTAGGCCCCTCTCCAACATTCCAGTTCTGTTGTCATTCAGGGTACTCCTCCTCATCCTTACCAGCCTTTATTCCAGTTTGCTTATTTTTTTAAAATTATTATTATTATTAAGGCCTTCCTTAATTCCAGTTGAATTTAGTAAAAAAGGAAAAAAATATGAATAAAAATAAATTCCTGATATGTTACGTTAATTTCCAATTTGCATCTTCCAAATTATTGGTGAATTTGTTGATTTCGTTGTTTCTTAATCAGCATAAGGCTTTTTCATCTGATTATAAAAAAAATAAACAAATAAACAAAAAAACATTTTCTAAGATATATTAAAAGCATAAACAAACAGTAAGCTCCCGGGAGGTAATTCTAATGTTTCCCAATATGAGAAATTAAAATAAAAAAAAAAAAAAAAAATTAATGTAGAATTGTGAATTGCCTTAGAATTGTCTCCCCTGAGCTGTCTATTTGTTATTTTTTGTTTGTTTTTTTTTTTTTTTTTTTGTTTTATGAACTTCAAATGTCTCATGACTGTGTTGTCATAGGCTGATTACCAATTTTGTGGGGATACCCTGGTTTTTGTTTATATTGTTAATGTCCTTTATTTTTAATTTTATTTTACTTTTGATGTCAGCTATTATTATTATTATTATTATTATTATTATTATTATTATTATTCCAAAAGAAATTCTCCCTGCAGTTGTCCTGCAGCCTGAAGCGTGATTTTGTGTCTTTGTAGGATAACGACAGAAGTTTGTGGAATGGGAATTCGCTAGGTAGATGACGTATGGACCATTTTAATATCGAGATCACGAAAAAGCCACAACAGAAAAATCTGATCCACTGTTATTCAATACGTTTCAATACGTTTCTCAATTGTTTCATTTGTTTTTTTTTTATGTGCTTGATCATTTGTACAAATAGTGATTGTGTTAACTTTTAATTACTTGTTTTTTTTTCTCTCTCTCTCAGTCACTCTTATTCTCTCTCTCTCTATCTCTCTCTCCACCGTGTTCTGTGTGAACTACAGCGTTTGAGCACTAACCAGACTTGTGGTGATGTCGGAATGTTTTTTTCTTTTTCCCTTTCAAGTAGAAGTTTAGTCGCAGCACCTGTTTCTTTTTCTTCTTTACCAAAAAAAAAAATAAAATAAAATAATATAAAATGAAAATAAAAACGAAAACAAAAAAAAACAAAACCCCCCAAAAAAATAAATGAAAAAAAAAACAACAACCAAAAAACAAAGAAATTAAATTAAATTTAAAAAAAAAAAAAGAAAGAAAGAATGTTTGAACAAAATTATAAATACATAAAAAAAAATTGATCTGCAGTGGGCAGGGTGGGGTGGGGGCCATGCTCAACCATGATAATTGACTTGTCACACAATATTTTAGAAGAATGTGGATGTATCTATATATGTAGCTATGTCATTTATGTGTGTGTGTAAGCTGAGACATATACATCAAATATAAACAGATAATTTACTTTTTCCATAGAAGAATTTTACAAAATTAATAATAATAATAATAATAATAATAATAATAACAACAACATATGCTATTCTATAAGTTAATTCTTATGAAATGATATAATTTAAAATGTCTGAATAAAATTTCAGAGTAGAAGACATATAATAAGAAATATAACTTATAGCATACCTTAAAAATATATTTTTCTCATATATATATATATATATATATATATATATATATATATAGGCATGTCTGATTGAATAAATTACAAACATTATGTCTGCTTATTTTTATCAAAATCCTTTCATATTCACAAATATTTTTACGTATATTACAATTGAATAAGGCAAGCAATGCACTGTAACTGTGAGAATCAGTTTTATTTCCCAAGTACTTTCTCTCTCTTTCTGAGATTATCATCAGGGGTGCAGTTGGTAAGGCAAAAACTGTATAGCTATGCATTGCTGATTTTTTTTTTTTCTTTTGTCTTTAAATGCTACAGCTGGCAGTTATGATTTAGCATTCATTAGAATAGGAAAAGTTATCCTTTATAGAATATTTTTCCTGTTTGAATGCCATGGCCATGCATGCATTAAAACATGAAAACTGTTCTTTTTATAGGCATTTTAGAACATTATTACAGTGTTTGTAGCTGATTCTATTCAGTGTCAGCTTCAATTTTTTAATACACAAATATATATATATATATATATATATATATATATGATAACAATATAGTGTTACGGTATGCTATATTTATAGGTAAAAGTGCTCAGTATCAGGGATAAAGTGTATGTAAATATAAAAGTGGACATTGATGTGGATACTGAATGATGATAGTCTGTTTCATTCTTGGCATTAAAGCATGAAACAACCTGTTGGTGTTGACTTCAGTGTCCATCTTCATATATATATATATATATATATATATATATATATAGTCAAACAAGTTTTGTTAAATTCAACTGAAAATTGTCCGTTCAATATTTTATTGTATTTTCCCAATTTTACATTAACATATTGTACATCGTAATCCAAATTGTGGATAAATTTTCAAAAGTTCATATTTTATTCCATTTTTGTTTAAGTAATTTTGGCCATCTGGGTATTATCATTATGACAGACAAGATATATAATGATATTTTTGGGGGAATGCTAGAATTTAAATTAATTCAAATATATGCATATTGTAGAAGTAATGTCATGTGTAGTGATAGACAAGAAAAGAACGTATCAGATATTTCTATGTATTATCATTTTATAATCATATTTAATATTTTATACACAGTTTTTAAAATATTGTATTCATAATTAAAATAAAATATATCAAAATGTAAGGATGCAACCAACAACTTGTTCTTGATAAGGACTGTTATGGTCAAAAGTACTTGAACCAAAAAAAAAACAGGACAAAAAATTAATTTCAAAATGTTAATTCACAATTTTGATTAGAGTACAATATCTTATTCAGAAATTGAACAAAATACAATAAAAAAAAATTGAAGAAATTGACCATGCTGGTTGAATTTAATAAAACTTGTTTGGATTAATTTTTGCTGCCTAAATATACCTCATATGCATACATACACACACACACACACATATAAGGTGGTGTCATAAAGTTCTCAGACTAGGACCTTCTTGCAGACTTCCTTAACTGATCCTAGTCTTATAAAAGGGCTGCTGGATTCTTTGGTGATAATCCTTGTGGATGATTTCATGGATTCTTCTACATTTTCTGGGAGTTGTTTGTCCTGAGCGCTCATCATCTTGAACTGACACTCAGCCATCTTTGAAATGCTAGTGCCACTCAAAAACCCTGTGACTGATGTTAAGAATGTTCAACAAAAAAGTCCTTCGAGGGTTGTTTTAGCGGAATTGCCAGGTGCAAAGATTTGAGGCAAGCATGTTGCTCAGATCTGTCATCCGTTGTAAAGATTGCAGAGCTGTTACAGCACACAAAACCCTCACATGAAGACTATTAGCAGACTGATTCAGTTGGAGGGGAAAGCAGTCATCAGATCAGCTGCATTTGAATTTCCATTAAATGTTACAACCACAGCACATGTAATCCAAGAACTTTGTAAAACCATACATATATATATATATATCTATCTATTGCTCCATTTCTCTCTCTACATATATATACACACACACACATGTATATATATATATATACATACATACATACATATATATATATATATATATATATATATTAGTTATAGCTGAGATTTAATATATATATATATATATATATATATATATATATATATATATATATATATATATATATATTACATTTCAAAAGTTTGAGGTCACCCGTGGTAACTTTTTATATTAGCCCAAAACATAGTTGTTTTGTACTTTAAATAAGATAAATTTATTATACATAGTTAAAAAAAGTGTGTTATAATTTTTATTAGAAATTTTATTATGACTAAAAGAAAAAAAAACATTTTATGATTAAATTTTGCTCTCATCAAAATATCCTTCTTTAAGCCTTGATTACTGCAGCACAAATTTTTTGCAAAAGTTTCTCATGTATAAGTTTGATAATTGAAACCATTCTTTTTTCAATAACTCTAAGAATTGTTTTTAATTTTTTGGATGGAAAGGTTTTACTCTTCTATCAAATTCATCATATGATAATTTGGGGGTGGCTTCAAACTTTTGAACTGTAGTGTGTATATACATATATACACACACACACACACACATATATATATATATATATATATATATATATATATATATATATATATATATATATATATACATTGTTAACAGTAATGATTGTTTACTTTAAGATATCATTATTTCAAGTGCACATGCTACACAGAATAAAATATAATCTAACGCAAACTATTTTAATGTTCAAAATTAAATATCATCTGGATGGCTTATGTCACTGGAAAAATAAACCAGGTGGTATAGGATTTATCATTTTCTGTTGATGATTTTCTTTTATAAGAAAAAGAAATGAAAAAAATCCAAAGAGACACCTGTTTGTTTCCTACAGATCATACACCTGATGAAATTTGTTGAACGGATCAGGTGTAGAATGGATTTACTGAAAATTAATATCAGCAGCAGAAAGTTTCAGTTCCGTTGTTTGAACAAATTTTTGACTGTTAAGCACTCGTCTTAGACTTACAGACAATTTTAAAATATGAAAAACCCACTCTTTACTAAGAGCTTTATGAAATGTATTTTTATTATTTGCTTTACTTAAATCTTTTTCTCATAACCAGAAGCTTGATAGAAATTCAATCTTTGACTGTCTTCTACACAGATTTTTTATACGAATCTCAATTAGATTATCTTTAAAAAAATTGTCTAAAGCACATACACACACACAGACACACACACATGCACACATGCACACACGCATGCATGCACATATATATATATAAAAACACGCACACATATAAACTAATGCTTAGATCCGTATTTATAAAATTAATCTGACTTCATCGAGGGCCAAGTTATATAAAAAATGTTTAATTATTTTTTTAAATTTGAAAATTTAAGAAATATGGCCTGTCATTATGCCATCAGTCATAACAACATTGCAACATTCAGTGTTCCTTCTGTAAATATCAGCAACAACAACAAAAAAAAAAAAACAAACTATTCTTCTTTTCATTCTGTTTGCTCTTTTTAGTCGTTTCTAAAATCGAAATTCACTACAACAGAATCTATTCTACGTCTATACATATCAACCATGATTCTTTAGCATACAGATTCAAAATGGCGATCTCATTTGAGCATTTGCACACAAGTATATACAACGAAAATGTCTTTGTGACTTTTCTTTTTTTATATGTGCCGTTACCTTCACACATTGAAGGAAAGGCAGTGCATTGGCAGTTTATGTAGAGAAATTTAAATTCTTCATGTGTATATACACATCAGACTGTAAGCACTTCTCTGAGTTTTGTGCTTGTGGCAATTATATATATATATATATATATATATATATATATATATATAAAATGGATATTGATTTATATTATATATGACATAATAATTATATATAATATTATATATAATATATATAATTTCTATATAATATTATATATATATATATATATATATATATATAATATAATAATTATATTTATATGATGTATTATATATAATTTCTATATAATATTATATATATATATATATATATAATATAATAATTATATTTATATGATGTATTATATATAGCAGGGTTTTCCCCTTTTAAGTTTTCTGTAGTTGATCGAGGTTTGTTCAAGCAATGAGTATATATACATGAATTGATGTCCCTAAAATTTATTAACATTAGACAAAATAAAGAGATTTTTTTAAAAAAAAAATATTTTTTATTAATTGTTTTCGCTGAAAAACTGTGAAAGTTTGATCATAGCTCTGTAGACTCACAATTTTCTCCACAAATGCATCATGAAAAATTGAAAGTTTTCTACCAAATGATATTATGTTGATACGCACTTTTCTTCAGACAATAGTCCCTTGTTCCTCCCCTCTTCTCATGTCTTAGAATAGGTTGACATATAAAATTAGTAGCACCTTGGTCTAATTGTTTCTTTTTTTATTTTTTTTATTATGATTTCTTTTGCATAAGTTAATACTTAAAAAAAAAACAAAAAAAAACTGTTGTCGTTTCCTCAATGACCTTAGTTATAAAAGTTTAAGTTTTGATTATTTTTATAAAATGTAATATTTCAGCACATGAGTTTGGTGCTGTTTTCTTCAAAGCCTTGACATGTCAGGAAGGCAGTTGTGTTTAATGATAGACCTTTGAACGAAGAAAAAAAGATTTCATAAAAAAATGTAAACTATCTGTACGAGAAATATATATACATATCATGTCATTCGTTATTGCTAATGGTTATGAGGGAACTGCATCAGTGAGCAATTATTTATATAACAAAACTGCAAAGATTGTTAATGAAAAAGTAAAAGAAAGATATAACAAAAAGTAAAAGCAAGATGCAACTTAAAATGTAGGAAATATATTTTTCCTACAGAATAATTTAATTAAAACAAAAAAATACTTTTTTTTTTTTTTTTTTTTTTTTGTTATAAAGATTTTTTATTATCCATTTAACCTTTAGCACTCTGTAGGGGACTATTTTTGCCAAGCAAAATATTAGTCCTGCCACTGTGAGTTGAATTTCTTGGTTGTGTAGTCATATCCTTCTATGACAACACCTAAAACAATCTTGACTGAAATTGAAAGCCCTGACTGCAATTTCAGTCAAGATAGTATAGAGACTGTATAGAAGGATAAGAAAAACAAGAATTTCAGAATCCATACAGTAGGAGGAGTAATATTGTGAATATATGACTACAGAGTGCTAAAGGTTAATATATATATATATATATATATATATATATATATATATATATATATATATATATATATATTTGAAAGTTTTAGGATTTACTTACTTAGATATTGATTTGTAGTTAATTTTTTATTTTTCTTAAATACTGAAATCTTTTTTTTTAGTTTCTTCTCTTAAATCAATTATATTTGAATTAATATAATTTCTTGAATTATGGTACCAGTTTTGTTGGATTTTGAATAAAAGCAATTGTTGAATGTAGCTTTGAAGATCCTTAGATGCTTCCAGAATATAAGAATTTCTTGTTATTTCTCCCAAGAGAAGCAATATGGGAATTTTATATGGAACTACCAGTTTCCTACTGGCTTCCATAAAC
The DNA here is from genome assembly GCA_963932145.1 of Acanthosepion lycidas. Taxonomy (NCBI): domain Eukaryota; kingdom Metazoa; phylum Mollusca; class Cephalopoda; order Sepiida; family Sepiidae; genus Acanthosepion; species Acanthosepion lycidas. Next base: position 3,712,696 of record OZ010608.1, on the reverse strand, counting down.
TTGCAATAAAATTTCTACTTTTTAAAACATTGGATGCTATTCATGTGAAAATGCCAGCACTCTAGTAGCCAGATGGTTGTGTGAACTTTTCCATTCAACAGTTGCAATTTGATTTTACAAGTACATGTCAGCACATAGCACATACTTATACAAATGCAGACATATATCATATAGATGTTTTCAACATGTAATATGTGAATGTATGTATGCATGTGTGTGCTTTGAAGTGTATGAAATTGAAAAGACAGACACCTCTTTCTGTTGTATTTCATAGTAACCTTCTCAATGGTAGTCTAAGACTTGAATATTTGCTCAAATTCATAACCTGGTTGTTTCGTTTCAGTTTGTCTTCCTTCTTATTATAAAAATATCATTTCAAAGAATATATGAATGGTATGGTTGTTCCACATAAAGAGGATATGAAAATCAAAAATTAACCCTTCTCCCTGCAAAAAAAAAAAAAATAAAAATAAAAACAAAAAAAATAAATAAATAAAAATAAAAATAGAAAAATGACAAAAAACAAAAGAAAACATATTTAAAATAATCAAAGTATTATTTTTTTATCTTTTGTGCCAAACATATGGAATTTATTTATCACTTTGATGTATGGATTTTGCAAAAAAAAAAAAAGAAAAAATCTTTCTCTGTAGTTACAGAATTCACATATTAAGTATTTTATGAATCTTAGAATTTCAATAACAGCTTTTAAGAACACAACTTGTTTGACTTTGCAGAAAGTGCATATGTTAATTCCTGTAAGCAATAATTTACTCACTTTACAGGTAGCAACCAGAGAACATTCTAGATTTCTGACTTTTTAAATTATTTATCTCTTTTGTTTTGTCTTTTTGCTTTTTGATTGTACAACAAGAAGAACAAGAAAAAAGCCAAGTAAATCAAATAGTATTCTATCTTTCTGGTGTATTCTTATGTTAACTGTTGTATATTGCATTTTCTGTGACACTGTTTAATTGTATTTGAATGTTGTTTGTGTGATGGGAAATACACGGGCCTCTGTGTGGTAGCATAAATAATAATGTTAGTTCTCAAGTTTACAATGGTGGATGTGATTTGTTTTCTAATACAATTTTATCAAATTTATTGTGGTCTGCTACAGGAGTCCTATTTTCAAATTTGCAGTCATTTGAAATTTTTTTTCTTTTTTCTTTTTTTCTTTTTTTTTTTTTTTTTTAAAAATCACTCTTCAATTAAAATTTCTGTCCAAATATTTAAAGCAACAACAACTACAAAAAAAAGCAAAAGAATAAATGTTCTCCCATTTTAATTGTTGTCTTTTTTCAATTGACAATAAACATTTCAGAACAACGTGGGATTATATCCAGTTCTGAATGTCTCTCTTTTTTTTTTTGTTTGATAAATATGAATTTCAACTATTGTTAATGATATTCTATGACTGTCTCACAAGAGGGAATTGGAGCTAAGATCTTTAGCTCGGAAGAGTAAATGATGAAAGCTTGAAGCAATTCCAAATTGTTCTTATCACTCAGTTCAAGTCTAAAATGTCAGACAATAGAAATGCATTTAAGGATATTTTCCTTTGGCGTAACAGAAGCACACTAGCCAAAAAAAGTTCTGCTGCAAGTGGCTGGTGAGAAGGCATAAAACGTAAAAATGCCTATGTTGGTCTTATCTTCAGGAAGTTGTTTCTCTTAGTTAAAATTATTATAAAACAATTGTTTCTTGTTTAAATGTTCATTCTGCACAAATTGTTGTCATATTAATAACCAGGTTGGCTTTCAATTCTGTATGAATTAATTTGTTTAGAAGTGCAATGGTCATTCATTTATTTGTAACCCAGATTAAACTTCTATTTTTAATTCACATACTTTGGGAGTTTTTTCAGTTTTAAATATATGTTTGGAGAATTTCAAAAAAAAACAAAAAAAACAAAAACAAAAAAAAATACAATTATTGGATATTTTGATTTTATTTAGTCAATGGGGGGTCAGCCTTTGGGTCACAATTATGAAATCATATTAAATAAGTACATACACATATATGTGTATTATTATTTTAGAATAAGGCTACTCCTAATTCAGGTTGAATAACCGTAAAATCAACCGTGTATTTGTCTACTGAATTTTATTTCTCTGATGTTTTTTCTGTTTTTCTAGTCATATATTTTATGATGTGTGCTATTTACAGTAATTATGTATATAGATGTTCAAAGAGGCTAATTAAAAAGAATGGTGGCATATTAAACTTTTGTAATAGCCATCTTTATTCTTCCAAAACTTGAAGTTAAATTTGAAGAGTCTTGCGGAAGATCAGTCAGTTATATGCCATGCATGATACACGCTTAGGCAATCATGTATCTTTCGCTACATGACTGACAAGGCAGATTTTTTCCTGGAGTAGGTTGCCATTTCTTTCTGCGGTAGACCAGTTACCATCCAAGGCTATAGAACCCGATCTGTCCTGCTATTTACCCATAGTTGACGGGGGAAGAGGATTCATACCTTTCCCAAGGGTATTAGCATGTAAGTGAATGTAATTGATTCGACTGTATGCTAATACCCTTGGGAAAGGTATGAATCCTCTTCTTCCCACCCCGCATCAGAAAGAGGCATGGTGGAGTAATGGATAGCAGCTTGGATTACAGAATCAGAGATCCGAGTCTGAATTCCAGTTGAATCCATTACATTTACTTAAGTGCTAATATCCTTGGGAAAGATATGAATCCTTTTTTCTCCCCCCAGCTATGGGTAAATAGCACGACAGACCGGGTTCTGTAGATTTGGATGGCAGCTGGTCTACCACAGAAAGAAATAGCAACCTACTGCTAGAAAAAATCAGCCTTGTCAGTCATGTATCGAAAGATACATGATTGCCTAAGTGTGTATCATGCATGGCATATAACTGACTGACTTGAAGAAGATATGAAAGGAAAATGTCTCTAGAGGCGTTTTCATTTCATGGAAATATATTTCCCATGTTCTGTGTATTTTTTATTATTATTATTATTGGGATCAAAACTGTTTTGATCCGATATTTTTGTACAAACTACTGTTCAAGTTTGACTTCAAGTCTCCATAGAATGAAGGCAGTCATTACACAGTAAATGCATCTTCACCATTTTTCATGTCCTATTAGAAGTTTTTAATTTTTTTTTTCTTTTTAACTCTCATTTCATATTTCTCTTTGATTTTACAATTTTTTTGTTTTTTTTCTGTTATATCTGTTTTTTTTTTCCTAAATTTTGATTTTGGTTTTATGCAAAAAAAAAAAAAAGAAATAAAGAAATGAATAAAAAAAAAATGTTATATTGTTTTTTTTATTTTTATTTTTTTTATGTTATGGATTAAATGAAACTCCATTTCAGAAATTACTTATTAGAATAATGCAAATATACATTTTGCATCTTGCTTTTAAAGGCTCGAAACATTTCAGGGTTGTGCATGCAAAAAAAAAAAAAAAAAAAAATAAACCTGCAGTAATTCAACTGGCGCCAACCTGTGGATTTTATCTGTTTAATAGGAAATTATTTTTCAAGGAATAAGTTTCTTTTCCTTCTCTCTCCCCAACTTTTCTGGCTACATTGATAAATAGTTGCCTTAAACAGAACTATAAAATTAGAAAATACAAAATACAGTTTGCTTGCTGAAGCTCCATTAGTTTGTGATTTGTGCAACCATGTTAAAAATAATACCTATTGGCACATGCATGCATGTATGAAAATCCATGTGATGGTGTGAACATTTCCTTTTCAATGGCAAAATAGAATTTGATTTTTTCAACTATTTTTCAAATATTATATGTAGAATGATTTAAGATATTTTCTTTAAATGGCAAGATTGAGTTTGATTTTTTTTTTTTTTCAACTATTTTTCATAAATTTATAATACTATACAAAACTGAAATATAAAATATATATAGAATGTTTTGAGATATTATTTCCTTTATAATAGCAAGATAGACTTTGAATTTTTTTCAACTATTTTTCATAAATTTATAATACTACAGAACCATGCAATATAAAACATTATATATAAAATGATTTACTTTTCTTTTTCATGGGAAGGTAGTTTGTTTTTGTTTTTACAATTTTTCGTAATTTGGATTAAAAGACTTTAAAAGAAAATATTTTTTTCTTTTTCAATTATTAATTGATGTGTTTTTTGTTCTGTTTTTGATTAGTTGAATATTGTTATGAATTTAAAGAGTGTAACAAGAGAGGGCAACTCTCTCACTCCATTTATTATAGGGCCATTTGATGATCAGAATGAAATAAAATTATTATTATTAGAAGAAGAAGAAGAAGAGTTAGAGTAAAAATTCCTTAATGGTTGGGTGTTTTCTTGTGAATATTTTGTTATTTTTCTCTGCTAGTTTTATATCATATCAAACAGAATTCAATCTGGCTATAGATTTCAGGAGGTTCTTAAAAAGAAGCGAAACTAATTTAAACAATAGTCTCTGTATATACAAACATAAACGTCTTTGTACAATTGTAGTCAAATTAAATGTTTATTTTTGTTAAACGGATCCCTAATAAATGAAGTTTGAAATTCTGGATCGGCAATATAGTTTATTTGTCAGACATTGATGCTTGACATATTAAAGTCATTGATCTGATGTCGGTAACTTTCTTACAGACAGCACTTTTTTTCTGTTTGTTTCTCTGTACAGGAATATTGGTGCTAAAAATGTACCAAAAAAAAAATATCTTATTAAAGATCTTTTTTTTTTTCCTTTTTTCTTTTTTTCTTTTTTTTTTTCTGGTAGACAAAACAATCTTTAGTCTTGTACAATTCCATGTGACAAATTGTGAAACTCTGGGGGTTGTGAGCATTTCAGTGGCTTTGTTTCCCCCCACCCCTCTTTCGGGAATCAAGTCAGCTGATGTAAGTCTTCTGAACCAAGATTGTGCCTTTTGTAATGACTCTTTTAATCTTTCTAGAGTGATTGTCAAATAACAGGGCTGCATGTTCAACTAGGACATAGTCCCCCCTCCATGAATAGTCCCCACCTCCATGAAGCAAAAACAAATACAAAAAAAAACAAAAAAAAAAGAAAGAAAGAATGAAAAAAAAAAAATCTAAATCTGAATTATTTTTTTATTCAATTAATTCAAAATAAAAATAGATATAAAATCCCCAACCAAAGAATTACTTCCTTTAACTCTGTTAAAAACACCAAAATTCCTTATATGGTAAAATATGTTTTGAAATCATGAACAAAAAAAAAAAAAAAAATTGGTCTGAATTTCTAAGATGGGGCATTGTTAATATTTATACAATGATTCATTTGGCCTAGTTTTCGTGATGAAATTGTTTTTGTCACATTTTGGTTGATATACTCTCTAGCCTTCTGTAAGTGTCTGTAGCATTGTTACTTACTGGAAATATTGAATGAAAACTCCTCTCTAAGTTATTTTAATTTCTAAGTTTTTAATAAATAATACAAGTTCAAAGAGCCACTCAAGGAAGAGGCATAGTGAATCAGGTATGGTCATAAGAGTCAGAACTAAGTGCAAATTATATGTAGGATAGAGAATAGTTGACTGTAGTCTTGAAGTGGTTAATTTTTCCCGTTATTGAGAAGCATCCCCTGGGGAATTTGTTGTGCAAAGTAGCTGTTCTCAGGAAGGAGCTGTTTGTGTGGAACCTCCTTCTTATAAATTCTGTGTATATGGTATGATGGTTCTTAGCTGTGAAGGTCCAAACTAGTGGAATTAAAGGATGTAGCTTGTTGCTATAGAAAGGAGATTGGACAAGCACATTAGAAGGCCAGAGAATACATCAGCCAAAATGTTATGACAAAGACAAGTTGTTGAAAATGAATCAGTATCTAATACAATTGATAGTGCTTCAGATATAAAATAGTATGCATCTTGGTGTGGTAATCAAGACAGAATCACTAATATGTGCAATCATCTTGATAAATAATCAGTAATCAATAAAAGTGCTTAGGATCAGTTGCATTCAGTATGTGTTGATTGTAATTGAAAACCTGGCAAATGAAATTAAAAACAAAAAAAAAAAAATCAAGAAAAGTTATTTGTGAAAGCATGAAAACCCATAGGAATGTTTGTGTAGCTATTCAAAGTGTCACCCACTCTGAATTTAATTTTGTTTTTTTATTATGTGAACTGAAAAAGAATAGATCAAAGATTGGCTTATTTAAAATTTTTGCTCATTGACATTTGATAGATAATATTCTATCTATTATAAATCTGATAATTTTAATTATGTCTATATTTCTGAGATGAGGTATTGTAACAATTTACACTATTTACATTGTTTGGACTGTTGCCCTCATCTTTATTGTCACATTTACGACATTTCGGCTGTTGTACGCTCCGCCCTTCTTCAGGTGATATTTGTTTGAATTTTGAACCAAACCCAGAATAGTCAATCTGCATGTTACACAAATGTCATCAAACTAATCTTCAGATATGGCAACATGCAGGTTGACTCTTCTGTAATCGGTTGGAAATTCAAATAAATATCACATTAAGAAGGTCAGAGTGTACAATGGTCAAAACATTGTGAATGCGGCAATAAAGATGAGAACAATAGCCTGAATAATGTAAATAGTGTAAATTATTTTAATTATTTTATAGCCATGTGGCATCAACTTGAAATTGTAAAATTTTGCTATATGGAATTTGTGTAAGTTAAAACTGTGAGTCAAAAAACAAAAAAATGACATATAGACAGTTTTGTTTTTAATAATTCTTCAGTTGAAAAACCTCAAGTTTACAATTAGCATTCTTATTTACAATGTACAGTGTCTGTTTTGGGATAATTACACCACAATTTTCTGCTTGATCTGTTCCAACGAAAAGATTTTGCTATGGCAATGGTTGAGGCTAGTGTATAATTAAATGTGTTTTTTTTCTTTCCATATCTTTAATCTAAACTTATAAGTGATAATTATGCTTGTAGATTTGTCATCATGACTCTGATGACTTTCCTCAATTTTTCACTCTCGTAATAAGTTCAAACCAATTTCATCTATACTCTCCATCTTATCACTGTCATTCCTCCATCATCTTTTAACCTGATACAATGTATCTTCCTGGTCTGCACAGTTATTTAATCAATGCTTCTTCCTTTCGTTTTCTTTCTTCTTCTCCTTCTATATCTTCTCTTTCTCTTTCTATAACTTCTAATACCATTTGGATTATTTAACTACATTAGGTTGGAGCCATGCCACCATCAAACTGCCTCATCTTGCTATTGTGCATCTGATCAAGCACACTGTCGTCACCACATGCAGACACACGTCAATCACTTGAACTATTCAATAAGAATTGTAGATTGAAGCTGTGATTACGGCCTGTATTCCTAATTTGGGGCAAAAACACCCATATTTTCTGCTTGCATAATTTTTTTTATAATTTGTATATCTGCATAACAAAGTGACTGTAAATTACGAATGATATCTGCAAATTATTATACATATATAATTGTCAAAAACAGTATTATAATAAAAAAAAATGACAAGTGACAAGCAATAATGATGAAATGATTCTATCGTATGATTTGAATCATCAACTCTTTCCACGTTTATAAATGCAAGCAAATATCTATCATTTCTTTTTGCAATAGTATATTTAACTGAAATCTTGGTAAAAACTGAAATTAGTTGCTTATGTTTTTAAATGCACCCCCCAGTTTTTCGTTTTTCTTTAGTTTTGTCATAGAAAATGTCAATTAACTGTTTTCTTTCTTTATCTATTTTAAAAAAAAAAAATATACATATATATATATATATATACATAGAAGATATAATATTCATATTTATATAACAGATTAATAGTGGGTAATTGAATGACAAAATTGAAAAAAATTTCCTATATAATGCATTTTATCCTTCTTATTCTTCATATAAATAATGATTTTATTGATGGAATCAATCTTATATATAGAAATACATTGGAGGAAAATCTATGACAAAATGGAAAAAGTTTTTAAATGACGGATTTTATCAGACTAAATTTATTATGTTGGTGCAATAACACATGCACACAAAGCAGGGATGCTAGGAATTTTAAATGTAAATTTAAAAAAAAAAAATTAATAATTTAAGATTCTCTGCATTCGTTGTTGATGTGCATGTGTAGTCAACTTTCATAACAAATACAAATTTAGTTAGATGAACGACAAAAATGCATCACACGAAAACTTTTTCCACTTTGTCATATATATTTCCCCAATATTGTTCTTGATATGTATATATGTATATATATCATTATTTCATGGAAGTACATAAAGTGCCAGTAACGATTTTGCATTGAAAATGATAAAGAAAAGGGGAGCACTTACCTTTAAATTGAAATTACTTAAAGAATGTAGTTTTAATTAAAATAGAAAGTAATTGATTAAGGCACAAATATATAGAAAGTGCACTAATTTCAGAACTATCTATAGTAAATCTACATCTGGCATCACACAACCTTTTCTAACAAAGCCGATACTGTTACAATGGGGTATTATTTAAAAACAATGGTGATAAAAAATGAAAATGAAAGGGATAAAATACTTAATGAGGTCGGCTAAGTTAAACATCTAAATATGTTGGACATCAAAAATGAAAATAAAATTTAATTCAAAGTTAAGCATCCCTGTATCTTTAATGATTGCAATGTAAAATTATAACTGGTATTTGTTGTAATTTTTTTCAACACATTTATATATATATATATATATATATATATATATATATATGCCATCTGATGAAGTTCATTGTAACTGATGAAACACATTACTTAGGAGTTATTTCCAATTTGTTATTTGTTAACTCATGTATATATATATATATATATATAGTGTATTTGGGCAGCAATCCATATTTTATGCAAGTTTCATTGAAAATGACTGACAAGGTGCTGTGCTTGAGTTTAATATATATAATTTCTCATGTTCTTATAATTTTTTTCTTTTCAGGACATAAATTATATAAAAATTGTCCAAATGTTTTACAAGCACTTTTGGTCATTATCAAGGATGAGTTTTATTTTTACTTTTAAGTGAATGTATGGATTGTTTTATGTATGTATCTAGAGTTACAGGAATGTTTTATATTCGGACAATGCATAAATTCAGTTAAAACTAAAATAAAATTCATCTTTGATAATGGCTAAAAGCATAACTGAAAACTCTTGGAAAACATTTGGACAATTTCTATATAATTTATGTTCTGAAAAGAGGAAAATTGTACCATCACATGAGAAATTATATAGAAAACTCAAACACATCATTGTGTCAGTTGTTTTCAAAGAAACCTGCATATATATATATATATATATATATATATATATATATATATATATATTCATGAATTATTCATACATAAAACAAATACAAAGGTTAATGATTAAATGGCGAGAAATCCATCTTCGTGAACAGTTCAATAATATACAAAAACCCGGAATCTGTTTATGAATGAAAAGATCCTGTTTTATAAAAAAAAAAAAAAAAGAATTCTCTATCACTACATTTGTACATGAACGCAGAACTTTAACCTTAAAATTTAAATTCAAATTCAGCGTTGCGACTGCACGTTCCAAAACTATAACACACATTTCTCATAGCATTTTTCGGATTACAACCTTGTTTTCGTTTGTCCCCTTATTACTGAAAGTATAAACAAGAACACAATATTTCATACCTGAGGATGTCTGTAGGAACAGACGAAAGCTTGTAAAATAAAAAGATCTAATGCGATGGAAATTTATAAAACAGGATCTTTTCATTCATAAACAGATTCGGGGTTTTTGTATATTATTGAATTGTTCGCGAAGATGGATTTCTCGCCATTTAATCATTAACCTTTGTATTTGTTTTATGTATGAATAATTCATGAATTTGTAAATTGATTGCACCTTTATTGAAATATATATATATATATATATATATATATATATATATGTGTGTATATATATATATATATATATATATATATATATGATAGTATAAAGAACAAGTAGGAAACAGATCTTAATCTAACATGTTTCACTTTATTAAATAATTCTCAGCAATCAAGGTAGAAATGATAAAAAACGTCAAAACTAAGGAGACGTTGATTAATAGTATGTTGTGTTTGACTATTTCTTATTGGTTAGATTACATGTCAATATGGAATAGTCAAACAACATACCATTAATCTGCATCTCTTTGCTTTTTATCATTTCTATCTTGATCTCTGATGAAGCTTTAATAAATTGAAACACGTTAGATTAAGATCTATTTCCTACTTGTTCTTTAGCCTATTAATTTGTCAGATTCCTATCCATACTTAATATATATATATATATAATTATTGGTGTGTGCCAAACTGCATGCACTGTTTTAGTTTAGTCAAGCACTGTTCATGTTTATTTGAGGTTAATAAATAAATGAAAACCATTTCAAATAACTGTCATTATCACTTACTATGGTAAATCATTTACCACTTAGTGAATCACTTACTAAACTGGTACTCGGTCATCTAACTGGTTATACTTTTTACTGCATTTTGTTACGGTTTGTCTTGATTGAAATAAATATTATCTTTATCGGCAAAATGCAATCAAGGACATTCAATACACGGCCATTTGCCTTCAGCAAACACGACTCATTGTCATCTGGAATAAAAGAAATAAAATAGAACATTTTTTTCTACAATAAACTAAAATTTTAAAAAGCTGATCTTTTGGTCGAACAAAAACAAAACAATATGAATTTGCCAAAATTTGTTTTCATCTGCGTTGTGAAATGAGAAAGTGTGTGTTTTAATTAATGTGGAGTTTGAATATCCGAAATCGCTGTTGGGTGGTTCCTTGTTTTCATTCTCCTTGACTCTGTCTGTTATAAATCCCCCTTCCCATACCAAAAATAAATAAATAAAAAAAAATAAACAAAGATGTGCTTCTTATGATCTATCCATGTTATGGCCTTGAATCTTTGAAATGGATTTCTATCTGCTGAGATAGATATATCAAGCATTAGGCTTAACTTCGGTCATTAGGCTTAACAGTGGTGATTCATTTATTAACACCAAGAAAGCACTTTTGTGACTACCAGTTTTTCAGGATGCATTCATCGGACTTTTTCCTTTACAAATTTGATATCTTTTCTTGACATAATCAGAGATTGTTACAGAATCTTTGAAATCCATTGCAGATTATATTAAAACAGTTCCACAAATATCTTTTTGATGACAAACTATATACATATAAATATATATATATATATAAATATACATATATGATAAATCCTAGCATTTTTATTTTATATAATCTATAATTTTTTCTCAAATGTTTCAAACTCTGGTCTTTGTAAAATTATTTTGTCTGCCCATGAAAAGTTATTGGCTCTGTGATAATGAATTGCCTGTATACGTCTTATTGTCATTCAGTAGAAATTTTAAATTAAATATTCTTTCTGTTACCTTATATATATTTTTTTTTTAAATTGGGAACTCTATTTAAAAATGATCTTAAATGGTTGCTTTGGGGAAAAAAAAGATTTTTATGAAAAAGTCTTATATATATATATGTGTGTATGTGTTTGTTACATTAATGTAAATTTGATATCATCTATTCTATTCTAAATTGGTTTCTCTACGTCGGATATAGCGTCAAAGTTTTGATTTTCTATATTGAACTCAATTAGCCATTATATCTCTTTGTAGAAATCAGCAATAGCACTGTTATTGAGTGTATATTTAGGGGGTCACATTCTAGCAATGTGGGGCTGTCACCAGGGCAATTTCTCATCTGTTTGTCAGTAAATATGAATTCTTCATCTTTTTTCCAGGCATGAAAAGAATTTACAGATAAATGAATAATTTTGTTAACAAACAAATCAAATTAACTTCAGTGTGTTTAAGGTCTCTTAGACATATATATATATATATATATATATATATATATATATATATATATATATATATATATATTATAGATATAATTTTTTATTATTGAAATCAGAAAATTTCACGATTAAGCATTTTTTTTTTTACTGCGAATTTAATGAAAAATGAAATTCATTAAATTTTTTAATAATATGAAATTTTTAATAATATGAAATTGCTTAAATTTTTTTTATTTTAAATAAAAAATTGATTATATTTATTGATTTATGTATTTAGTAGTTTGTTTTTTTTTCTTGAAAATCTATCTGGTATTTTTTTAAGCAAAAATATCAACATGAAAAATTCTATCACTATTATAATTTAAGAACAAAAAAATTAAATTTATAAGTTCCCAGCATCCTTGATAACAATCTGGGGAATGTGCAATAAAAATATCTTTTATAGAATGCTTCTTGTTTTTTTTTTGTTTTTTTTTTTTTTTGTTTTTTTTTTTAAAATCATGACTGCATAATTCAGACTATTATCATTACAAAACATTGGCATTATTACTGGTATTTTCTTTTACTATCAATCGCTAAAAATGAACATTTTTTTTTTCTTCTTCTTCTTATACCCATGTATGTGCTCTTCCTAATAGTGGTGGCACTGTATACAGTATTATGACCTGTGATTGATGGCTCTGTGGTAAACGTGTGTCTGCTCGGTGACGTCATTTAAACTGAGAGTTGATTGAATCATGACGTATTTGTTAAAAGGAGAGTTATTTTGATTGTTTTCCATTTATTCTGAAATTTTTTTTATTACTGGCCCTGGAGCACTGCAAAGATAAGAATTAAGTGTAATTCAGACAGCTATATGAATGTACTGCCAAAGATGGAATAAATTTTAATTATTTATCGACAAGTTTTCTTTCTTTGTTATTTTTTCACTATTTGGTGACATTTTTCTTGTTTATTATCATTATTATTGTATTATTATTATTGTATCATTATTATTGTATTATGCATTTTGCTTTGTGTTTTATGAAAGCCTTCAAAAGGAAGAACAAGAAACAACAAATGTTTTGTATCAGAAATTGTGAAACAATTGATTCATGCAATTAGAAAAAAAAATGCAACTGTCGTCTCAACACAGGAAGAAATCTATACAAGATGTGAGAAGTGTCCTTGAATATGATTTTCTGTATGTATTCAACTTAACACTAAAATTGAAAGACTTTTTTGCCTAAATAAATAAAAAATAAATATAAAAAAAATAATAATAAAACTAAGAAAATGAAAAATGACACCCACAAGAAAAGTTTTCTTACCTTTTCTTAGACATTATCCTGGGACGCCTCGGCCATGACTACCTTTGTATGGCTATCAAAAACAATAGCCCCAGAGGTATCTGTAATGACAGAGAGAAAGAGAATTAGAAAGAGAAAGTTCTGACTGAAAGAGGGAGCAAGTAAAGAAGAACAAGGTCAAAACGTTATCACGAAAGAAACTTACAACTTCAATAAAAAAAATTTTTTTAATAATAAAATAATAAATTTCTGTGGTCAAGATGTAAAATTCTCATCCACGAGCAGTAAAGGTATGTTGCTAAAAGTATTATAGTTCTATAAATACATGTTGCTTCTACACCTTGTCAATAATATAAAAGCTAATATAAAAATATAATATAAAACGTAAAATAAAAATCCTTTTAAAATGCAGTGGAATTTTTAAAAAAATAATGTTAAGATAAGAATTAAATAAAGAATTAAGAAAGAAAAAGCAGTTGTGGTCACAACATGGAAAAAAATCTATACAAGATGTGAGAAGTGCCCTTGAGTATGATTTTCTGTAGTTCACATAATTTAGGGCTGCCAAGAATCTTTTTTTTTTGTAGCCATTTCCCCCCAAGCAAAGTAAAAAAGCCACTAAAACACAGGGGGTTACTGAGTGTGAAAGAATAAGAAAAAGGAAAACATTATTAAGCAGTCTGGAAGAATAAAAGAAGAGGAATCAAGAAGAAAGTAGATAATGATTGGCATTGACCCCAATATTTGTTTGCTCCTTTTGATATCATTCTCAAAGCCCTACAAGTAATGTTGATGTCTTGAAATCCCACATTCTACTGATTTCTACCTCAAGCTCCTTTTAATTACATAGTTTCTGAAGCATTTTCAAAGATGTGTTTTTGTTGGCTGAAGCTAAAGAAGACATGTATTTTCAACATGATTTTTTACAATTACATCTGGTTGATTTGCTTGGGTTTCTTTCCCAGTCTGAATGCTGAAATTCAAATGAATCATAACAACTTCATTCTGTTACAATGTATGATGGGTTATGTTTCTTTTTCTTTTTTTTACAGAGAGGTTTACCCTTAATAAGGCCCGTGGGCCACTTGAGATAAAGGGTTACAATAAGGGGTAGTTTATATTTTTTTAAAGCAATTCACACCAAACAAGGCAAGAGTACCACTAGCATGCAAGGGGTTACAGAGGATTGAGAACAAGAGTAAAGAGGCGTGTTTGAGGAAAGGATACAGAGAAGGACAGGGGACAAGATCAAGGTATCAGATGTCAATTGACATTACACTTGAATATTTGAAGATTATAGTCATTGGGGAAGCAAGCAAGGGGAAGGGAGTTCCACAGATGGGAAGTGTGAGAAAAGAAGCTGTCTGAGTAGAAGAGACGGTTATATTTAATCATTTTGGCAGTGAAAGGGTGGCACTGAGATGGCAGCCTAGTAGCTCGCTTAAATTCAGGCAATCTGGGGGCAAGCAAAAGTAGCTCATCGGAACAGTTGCCATGAAAATACTTGTAGAAGAGACAGAGAGAAGCCATGGCACATTTGTGAGAAAGCAACTGTAGATTAGATGCCAGATCAGGACCTATCACATTGCATATTCATCTCTGGGTTTTGTTGAGATAGGAGGGGAAGATAATGGTTGACTTTAGACATGAACAGGTTAAGACTGTAGTGATTGAAGAAAAATCCTCTTGGGAGTCAATTCCATCCAGCAGTAGTTTGTGGGAAAAATCTGTTCAAAGGGAACTTACTTCTCACTAATGGAAGACAGAGTGAACGTGGGGAGTTTGCTACAGTGTAAATGGCATAGCAGGTTCTAGTGAAGGTTAGACCTGTTGGGACTAAGAAATGTAGTTCATCTGAGTTCATCTGAGCATTTTCCAAGATAGTAGCGATAGAGCAGTAAGAGACTTGCCATATCCCACCTGTGAGACAGAGGTTGGAAGGTGGAAATAAGATGTTATACACAAGAACATAGAGAGGATTTGATCAAGCCTGGAAAGTGAGGACTGGGCAGCTCATGCCTAAATATGAGAAAAGTAGTTCTATTTCAGTCATGGAATTAAATTGAGACAAGATCTGTATGTAATAAAAACAGCTGCAATAATCAAAACATATAGAGAGCATTACAAAGCTTGATTAAATTAGTTTCAGTATCAATGTCAGTGAATATTTAGAACGTCTGGGATCACCAAAACATAGCATATATGGAGCATTACATAAAGCATTACATAAAATTCAGGAAATTAGTTTAGAATCAAGGATTGCGAATACTGATTATACAATATGTAGAGCAGCACATAAGCAATGAAATAACATTTGGAATTAAGGTCTGTAAATATTCAGAAGAGCGAGGATCATCAAAGGATAACATATGTAGATCATTACAGAAGCATCATAAAATTAGATTGGAATCAAGTTCTCTATATATTCAGTAGAGGCAGAATCATCAAAATATACATATATATGTAGACCATTACATAAGTTTCATAAAATCATATATGAAATCAAGATCTCTAAACATTCAGAAGAACTAGGATTATCAAAATATACCAAATGAAGAACATTGTATGAGCTAGATCAATTTCGATGTAGAGTCGAGTTTTTAAACATTCAAAAGTGATTGAATCATCAAAATATAACATATCTAGAGCATTACATAAGCTTCATGAAATTAGATATTTAATAAAAGTCTATAAAGATCCAGAAGAGCTAGGACCATCAAAATATACCATATGTAAAGCATTGCATAAGCTTCATGAAATGAGATATGGAATCAAGGTCTGTAAAATTTCAGGATAGATACAATAATTAAAAGATAACATAGGTAGTGAATTAAGCAAGATTTCTGAAATTAGATGAAGAATCAAGGCCTGTAAATTTTCAGTAGAGCTAGGATCATCAAAATATACCAAATGTAGAGCATTACATAAAATTCATGAAATTAGATTTGGAATCAACATCTGTAAATAATCAGAAGAGCTAGGATCATCAAAAGATAGCATTTGTAAAGCATTACATAAGCTTCATGGAATTAGATATGGAATCAAAGACTGTAAACCTTCAGAAGATCTAGGATCAACAAAAGATACCATATGCAGAGTATTACATAAGCTTCATGAAATTAGATTTGGAATCAAGGTCTGTAAATATTCAGCAGTGCTAGGATCCCCAAAGATACCATACGTAAAGCATTACATAATCCTCATGAAATTAGATTTGGAATCAAGGTCTGTAAATCTTCAGAAGGGCTAGGATGCTGAAAATCTACCATATGTAGTGCATTGCATAAGCTTCATGAAATTAGATTTGGAATCAAGGTCTGTAAATATTCCGAAGTGCTAAGATAATCAAAAGTACCATATGTAAACCATTGCATAATCTTCATGAAATTAGAATTGTAATCAATGACTGTAAACCTTCAGAGGACCTATGATCATCAAAATATACCATATGTTGAGCATTAAATAAACTCCATGTAATTACATTTGGAATCAAAGTCTGTAAATATTCAGAAGAGCTAGGATCATCAAAGGATACCATATGCAGAGCATTACAAAATTTCATGAAATTAGATTTGGAATTAAGTTCTGTAATCATTCATATGAGCTGGGATCATCAAAAGATACCATATGTAAAGCATTAGATAATCTTCATGAAATTAGATTAGGAATCAAGTTCTAGAAACCTTCAGAAGAGCTAGGAACATCAAAGGTACCATATGTAGAGCATTACATAGGATTCATGTAATTAGATTTGGAATCAATGTCTGTAAATATTCAGGAGAGCTAGGATCAACAAAGGATACCATATGTAAAGTATTACATAAGTTTCAAGAAATTAGATTTGAAATCATGTTCTTCAAAATCTTCAGAAGATCTAGGATCATCAAAAGATACCACATGTAGACCATTGCATAATCCTCATGAAACTAGATTGGAATCATGGTTTGTAAATATTCAGAAGAGCTAGGATCATCAAAATGTACCACATGTAAAGCATTACATAAGCTTCATGAAATTAGATTTGGAATCATTGTCCGTAAAAAATCAGAAGAGCTAGGATCATCAAAGTATACCATATGTAGAGCATTACCTAAACATTATGTAATTATATTTCGAATAGTAGAGCTAGGATCAACAAAGGATACCATATGTAAAATATGTATGTGTATGTATATGCATGTAAAATATTCATAAGAGCTGAGAACATCAAAATATAACATATATAGAGAATTATATGCGCTTCATGAAATTAGATTTTGAATCAACGTCCGTAAACCTTCAGAAGCACTAGGATCATCAAAAGATACCATATGTAGATCATTATATTAGCTTCATGAAATTAGATTTGGAATCAAGGACTGTAAAGCTTCAGATGAGCCAGGATCATCAAATTATACCATATGTAGATCATTATATTAGCTTCATGAATTAAATTTGGAATCAAGATCTGTTAATATTCAGAAGAGCTAGGATCATCAAAAGATACCATATGTAGAGCATTACATAAGCTGCATGAAATTAGATTTGGAATCAAGGTCTGTAAATATTCAGAAGAGCTAGGATCATCAAAAGATACCATATGTAGAGCATTGCATAAGCTGCATGAAATTAGATTTGGAATCAAGGTCTGTAAATATTCAGAAGAGCAAGGATCATCAAAAGATACCATATACAGAGCATTACATAAGCTGCATGAAATTAGATTTGGAATCAAGGTCTGTAAATATTCAGAAGAGCTAGGATCATCAAAAGATACCATATGTAGATCATTACATAAGCTGCATGAAATTAGATTTGGAATCAAAATCTGAAAATATTCAGAAGAGCTAGGATCATCAAAATATACCATATGTAGAGCATTACATAAGCTTCATGTAATTAGATTTGGATCAAGTTCTTCAAAATCTTCAGAAGATCTAGGATCATCAAAAGATACCACATGTAGACCATTGCATAATCCTCATGAAACTAGATTGGAATCATGGTTTGTAAATATTCAGAAGAGCTAGGATCATCAAAATGTACCACATGTAAAGCATTACATAAGCTTCATGAAATTAGATTTGGAATCATGGTCCGTAAATAATCAGAAGAGCTAGGATCATCAAAGTATACCATATGTAGAGCATTACCTAAACATTATGTAATTATATTTCGAATAGTAGAGCTAGGATCAACAAAGGATACCATATGTAAAATATGTATGTGTATGTATATGCATGTAAAATATTCATAAGAGCTGAGAACATCAAAATATAACATATATAGAGAATTATATGCGCTTCATGAAATTAGATTTTGAATCAACGTCCGTAAACCTTCAGAAGCACTAGGATCATCAAAAGATACCATATGTAGATCATTATATTAGCTTCATGAAATTAGATTTGGAATCAAGGACTGTAAAGCTTCAGATGAGCCAGGATCATCAAATTATACCATATGTAGATCATTATATTAGCTTCATGAATTAAATTTGGAATCAAGATCTGTTAATATTCAGAAGAGCTAGGATCATCAAAAGATACCATATGTAGAGCATTACATAAGCTGCATGAAATTAGATTTGGAATCAAGGTCTGTAAATATTCAGAAGAGCTAGGATCATCAAAAGATACCATATGTAGAGCATTGCATAAGCTGCATGAAATTAGATTTGGAATCAAGGTCTGTAAATATTCAGAAGAGCAAGGATCATCAAAAGATACCATATACAGAGCATTACATAAGCTGCATGAAATTAGATTTGGAATCAAGGTCTGTAAATATTCAGAAGAGCTAGGATCATCAAAAGATACCATATGTAGATCATTACATAAGCTGCATGAAATTAGATTTGGAATCAAAATCTGAAAATATTCAGAAGAGCTAGGATCATCAAAATATA
This sequence comes from Acanthosepion lycidas, assembly GCA_963932145.1. NCBI lineage: Eukaryota > Metazoa > Mollusca > Cephalopoda > Sepiida > Sepiidae > Acanthosepion > Acanthosepion lycidas. The sequence continues at coordinate 3,693,692 of OZ010608.1, read as the reverse complement.
CCATATGTAGAGCATTACATAAGCTTCATGTAATTAGATTTGGATCAAGTTCTTCAAAATCTTCAGAAGATCTAGGATCATCAAAAGATACCACATGTAGACCATTGCATAATCCTCATGAAACTAGATTGGAATCATGGTTTGTAAATATTCAGAAGAGCTAGGATCATCAAAATGTACCACATGTAAAGCATTACATAAGCTTCATGAAATTAGATTTGGAATCATGGTCCGTAAATAATCAGAAGAGCTAGGATCATCAAAGTATACCATATGTAGAGCATTACCTAAACATTATGTAATTATATTTCGAATAGTAGAGCTAGGATCAACAAAGGATACCATATGTAAAATATGTATGTGTATGTATATGCATGTAAAATATTCATAAGAGCTGACAACATCAAAATATAACATATATAGAGAATTATATGCGCTTCATGAAATTAGATTTTGAATCAACGTCCGTAAACCTTCAGAAGCACTAGGATCATCAAAAGATACCATATGTAGATCATTATATTAGCTTCATGAAATTAGATTTGGAATCAAGGACTGTAAAGCTTCAGATGAGCCAGGATCATCAAAGTATACCATATGTAGATCATTATATTAGCTTCATGAAATTACATTTGGAATCAACATCTGTTAATATTCAGAAGAGCTAGGATCATCAAAAGATACCATATGTAGAGCATTACATAAGCTGCATGAAATTAGATTTGGAATCAAGGTCTGTAAATATTCAGAAGAGCTAGGATCATCAAAAGATACCATATGTAGAGCATTACATAAACTGCATGAAATTAGATTTGGAAACAAGGTTTGTAAATATTCAGAAGAGCTAGCATCATCAAAAGATACCATATGTAGAGCATTACATAAGCTGCATGTAATTAGATTTGGAATCAAGGTCTGTAAATATTCAGAAGAGCTAGGATCATCAAAAGATACCATATTTAGAGCATTGCATAAGCTGCATGAAATTAGATTTGGAATCAAGGTCTGTAAATATTCAGAAGAGCTAGGATCATCAAAAGATACCATATGTAGAGCATTGCATAAGCTGCATGAAATTAGATTTGGAATCAAGGTCTGTAAATATTCAGAAGAGCAAGGATCATCAAAAGATACCATATACAGAGCATTACATAAGCTGCATGAAATTAGATTTGGAATCAAGGTCTGTAAATATTCAGAAGAGCTAGGATCATCAAAAGATACCATATGTAGATCATTACATAAGCTGCATGAAATTAGATTTGGAATCAAAATCTGAAAATATTCAGAAGAGCTAGGATCATCAAAAGATACCATATGTAGAGCATTACATAAGCTTCATGTAATTAGATTTGGATCAAGTTCTGTAAATATTCAGAAGAGCTAGGATCATCAAAATATACCATATGTAGAGCATTGCATAAGCTGCATGAAATTAGATTTGGAATCAAGGTCTGTAAATATTCAGAAGAGCTAGGATCATCAAAAGATATCATATGTAGAGCATTGCATAAGCTGCATGAAATTAGATTTGGAATCAAGGTCTGTAAATATTCAGAAGAGCTAGGATCATCAAAAGATACCATATGTAGAGCATTACATAAGCTGCATGAAATTAGATTTGGTATCAAGGTCTGTAAATATTCAGAAGAGCTAGGATCATCAAAAGATACCATATGTAGAGCATTACGTATGCTGCATGCAATTAGATTTTGATCAAGTTCTGTAAATATTCAGAAGAGCTAGGATCATCAAAAGATACCATATGCAGAGCATTACATAAGCTGCATGAAATTAGATTTGGAATCAAGGTCTGTAAATATTCAGAAGAGCTAGGATCATCAAAATATACCATATGTAGATCATTACATAAGCTGCATGAAATTAGATTTGGAATCAAAATCTGAAAATATTCAGAAGAGCTAGGATCATCAAAAGATACAGTATGTAAAGCATTACATAAGCTTCATGAAATTAGATTTGGAATCAAAATCTGAAAATATTCAGAAGATCTAGGATCATCAAAAGCTAACATATGTAGAGCATTACATAATCTTTAGGAAAATTAAATTTGGAATCAAGGTCTATAAATCATCAGAATAGCTAGGATCATTAAAATATACTATACCTATTGCATTAAATAAGTATCATGTGATTAAATTTGGAATCAAGGTCTGTAAATCTTCATAAGAGCTAGGATTATCAAAAGACACCATATGTAGAGCATTACATAAGCTTCTTGAAATTAGATTTGGAATCAAGTTCTCTAAGTATTCAGAAGAGCTAGGATCCTCAAAATATACCATATGTAAAGCATTACATGAGCTTCCTGACATTAGATTTGGAATCATGGTCTGTAAACATTTAGAGGAGCATGAATAATCAAAATATAGCATATGTAGAGTAATACATAAGTTTCATGTAATTAGACTTGGAATCAAGGTCTTTCATAATTGCTATGATAATCAAACTTACCACATGTAAAGCATTGTATAAGCTTCATGAAATTTGATTTGGAATTAAAGTCTGTAAACTTTCAGATGGCCTAGAACCATCAAAATTTACCATATACGGAGTATTACATAAGCTTCATGTAATTAGGTTTGTAATCAAGTTCTGTAAACCTTCAGAAGATCTAGGATCATCAAAATTTACCATATGTAGAGCATTACATAAGCTTCATGAAATTAGATTTGGTATCAAGTTCTGTAAATATTCAGACGAAAACAAATGTAAAGCATTACATAAGTTTCATGAAATTACTTTTAGTGCCCATGACGAAAAACCCTTTTTATTTACTTATCTTATCTGTGATATGTGGACACACCACCTGATTTCTTAAATATTTAACTGTAATGCAATGCTTTATATCCATATCCACCTGGAACATCATGTGTTTTATCTTCATCAAATTTACGCAGCTTCAAACATATTCAGCAACTATGTGGGTGACTGCTCAGGTATAGCAGTTGCTTTAATCTTGCATGTGCATCTGTTATAATAAATAAGAGCTCAGAATTAGAAATTGATTTTGAATTGTGATTTTGTTTAGTATATTCAATTATGTTCATGCACCATTCAGAAAGGTATGAATCCACCTCTTCCCCCATCATCTATTGTTTAAATAGTATGGCTTTGTATCTTAAAATCATTATTATCTCCAAAAAACTAAAAAAATATACAATATTCATTTGCAAATAGAAAAAATGTGTTGGTTTTCGAATCCCCAAAATATGTTTTGGCTTTAAATAACAGAGGAAATTGATAAGCCATAAAATTTCGATGAATGAATTGCAGGAAGGCAATATTAAAAGTAATGCATGATTAGAATACCTCAGCATTTGGCAGATGTTTTCCATACTTGAAAAATAACTCTACAAATAAATGTCTTTCCCGCTATGTCAGAGAAGTAAAGTCAAACTTCAAGATAATCTTTTACAATATTTTTTTTTACTCAGTTTACCCGAAGCAAGACAATATATGCCATTAAGATGGAAGTGGCTGCTAGAAATGAAAGAGAATGAAAAAGACTTTCGATGGGAGTGAAAACCTAATTCTAAACAGGAAACAATGGAGAAATATCTCAGAGAGGAATGTGAAGCTAACAGTAGGCAAACTTATCTTCTCATATTGAGGAAACAAAATAAATTACAAATTAAATAGTTTTTAAATAATGTTCTAGAGTTTAGGTGGAGCTTTCAGAAGTATATAGTTGATGTAGACTTTAGAAGGCACCAGAAACCTCATCCTAAACAGAAAACAAGGGATAAACCTCTAATCTGTTTCAAATTGTCAACTGGATAATCAGCAAATCAATAAACATCTATTTCGTGACTCCCCAAACTGAGTTATGGTTGATGAACAAAGACAAGACAAACAGTTTAAAATGTATACTTTATAAAAGAAATACATTTATACAAGAAGAATGAGAATTGAGGATTACTAAAAACTTATTCCTTTAGCAGTTAAAAGTCATTGCATCAGAGACAATATCCAAATACATGTTTCTGCTTGAAATTGATTGAAATACTTATCTGCTGTTGCTCATATTCATATGATAGCTGCCTGTCTATGCATCATTATGTTTACTCATAGCCAGCATCACCTGTTCTTGGAGTAGGCTAAAACACATCCAATCACCCCCATGGTATTCAAGGTTTCTGCCTTTGGCACCTAAGTTTTGGTCTTACCCATTATTATAAGATAAATGAACCCATCATCCTGTCAGTAGGTCTTATGAACCAAGAGGAGATAACCTATAATTGTTATACTCCAGGAAAGGAAAACTTGTCTTTCATTGTTTTATCAAATTTTGATAAGACAGTTTACTATAGTACGATATTTTTTTGACAGATGTCATTACCCACATTACTGTAGCACCAACAAATCCTACAGGTATATCACAGATAACCAACGATATAGGTGGCCTTTTGATAAAAAATTGAAAATGCATATGCAGCAATTGCACTAGACAATTTGCCCATTGTTGCCTAAGCAATAGATCACTGTACTAATAAATGTCTGGAAGCTAAAGGTCACCATTTTGAGCATCTCTTGATATTGTTGAGTCTAAAGGGATCTCGTATTGATCTCAGAATCAATGTTTGAATAAATTTAGTATTACAATAACTATACAAGTTTTTCCTTTCCTGGAGTGTGTATACATTTTTTGGCAGACTCAACATTGTCCATAGATTGAATATTCATATCTGGTCTGATGCTTCTGCTATATATTTAGAGATTCTTAATGAAAGTTAAAAAAGAATCCACAACGTTATTGGTCCTGACATGGCATCTCGACTTCAGTCACTTTCTCATCACTTGTGCCTTTTCTATTAATATTTTCATGTAAATGTACTTTATGGTGATTAAATGATATTAGTTTTACAAGCCATTCCTTGCCCCAGTTAACAATTGATTGGGGTTCATTTTCAAGAGCAACTACCAGTTTTACTTTGTCAGACCAATTGGACTTGCTACTAAGACAGGATTAGTACTTGCTTTAAGGTGATTAATTATTTTTCAGTCAATAATCATTTTTCCACTGACGCAATATCATAAGCTTATCACTAATCAATTGATATTACCATGAAAATATTCTGAAGAGTTACATACCATATATCCACCAGTTCAGACGTTTACAGTTAAGACATGCCACGCCATGTACGCATGGGTGAATAACCCTAGTTCCCTTGGAATTCCATTAGACAAAATGGTAGTTTCATTCAAACACCCTCTTCTCAAGAACAGTTACTTTGTGGGAGAGACTCTTGAGAGGATGCTTCCGTGAACACTAGGATCTTAACCTCTTCACGTTCAGGATCAATTGTTATGTATCCTACATATCCTCATAATTTACAACACTCTACCTTGAGTGGCTTTTGGGACTTGTATTGGGTTAACACTAGCGTAAAATGTACAGGGTGATTGTAAAATAACGCCCTATTTTATGTATGAGTGGCCAGCCAGGAGTCCTGGCAGTATATCATAACGTCTATTCAAAGAAAATATTCTTATGATAGCCAGTAAAAAATAGTGTCACATAACGTTCGTGTTGGTTAAAGGAACATGTCTTCTATACCAAACTAAGACTTTGAAAGAAAGTGCAAATACAATAAGTTGCATCTTCTATACCACAAGAGTTCCTGGTGAAATCACTTGATGCGATTCCTGGGTGGCTCAAGAAGCTTGTAACGAAATCTGGTGTCCATATTGAATTTTAAATAAAACCTCATGCTAAACGCTTTCCTTTCATACCCATTTCTTGCAAAAATTATAGTTAATAAATAAATTATCAGTACACCCAAACCTCTCATCTACGAACACCCCCATCAACGAACCTCGGATGCATCAGACAAGATCTGCATGCAAAAAAAAAAAAAAAAAATCTACAGGAAAAAACAAACTTCCATATCGTTAGCGATGTATTTCAAACTTTGCCGGTTTAGCGGAAAGAGTGGTATTAGTTCTCAAAGTGAATGCTTAGTGGTGGTGGCGGGCCTTTCAATTGTCAACAAAGACGGAAAGTACGATACATTAGCGTGTGCGCGAGGAAATTATTATTTTGGTTATTTGATTAATACATCTAAATTAAGTATATATTTATTTATGCCATATATGCATGTTTATAGTACTTACACTATGATCATAACTACTGGTAGATACTATAGTGGTTTTATAACTAAAAAAATAATCCCTTCCCATCTACAATTTGCAATTATTATGTTGGTGCAAAAATAATGACGTAATAATGTCGTTTTTTGACGTATTTTTTAACGTCAAAAAACGACATTATTACGTCATTATTTTTGCACCAACCTAATACGATTGGCTTTAACGGGCCACCCACTCCCACTATTAGTCTGTTGTCTCTAGTTTAAAATGGACAATTATTCTTCAGTTACCCTGGAAAGGAACTCACCTGCTTTTATTTACTCTCTCTATTTCTCACATTTTACGAGATTACAAATTTTACACCTAATTGTTACTACCCCCTTTTATTTTGCATCCAAGTGTAAATAAGCAGCGAAATACCGAGTTCTTGGATTTAGTATGTTTGATAAATATGCTTTAGCATGGCACAAGGCATGTGAACAGGGAGGAATCAGTATAGAAAGGCTTTATCTTTTCAAAGTCAAAGAGAAGCAAAGATCAAATTATCCAGTGGTGGCCATACCTACCTTGAAAAATTATCACTGGAGATCCGTCCGTTTTTATTCTCTATAGGCTTAGTCTATTAAAAACCAAAAACAAACAAAGGTATTTATGGAAATCGAAAGGATAGTGACCCAGTACGAACAGAAATATGGAAAATGTCATCTGCTTTTTTTTTTTTTTTATTCATATCACTCCGTGCAAGGCAATAAAGCCACTAAGATACAGGGGGAAAATAAGAAAAAAGAAAAAAAAACATTAAAGAGCGAGAACAATCGAAGAGTAAGCAAGAGGACATTAGATAATGAATAACATTACATTTATATTTTTGAAGATCAAATTTGACCTGAAAGCAGGGCCCCGGAAGAGAGTTCCACAAACGAAAAGTGCAACAAAAGAAACTTTTAAAATACGGTTACATCTAGCCAATTAAACTGTAAATCCAGGAGACCTAGCTGCCAATCTTGTACTGCGCTTAAATTCATAAAGTCTAGGTACCATATTGAAAAGTTCATTCGATTAATTACCATGAAAATATTTATAGAAGAGGTACAGGGCGGTGAGAAAGTCACTGAAGCCGTGATGCCAGGTCAGGGTCAATAATATTACTGATTCTTCTTTGAATTATATCAAGAATCTCTAAATATACAGGAGGCGCACCGGACCAGATGCGGGGGCAATATTCAAGGCATGGACGAATAGTAGACTTTAAATACTTTCATCATAAGTATTCGGATGAGCTCTTTGATATGCTGCTTAGACTCTTTGGATTTAAGTGCAGTACTGGACTGGCACGCTAGAGTAATGGATAGTGGCTCGGATTGAGGAATCGGAGAGCGGAGTTCGAATTCCAGTTGGATCTATTACATTCACTTACGGGCTAATACCTTCTTCTACTCAGGGTTCTATAGCCTTGGATGGTGACTGGTCTATTGCAGAAAGAAATGGCAGCCTACTGCCGTAAGTAATCTGCTTCGTCAGTCATGTATCGAAAGATACATGATTGCCTAAGCGTGTCCGTGCATGGCACATAACTGACTGACTAGACTGGCGACGTGGTCTAACCAATTTACTGTTGAGCTAGCAAGATGTAACAGTAATTTCTATGCTAACAATTTCTTTTCTCGCACTGGTCGTTGTGGAACTCCCTTTACCGGCTCCATGCATTCCAGCCAACTTTATTCTGTAAAACTTTAAATGGCTTGCAACTTTGCGTTTTTGGGAAAGAATTTGTAGGGTGAAAAGCAAAATTTTCCCTACCAGTTTGCATAAACAAATTATTTGGTTATATTTCATTTAATGAAGAAATATCGCTCTATGTAATAGATATGGCAACAAAGATGAGGACAATAGTCTGAATAATGTAAATAGTGTACATAATACCTTATCTCAGAAATATAGACAGATACTGAAGGGCCGAAACGTTGTAATAAATATGGCGACAAAGATGAGGACAATAGTCCGAATAATGTAAATAATGCATATCTATTAAGATGCACACTTTGTTTTCGTTCCCGTTTTTTCCCATCGGTGTAATCTGTATCTGGACACGTACTCATAGATTTGAATTCATATTCACTAAATTTGTCTCTAGTTTTGGGTTTTCATAGACACAAGAAGATTCGTGGCAACAACGATGTTCACATCCTTTGATTACAGGGAGTTGTTTGTTTTCTTTATTCTTCCAATCATTTAATCATTCCAAAGATTTGCGAGAAAGATTGTTTCCACGATTTCGAGATTTTTGTTCAATCCTTCTGTCTCTTGCTTTATATTCATTTGCTGCTCATTGTTAGCTGATCGAGAATCCAGCGCGTGTTTTATTTTCTCGAAACCTTCATACAGAGCACGAACAGCATCAACATTTGCTTAACCACAACATCTTTTCCTAGAGATGATATCAATACATATGAGCGGTTAGTAGAACCAACAAAAAATAAATACAAAGAATTTTACCATTTGCTTTTACTCCACCAATTTCAGGCCGTGTCCAACACTGGTGACATAGATGGTAAACTCATTGGGTTGTTGAATCTGTGCATGTAATCCTGTATATTGTCCTCACGTTCAGGCTGTCAATAAAGTTCGTGTACGCTTTTAAAAATGTATAACTTTATTTGTATTTGCGATAGAAATAATCTGTATGAATTTTATAAATTTTAATATACCTAGTTTTAAGTACAGTGTAACCCGGATATAAGAAAGTTTTCGGGACCGGAGAAGAAGTCTCTTATACCCAGGTTTCTCTTATATCCGGGTTTGGTCTATTTTGTTTAGGTAAGTATGGCTCTAATTTGGGACCAGAGAAAATCTCCCTTATATCCGTGTTTCTCTTATATTAGGGTCTCTTATAGCCGGGTTACACTGTATAGCTAAAATAACTAATGTGATTTCAGGCGTTACTGCAAATCTGTTGGCAAATGTTTTCCGTGAACTGCAAAATCGTATTACCCTTTGTATTGCTAATGATGGAGGACATGTGGAAACTTAAATAAAATTTCAATAAAACTTTAAAAAATATAGATTTACTTCTTTCTAATCCTTTTTACAAATTATTTCTATCGCAAATACAAATAAAGTTATAATTTTTTAAAGTGCACACGATCTTTATGGACATCCTGTATTTGAGGCATTATCGTATAATTGACCACGGCATTTTGATAATGAAATTTTCTTTCCATAAAGAAAATACACAACATTATCAGATCGTTTGCACCATGAGCAAAGATGGTGATGGACATCAAGAAACGTTCCTTTAATGTCTGTTGATCTGTGTGTGAGATGTTTGGAATGAAATCTACACTTATTGAATAATATCACTTTGACGATTTTACTTCAAGAAGAGTACAAAACACATGTTGTCCCATTAATTTCAATAATTTCCTCACATATTTGCTGATAAATATAACAGATACCCTTCTCCAGAATGTCCGTACATTTTGAGATTTTCTTACAAGAAAGGATCAAATTCACTCAGCAGCTCTAGTATACCTAAATACTAGCCATTTTTTGCTGATCCAATAATATGATTTTCTTCACGAAATGGCAAACCTCTGGAGACAAGGAAGCGAATTACAGAAACCACAAGTGTCAACACTTTATGCGAATATTCTTGCTCTGAGCGATGTTGCTCAAGTAATGAAGAAGCTACACTTTCACTTTCTTTATGCCTTATAATATATGCTAATATATGATCATAATATGATTATAATATATGCCTTATAATATATGCTAATATATGATCATAATATGATTATAATATATGCCTTATAATATATGCTATCATGCACTTTCGATGTTCTTCTCCCTGTTCATGTTCTACAATAATATTGCTGTGCTTCCAGTCATTGGACCACGATGTAACAAAGGGAGATTATTTCTTGTATAATAGGAGGCATACAAAGTAATACAAACGACTTTGGGATAGAGAATAAAGTAGCCATTCACATGTTAGACACTCGCCATTCTGCAGTTCATCTTTGAACACATTGCCCTTATATTTTCTAGTCAGCTGATTTATAAACACTCCGTGCGTTTGAAAAGTTGCTAACATGATTCTAACACGATAAGGGCCCACTACGAATCCAGTAATTTATTGTATTAGCATCATTAATTTTTCAAAGAATCGGATCTATCTCTTGGATTGCAAATTCCTTTACTGTTACAGATTTGGGAATTTCCTTTTCTAAAATGTCACCAGCAGCAGGCAATAGGCAATGATTGGTATGTCTGCTGAAACTGGATCATTGGTAACAAGAAAGGGATCTTGATGTGGATGCTATATCTAAAAGGGACAGTATTAGTGGTTGATATTACAGGAGTGGGTACTGATGTGGATGCTATATCTGAAGGAATGTCTGTCGTCGCACCTGTGTTGAGCCACGATGTTAATTTTGAAAGTTTTCCTATTTTCCGCTTCTTGTCTGCTGCTCTCTTCTTCTTCTGTGTTCCACTCAAAACATTACGTTTCATGTCTACTGAAAGGATTATTCATCTGGAAATATATAATCTTAAATATTTAGCATTTAGTCCCACACTAGGATGTAAGGTTATATTATATAGGGATGCTTGCAACCAGACATAAATATTTGAACATTCCGCTTCCATAATGAATATGTCCTCCTTTAATTGTACGGATAGTATTTATCCTTAATACAAACTCTCTACTGTGTGCGGATCTACCTTAGTGGTATAGGTAGGGTGTCGGACACTGATCTAGCCTCATCCAAGTATAGATCGACAAGACTGCATTTAACACTTTTCTTAACTTGCGCAATTAAAATGTTTATGCATTCATATATTCACAAATTATCAAAACCTAGTAATTAGTACATCATAAATTCATAATCTTAAATAACAACTCTCTGATTACAATACAATTGGTCAATGTTGTTTTTAAATCTCAGGTTCAGTCATTAATAATCTATGTATACCTGGATTCGTAAACAATGTACAAATATATTCAATACTCATGTCATTGCTGTTAATAGTACGACAGTAGGTCGAAATGTTACTTTTGATTTTTTCATATTTGCTTTAATGTTTAAATCCAAATATGTAGATAGTTGCAATTTTTGAATAAGTGAAACTCTTCAGTATCTGTCTATATTTATGAGATGAGGTATTATGTATACTATTTACATTATTCGGACTATTGTTTTCTTTGTCGCCATATTTATTACAACGTTTCGGCCTTTCAGTATCCGTCTATATTTCTGAGATGAGGTATTATGTACACTATTTACATTATTCGGACTATTGTTCTCTTCTTTGTCGCCATATTTATTACAACGTTTCGACCTTTCAGTATCTGTCTATATTTCTGAGATGAGGTATTATGTACACTATTTACATTATTTGGACTATTGTTCTCTTCTTTGTCGCCATATTTATTACAAGGTTTCGGCCTTTCAGTATCTGTCTATATTTCTGAGATTAGGTATTATGTACACTATTTACATTATTCGGACTATTGTTCTCTTCTTTGTCGCCATATTTATTACAACGTTTCGGCCTTTCAGTATCTGTCTATATCTCTGAGATGAGGTATTATGTACACTATTTACATTATTCGGACCATTGTCTTCATCTTTGTTGCCATATCTATTACGACGTTCCGGCCTTTCAGTATCTGTCTATATTTCTGAGATGAGGTATTATGTACACTATTTACATTATTCGGACTATTGTCCTCATCTTTGTCGCCATATTTATCACAACGATTCGGCCCTTCAGTATCTGTCTATATTTCTGAGATAAGGTATTATATAGCCAAGTTGCATGTATCCCACCCCCGTCTCTTTACTGAAACAAAATGTGACACAAGGTCGGTTTTAATCTGGTTTATGTATGTATATGTATAGCTGACCACTTGTATTCGAGGATACTCGTCTACTAGGACGGCTGGCCAATATTGCAGACGCTTAAGTCAGGCGCATTTGTGTTTATTCAACACCCACATAGCCCACCTGTGGTTTATACTGCAACTATGCTAAGCAGACCTTAGTTACCGTTTCTGGGAAAGAGCGTGTTATCTAGCATGATCAACAATATTTTTCTTTAAGAATGTGGCAGATGTAGCGATATCAGTTTCATCTGATATTTTGTTCAATAGAAAATAGGTAAGCTGTCGCAAAAATGGTTTCAGGGATTTATTTTCCCTATGGTTATTAGCTAAGTGAAGTGGACTTCGTAAATACATGGGAAGCGGCTCGGACAAAGTGAGCCATTGGATGAAGATAAATTACTTTTTTTAGACAAAGATGACAAGAAAAAGAACGATGTTCTCTATAAGACAGTGGTCACTACCGACGAAAAACCAGTGTGATGATAAGATCGCCTCGCATCATCGTGAAGTTGCCACGCTATAAATCCTCCTGGTGCTCAGCACCTTCTGCTTTATTTTAAGCCCGATAGACTTCCGGTACATAGAACCAGGTAAGATGATATCCATCTGCACGCCTACCTGATCGGGATAACGCATGAGGGCTGCATTTAAAGTCAGTGTCCGACGCGTACATTGGCCTGCTTTTGGGTTGTCTTTAGCGCTAACCCTCTCTCGAATGATAGGCATTGAGTGAGGAGGCGGTCTCTCGGGGATCAAGTACTTCATACGATGGGGTTTCTACTGTATGTTACAGGTAAGTAGTTATTTCTTTGTACGTCCATGCCGTAAAAATATGACACAGGGTCGAAATTAAAGTGGGATACGTCAGCTGTATTGAAATTGCTGAAGGCCCTACATCACTTCGCCTTTTGTAATGACCCCATTTTTGTCCCTAATAAGAGGAGAGGATGGCCTTTGAGGCTCGATACAAATATCCGTTGAAACCACCGGGTTGGGTTGGGCTAGGTAAGTATGTCTTTATCCGTGCGTTCGCACGCTCCGAGTGTGGCACAAGGCCGAGTTTAAAGTGGGATATTATCAGCCGTTCAAAATTTGGAGACGGCTCAGGTTCTGGGTTATCGCTCCAGCTCCCTCCAAATCCCGATCAAATCTGTTGCGTCTTCAAGTTTGATGCTCTTGGAAAAGGCATGGACATATATATATTCTTCACTTCCTCATCTATGGGTTAAATAACATAGTAGACTTGGATAGCAGCTAATCCATAAGGGTAACATTATCGATGCGAAACTTGGAATCTGCGATCCCATTTCATATCCCGATCGAATCTGCTGCGCTTGGAAAAGGCATGGGCATATCTATTCATCTCTTCCTCATCTATGGGTTAAATAAAATAGTACACTTGAATGGCAGCCAATCTAAAAGGGTAAGGTCCCGGGTTATCGCTCCTGCTTCCTTCAGAAGAAGAGATAATTCCTGAAGAGATGTCTATCCTGTAGCTGGAGTTTAATCTTACTGAGAAATATTGCGGACTGGCCGATCCGGGGAAGTATGTAGAAATTCCAGACAATATGGGAGAAATACTGTGCACAAGGTAAGTGCTTTTGAATATATATATGATCAAAAAATTGTTTGGAAAATTGAACTTATTCGTTTTTTTGCTGTTATCACTACGTTTTCGGTTGATCCATTCTACAGATTTCTTCAAGTTTACTGCTCTTGGAAAAGGCATGGACATATCTATTCTTCTCTTCCTCATCTATGGGTTAAATAAGATTAAACTTGGATAACAGCCAGCCCAGAAGGGTAACAATGGATTCAAAACTTGAAGAAGGCAACAGGAAACAACTCCAATATTTTTCCCAATATATCCTGTTAATTCCTAGATATCATAAATTAAAAGGACACTGTGGAGAGCCATGATCACATATCTCCTAAAAGGACATGGCGTTTTAAAAATCAATTACAGAAATAGAAGAATCCTCTTTTTAGAAAGTGGATAACAAGTTTTTTTTTTACTTATAAGTCGATCATTTGAAATGCGATGGAATAAATGCAACCAATATATCATTTAATTAAAATGATGGTTTCTTCTATGTATCATATTATTTCAGGAGGTTGGCGATCATGGCTCTCCACAATTTCCTGTCCTTTGTATCTCTGTCATATGTCAGTTTACCTGGAAAGAAACAATGCACTTCTTAATGAAAAAAAAAAAAAGTTGAAATTAATGCATGCAATATTACACACAGGTCCCAGTATCACGCCTTCAAAATCAGCTCATGGACTTTTCCGCTTGCTGTCATGCATTATTTTATTATATGAATACGTTGCAAATTGTTTTATTATAAAATGCATAGTAAATGATTTTAATATTAGAATGTATTGTAAATTATTTCACTATAAAATGATTTTACTATACGAATTCATTGCTATAGGAATGCACTGTAAATAATTTTGCTAGGGGAAAGCATTTTCAATTATTATTGAAATGCAATAATTTTTGGTCGATTTTAAAACCGATTTTTTCTCATACGGTTTCTCACTTGAAATATTCGAATATGTATTATTACGATTTAATTTTTGTTTATCGCTAAAAGAGTTTTAACATTATCATTTCTCACAAATAACTAAATAAGTTCTCAGCAATGTTTTTCTTGTAACCTAGAAAGGGTTACTGAATGAAGGGGCTGAACGGAGGCTAGAAATGAAACGTTAATCTTTATAATATCAACAAAATACAATACTCGCCAACGGCGTGAAGTAGATAAACCACTGTTAGTGGTGGACTTCTTAGATAGCATATTACCCCCACTTACAATAATCCAACGTATTTATGAGGATTGGGACATACCCATTAGTGTTTATAGGTACGGGATATAACAGTTTTATATCAGAATTTTTTCCAGTTACGCTTTCTCATAGCACAAAAATATTGATAATAAAATTTGTAAGATATTTTTGCTTTGAATGACGATTTCCAGTCAAGATTTTGTTTTGTTCACACTCAGAGTATAATTACTAATAATATAACCTTTACATTTTACAAGGGTCGACTGGAAAGTTCAGTGGCTGGCCAAGGTACTCTCATGGAATATAAACAAATAAGGTTTATTTTCGACACAGTCTCCTTTGCGGTCCACGCATATATTCATATTGGTATTGTACTGCTTGGACCCCAGTGAAAAAGCTTTAACCCTGTTTGTAAAAGAAAAAATACTATTAACAGCAGATATGATGTCATACTTACTATGATATTTGTTCCCAGCCAAGTGTTTTTTCATGTTGGAGAACAGATGATAGTCAGATGTGGCTAAATCAAAAGAACAAGGGGAGTGACCTACTATTCTCTCCTTTTGTTAAACAATGCTCAGAGAATAATGCGGAACTGCTAGGAAAGTTACCTTTCAAAGCTAAGCTAAGTATTAAGAAACAGAACAATTTCTTTAGAAAAATGAGCGCTGAACTGCTGTGAAATATCAGTCTTCCTGTATGGCATTCAACGCTGGACAATTTCTCCTCAGACGGAGAAAAGACTAGAGGCAACAGATATAAAGTTCTACAGAAGGATGCTGAGAATTTCATGGATGGGGAATTTGTATCCATATATCGTTGTATTATCAGCGTAGATATTCAAAAAATGATCTGAGTGTACTCTTAGGCATATCACGTATGGAAAGTAAAAAGAGGGTTAGTCCGAGAAGTGACCCCTGAGGGATGCTTGCGTTGATTTCAAGGGAGGATTATTTTTCTGTAACATCCTGCAGCAGTCTCCTTAATATGATATTAGCTGAAAATTGATATCGCTAGAAATGGAACTGTTGTGTCCTAAAGTTAGACAACGCTATTCTATAGCAATGCAACAAGATAAATCTTGCTGTTTGTATGAAAGAAATACGTTGTCATTGCCTGGGATACAATTTACAATTTGTATTGGAAAGAGAAGAAACATGTAGATGAAATTAGAGTACCTAAACCACCAGATATTAGACTGTATTAGTAACAGAGAACATCATAAACCAGTCAGAAAGACAGATGTCTGCTGATAAAGTTGTGTATGACTGTAAGAAGTGAATCTTAATCGGTTTACACTTTTTTTATATTATGCTTTGTGCATTTTTTTTATAATCATTCCATCCTAAGCAAGGTGACAATGCCACTAAGACACATGAGGTTACTGGGTATGAAAGACAATGTGAAGACTTTATTGAGAAGAAAGGACAATAAATCCTGAGGTGCTGACTCGGCTTCCATCGCTATAAGTTTGCTTCTTTTTGAATTTAAGCGCAGTACTAGACTGGCTTCGTGATCTCATCAATTTACAGTTGAGCTGGCGAGATGTAGCCGTAAATTTTTATGCTAAGAGTTTCTTTTCTCGCACTTCTCTCTTGTGGAACACACTTCTGGCTCCATGCTTTCCAGCCAACTTTAATCTGTAAAAATTTAAATGCAATCCCAATTGCTATCTACTGTCCTCTTGTTTACTCTTTTCTCTTCTCGCTCATTATTAATGTTTCTGTTCCTAATTCTTCTACATCCTGTAACCCATTGTGTCTTAGTGGCTTTACTGCCTTGCATGGGGTGATACCGACTGAGATAAAATAAATAAAATATAAGCACAGTAGTAGATTGACAGAAAAGTCTCATTAATTCACAGTTGAAATGGCTAGATGCTAACAGTTTCTGTTCTCGCACTTCTCGCTTGTAGAACTCCCTTCCGGCTCCATGCTTTCCAGCCAACTTTAATCTGCAAAAATTTAGATGCAACATTAATAACAGTTTAGTGTACTCCTGATTACTCTTTTCATTTCCCGCTCATTATTAATGTTTCTGTTCCTAATTCTTCCAGGCCCTGTAAATCCTTGTGTCTTAGTGGATTTACTGCCTTGCTCGGGGTGATACCGTTAAAAAAAAAAGAACAGGATTTCAGAAGACAGAAGACAGTTCTACGCTTAAATTAATGCAGTCAACTTACCAAGGAGGAGAAATCATTAGAACTACCATGAAAATAGTTATAGAAAAAGACAGTGGGAAGCGACGTAATATCGGTGAGAAGATAATTGAATTCGAGATGCCAGGTAAGGACCTCAAAAATTACAGATCCTTCTTTTAATTTTGCATTTTAATCACAGATGTGGAGAAATAGATCTGGAATATTTAAATATATCAAACTTAATTAAAAATGCGTTTACTAATAGGAAACAAGAAGACGATGCTAAATCAGCACCTATACACTGGCGCTACATGATCATAAACGAAGAGCTTTTCCAAATTACAAAAATAGTATTAGTTGAACACTTCTAGCAACAGCAACAAGGAAAAGGTGTATCACATGTAACTAAAAGGGTAAATAATTCTATAATCAAGATGTTAACTTTACATAATCTAAAAAATGCATTGCAATTTAAAAAAAAAATATTATAGAAATTAATGTTAGAAAGTTTTATTTCCTAAAAAAAGAAAACCCCAAAACTTTCAGAATTTTATAAACTTAGTAAATGTCGAACGCATGATTTACTATAAAAATGCATTGTAAAGGATTTTACTATAAAAATGCATTGTAAATAATTTTACTATAAAAATGCATTGTAAATGATTTTAATATGAGAATGCATTGAAAATGATTTTAATAAAAAATGCACTGTAAACGATTTCACTATAAGAATACATTGCAAATGATTTTATTATAAGAGTGCATTGTAAATGATTTTATTATAAGAATACATTGTAAATGATTTTATTATAAGAATGTATTGTAAATGATTTTATTATAAGAATACATTGTAAATGATTTTATTATAAGAATACATTGCAAATGATTTTATTATAAGAATGCATTGTAAATGATTTTATTATAAGAATACATTGTAAATGATTTTATTATAAGAATACATTGTAAATGAATTTATTATAAGAATGCATTGTAAATGATTTTATTATAAGAATGAATTGTAAATGATTTTATTATAAGAATACATTGTAAATGATTTTATTATAAGAATACATTGCAAATGATTTTATTATAAGAATGCATTGTAAATGATTTTATTATAAGAATACATTGTAAATGATTTTATTATAAGAATACATTGTAAATGATTTTATTATAAGAATACATTGTAAATGAATTTATTATAAGAATGCATTGTAAATGATTTTATTATAAGAATGAATTGTAAATGATTTTATTATAAGAATACATTGTAAATGATTTTATTATAAGAATACATTGCAAATGATTTTATTATAAGAATGCATTGTAAATGATTTTATTATAAGAATACATTGTAAATGATTTTATTATAAGAATACATTGTAAATGAATTTATTATAAGAATGCATTGTAAATGATTTTATTATAAGAATGAATTGTAAATGATTTTATTATAAGAATACATTGTAAATGATTTTATTATAAGAATGAATTGTAAATGAATTTATTATAAGAATGCATTGTAAATGATCTAACTATAAGTAATAATGCAATTATCATGTAATTTTAATACATTAATGCATTTTAAATGATTTTACTATAAGAATTAATATTTGAAAGCGCTCTAACATCTCGTGGTATTTAAACGTTTCATTTTTCTGAAAATCTGTTTTAAGAAAATAATTTTATAAATATCAATAAATATTAACCGTAACCATTCTGTTAATAAATGTCGATGTTTCCTGTGTGGTAACTTAATTTCGCCAATACCAATCAGTGTACACATACGTCTGACGTATTTAAGAAGACAGACGAGCCTAGAATTACTATTGAAGGGATTTTAATTCTTAGCCGTTACCCTTAACTTGTTTAAATAATTTGAATATGTGGTATCCTCAGGCGATTGTCGGTCGAAATCTTTTTATGCGGAAGGCATTTTGGACAATTGAAATATCTATTAGGCAACGGAGTCTAGCTTTAAGAAAGTCTATGTTTTCTTTAGAAGACAAGAGACATTTGTTGTTTTTTTAGTTTTTTTTTTTAAAATTTTATTTTAAGACAGGTCACGAGTTGAGTCCCAATTTAAGTGTCGTGTCGTCGCACTTTTATAATTAGTCAGCGCTCGCAAAAAGGGCTCGTTTGACGTAAAGAAACTCTAGAAACAGAGGAAGTCGACTCTCGTATGTATATAAATACACACACACACATAGACACACACACACACACACACATATATATATATATATATATATATATATATATATATATATATATATATATATATATTGTTACGTGTTGATAATTGTAACAAAAGAAAAAAAATTATTTACCACAACACAGAGATAAATTACAAACAAATATTTAATTTACTAAAACAGAACATAAAATATATACAGGATAAACAATTGTGGCCTACAAAACAGAAAACACAGAGTTACTGGCGAAGTGTTACGAGGGAGAAGGAAAGGGAGTCAAATATCTTTATCACTTTAGGGCTAGTGAAGTAATCTAAGTGCTATATTTGGAAATCCACAAAGGTGTGTAAATAAATATTAATTTTTAGTTTGGTCAATGAAAATTAGTCAAAATTCTATTTATCAAATTTGTTCCATGAAATTCTCGTTTGGGTTTTGATTGGTCGGCAACATTTTATAGAGATTCTTTCGACTGGATATAATAGTACTCGTATCAAAAGCCGGAGTTGATAACAGCAGAAATTCTCCTTCATCAACTGACAACCCTTTTCCAAAATCCCATTTTTATAGGGGTTAACACCTAATTTGCACATTTCTAGATGTTTCTCGAATCATCTAGATTTTTCTCGAATATACTAGAATGATCTAGAATCTTCCACACATTCTATTCCTAATTTCTCTATTTTACAACTACTTCCTGAATGAAAACTTTTTTGTAATAACAAGTAGAACTCAGTGGAATCCCTTATAGAAATGCATCCTCGTAACAATATATATATATTAACCTATGTGTGTGTAAGAGAATGAAACTCTCAAGATAAGCTTATTAAATTTGAATGACTAAGACAAGGCAGGTTATTTCGTTAATTGATTCTAGAAGC
This sequence comes from Acanthosepion lycidas, assembly GCA_963932145.1. Lineage (NCBI taxonomy): Eukaryota > Metazoa > Mollusca > Cephalopoda > Sepiida > Sepiidae > Acanthosepion > Acanthosepion lycidas. Next base: position 3,673,685 of record OZ010608.1, on the reverse strand, counting down.
AATGGGTTATATAGGGTTTTATAAGTACCTGCTTGACTGTTTGATAAAAAAATGACCAAGTTGCTGGTTGCCATGTATCTATTTAGATGCTCCTGAGTGTATGCATTAAATGCACCTGGGGTATGCATTAAATGCTCCTGGGGGTATGAATTAAATGCACCTGGGTGTATGCATTAAATGCTCCTGGTGTAAGCTTTACTTTACAATCACTATGCAATTGGAAGCACGAATAAACGCTGATCTTCAAAAACCAAGTTACTGACCAATATGCTTTGTTCCACAATTTTCTTTCCTTGAAGCAACAGAAATATTCTGCAGAAATATTCTGAGAATACCATAAACTGAACATATGATCAACGATGAAAATTAAAAAAAAATACGACACTTATAAAAAAAAATGACATATGAAATTTCTTGGGTATATAATGAAGAACGAAGGCTAGGAAAATTTGATACTCAAAGGAGATATTGAGGGCAAGAGGGATAGAGGAAAACAGCGCATAACTTACCTAACGAATTTGTGTAAATGGTTGGTAGGACAGAGTTTAGGGGAGGTAGCAAAAAAAAAAAAAAAGACAAACTTTACTAAGAGCTACTATGTACAGGAAATTGTGGAGAGTCATAATCGCCAAGGTCCCGAAGGAATATGGCACATAGAGGAAGAAAAATGGCCTTGTGTAAATGGCTGGCAGAACAGGGTTTAGGGGAGTTAGCAAAAAGACAAAATTTACTTTATTTAATTTAGGGGAATTGTGGCGAGGCACGATCGCTAACCCCCTGAAGGAACACGGCAAATAGAGGAAGAAGAAAATCCGTGTGCAAATGGTTGGCAGAACTGGACAGATAGCAAAAAGACAAAATATGCTAATATATACAAAGGACTGGAAATTGTGGAGAGTCATGAGTGCACATAGAAGAAGAAGAAAAAAAGACCGATAAGGGAGTCTTCTTCCTGACAAATCGACCATGATGAGAAGAAAGACCTTGTGTCAATGGCTGACACAACAGGGTTTAGGGTATATAGCAAAAAGACAAAACTTAATAAGAACTCCAAAAGTCTGGAAGTTGTGGAGAGCTATGATCGCCAAAGCCCTTAAGGGACACAACACACAGAAGAAGAACTTCTTTGTGTAAATGATTAGCTGAACAGGGTTTCGGGTAGATAACAAAAAGACGAAATTTATTAAGAGCTACAAATGTCTGTTGTTCACATGTTCGGTCAATGGTATTCTCAGCATCTTTCCGTAGGACCATATCTCTGCTGCCTCAAGCCTCCTCTTCATCTGTAAGGAGATTGTCCAACATTCCACGTCATATCGGAGGACTGATATTACATAGCAGTTCAGTAATTCTTTCTTTGTTCCTAACGATATTTATTGTTTTCTAATACTCTGCTTAGCATTTGGAAGGCACCCTTGGATATCCCAATACAATTATAAAATATATAAATTCGAGTGACAACAACTTTGGCATACTATAGGATTCTGGAGTCTAGATAAAATCAGAACTTTGAAGGCTGATTTTCAAGATCGGCAGACATTCCAATTGAACACGTGGACTAGCTCAGTGCCGTCTTTCTCTTATTAGCTTGATTTCTCATTTTTATTCGAACTTTTCATTATTTAAAATGACATCATTTAATTAACATACGTTAGTTAGAAGAAAAAAGATGTAGTTCCAACAAATTATTTAATTTTATGGAAATATTTCGACTAGCAGTTGCCAATCTTGGTGACTCCTTAATTTGAGCAAAAACAGTGCAAAGAAGCTCGAAACACTTAAGAATTCAAATCAAGGAAACCAAACTGAGTTGATAACGTTTATTGAAAAATAGTTTGAACAAAGTAATTATAAACAAATGTTCTCTTTTTTAGCTATCCTCTGCCAGCCACAATGATGGAGAAAGCATTACTTCGAACCATGGCCAATGAGACACGCTGCAAGAGCCACGCTGTTTCACGAGGCTCGTCCCTTAATTGAGACGCAATTGCGCCAATCCTCCGAAGGAACGCCATCGAACGATGGCCAATAAGCCCTGAAGTCTCCCACTGCCACAGGAGTAAAAAAAAAAAAAAATCTATCAGCAAGAGAAGAATATTTAACTATTTTTTTTTTTTTTATCTCTGCGTCCCGAGCGACGGATCCCGGCTCAACCGCGGAACTGACCAAATTACCGACTGGAAATGTATCAGCACAAGTTGCATCCCAAATCAACAATGGTAAAATGGTAATGCCATCCGGCCGCTTTATATCACCACAGTCGAGGCCTACAGTTTCGATTTGGGAAGGGAACCCAGCTGCATCCAAACCTCTTCTGATGATGTAATTTATTGCTGCATGCCGTGGAAAGCGGTCGGCACTACGATGACAGGAGAGAGGATGCAAACCAAACTCATTCTAGATGCTAAAGTGTATAAATGTTAGTGAGACGCTGCAAGTTGTTTTGAAAAATTTCGTTTGATTTTTCATTAAAGTATATCTTGTGCGTTATATATATATATATATATATATATATATATATATATATATATATATATATATATATATATATATATTGATTTTTATGTATTCGGAAGAGATAAGATTCATGAATAATGAATCTGTAGAAAAATGGTGATGTAATGTAGTTTTTTAAACCTGTGTTAATTGTTGGTAATATTGCTATAAATATATTTTCATAATATTTTCTCTTTAAAGGGTTGTTCTTTTTTTTTGATAAAGCTGGTATTGGTGAAATTAAAGTTATATCCTACGGCATTGCGGTGTAAGACGAGAGAATTTGAATCTTTATCTAAACACAAATCTCTTTTGTGTTTCTGGATACGGGTCTTTAGATCACGTGAAGTATCTATCTATCTATCTATCTATCTATCTATCTATCTATCTATCTGTCAGGTCCCATAATGAGACCACCAATATATATATATATATATATATATATATATATATATATATATATATATATATATGTGTGTGTGTGTGTTTTGTCTGTGTGTTTGTGTGTGTGTGTGTGTGATATATGTGCAAATAAATGATAATGTATTATCGGCAAAGGGATTACAAGTGACAAAGACAATAATGCGTGTGTAACAAATGAATGTGGGAACTTTTTGGTGTGCAAAGTATGTGAAATCAGTGAATGTTCGTACGTACGTGTGTGTGCGTGTGTATGTATTGTTCATGCGTTTCCCTAAAATGGGGACGTGTTGTAGTCGCGTTCTTCCGCGTGAACTTTACATGTCGTACTAGCGGAAAAGTAAGAAGAGAGATATATAAAAAAATATATATATATATGGCAGAGTATTTATAGTGCTGGAGAGCGTCCCCTAGTAATGGTTTCGTAAATTAGGAGGAAATAACCCGACAGTCGACATAACTGGGATGTCTTTTGTACGAATAATTTCACACTCATGAAATTTGCTCCGCATATTCAATGAATCCAAAGAACGTTTTAAAAGTAAACAAAATCCAGAGGAAGGGTTTTAAAGTAGAAAAAAAAAATGTGAGCGTCTACCTTTTTTTTTATTATAGAAATTTATTTTTTATCATCAAAAATTACTGTTTGTAATCGTTCAGTGTAAATTTATAATTTCTGGTTTGGTTAGGTTTACGGCATATCAACCTCAATGTGTTATGTAATGCCGGCAAGATTTTTATTGCTGGTAATATTTTTCCAAAAATGTATTGTTGGTAAAAAATATATATATTACTGATAATATATGGTAATATATATTACTGGTAATTTATTAAAAAATATATATTACTGGTAATATTTTCATTTTCAAAAATGTACTAATTGTATGTAATAATTTTTCCTAAAAAGTATTGCTGATATTAAAATCTACTTTTATTCTTTCATAGTATTTAGACCACATTTTTTGGTGAGGTGGGGGAGTAACTATTTACCCATAGCTGGGACCCTGACAGGTGCTACCACCCCGGGTCAGGGTTATGCTGGGAACGCCAGCAATTAAGAGGGGGTTCCATGCTCCTCAAAACCCCCAGATCAAAGGTCTTGCTGTCAGATGTTTTACTCAGGACGCGGATGTAGGTTATCGTCTTACCCAGGACGCGGATGCAGTTTATAGTCTTACGCAGGACGCGGGTGTAGGTTATCGTCTTACCCAGGACGCGGATGCAGTTTATAGTCTTACGCAGGACGCGGGTGTAGGTTATCCTCTTACCCAGGACGCGGATGCAGTTTATAGTCTTACCCAGGATATGGATGCAGTTTTGTTGTCTTACCCAGGACAGTTATAATTTCTCTTGAATAGTTAATATCCGGGCAATAAAATATGTCATGCCTTTTAGAAGGTGTCTTTTCAATGCATTTTCGATTCAAGAAATTGCTTACAAATTGACTTTTGCAATTAATGGTCAAACCTTACAAAATGGATGATAAATGCATTAACTATTAGCTGAAGTACTGTGTTAAACGTTAACAAAATACCGATGAAAGGATGAAACTATGAAGAAAGTAATAATAATAATTAAGAAAGTATTGAGTCAGAGTATTGAGATAAAAGTGAAGAACAATAATAAAATTCAACCGGCGATTGTTGTATTTCTTGCTATCACATTTCTCATTAACTTTTACATATAAGACCGATTTCATTAATAAAAAATTATAATCAGTATCACTATGAATAAAACAGTTATTATTCCATCAATAAAATCATTATTATTATCAATAAAAGCATAATTATTCCATCAATAAAATCGTTATTATTATCAATGAAACCGTTATTATTCCATCGATAAAATCATTATTATTATTATCAATAAAAGCACAATTATTCTATTAATAAAATCGTTATTATTATCAATAAAACCGTTATTATTCCATCAATAAAATCATTATTATTATCAATAAAAGCATAATTAATCCATCAATAAAATTGTTATTATTACCAATAAAACCGTGATCATTCCATCAATAAAATCACTATCATTATTATTATTATCAATAAAAGGATAATTATTCCATCAATATAATTGTTATTATTACCAATAAAACCGTTATTATTCCATCAATAAAATCATTAAAAGTATCTATCTATATAAAACTGACTATGTGTGTGTGTAATTATGCCAAACGGTTTTATTAAGTAATTAGCTTTAAGTTAGTTGGATTTTCAGTGACTGCAATAAATCTTCAAGGATGATTTGTGCAATCATATCACCGAACACATAATGTTAAAATGCTCTTTTGTTCACCTTTTTGTCTGTACATAAGCAGGATATCGAGATACTTTGAAGTAGGACATATGTGTTGGTTCTTTAAAATAGCAGGAGGTCATATACGGATGCCTTTAAAGACTAATGCTGACTACAATGTCTAGAGATTCTCTGAAGTGGTGCTGATCTTGAAGCAATATCTTCCAAACTATTGAGGCCGTATTATGCAGCCTGCATTGTCAATGCATAAGCTTAATCATTAACAATTTTCGAAGACCGATTGCGATTAATGTACTCTTCATTTGCTGACAAATATTTTTTTGTATTTTCTGTGATTCTTTAAAAAACACGTTTCTCTTGTTATAAATATTTTCACACTTCATGTCATTATAATTTTATGACATATAGATAAGAGGCACTAAAGAAAAATCTTTATTTTGACTTTACAGATTGGATGAGGTTCATGATCTTTTTTTGGAATAAACCCAGGTAACACCGGGTAATGCTGCTAGTTATCTACAAAAGCATAATTAATCCATCAATAAAATTGTTATTATTACCAATAAAACAGTTATTATTCCATCAATAAAATCATTATTATTATCAATAAAAGCATAATTATTCCATCAATAAAATCGTTATTGTTATCAATAAAACCGTTACTAAAACAGTTATTATTCCATCAATAAAAATGTTATTGTTATTAATAAACGCATCATTATTCCATCTATAAAATCGCTATTATTATCAATAAAACCATTAAAATAGTTATTATTCCATTAATAAAATCATTATTATCAATAATACTATCAATAGAACCACTATTATCCTATTGATAAAACGCTGTTATTCCATTAACAAAACTGTTATTATTCTTAAAACAAATCGCATCACTCACAATTTTTCATTTTTTATACACATATATTGCCCAGGGTGTCCATAATGTTCGTGTGTACTTAAAAAAAATTATACCTTTATTTATATTTGCGATAGAAATAATCTGTAAAAAATGTTATAAAGTTTAATGTACCTAGTTTTATGTATAGCTAATATAACTAATGTGATTTCAGGCATTACTGCAATCAGTTGGCAAATGTTTTCCGTGAACTGCAAAATCGTATTACCCTTTGTATTGCTAATGATGGAGGACATGTGGAAACTTAAATAAAATTTCAATAAAACCTTAAAAACATAGATTTACTTCTTTCTAATCCTTTTTACAAATTATTTCTATCGCAAATAAAAATAAAGTTATAAATTTTTAAAAGTGCACACCAATTTTATGGACAACCCTATATATATATATATATATATATATATATATATATATATATATATATATATATATATATATATATATTAGGTTGGTGCAAAAATAATGACGTAATAATGTCGTTTTTTGACGTTACGTCAAAAAACGATATTATTACGTCATTATTTTTGCACCAACCTAATATATATATATATATATATATATATATATATAGGTTCTGGGTTCGTGCATCTTATTTATGTGTTTGCGGCGATGTATTCTCGCCATTTAAATCATTAACCTCTATATTTGTTTTTTGTATGAAAGATTCATGAATTTATATATACATATATACATATGTGTGTGTGTGGTGTTCTTAAAATTGCTAAATTCTAATACTTTTACGATGTTAGTTTTTATGATTCTGTTTCGGCGAGACGGTAAATTTATGCGAACGTCACGAGTCCGATAAAGTTTCTGACGCGAGTAACACGGTCTCGAGCTGCCATTCGTAGAGGCCGCGTCCACTTGATGTTCAGTGAAACTATCTCTTACTGCTATTTTTGTGTTTTGACAAAGATTGTCAGATGTTTGCTTCGGGGTGGAGCCCACAATTTCTAAGGTGTATGCTCTTTTAATAGACTGGCTTCGGAAGATATTTCTTTCTGGGTACAAGGAGGGAGAAAGTCTCTAACAGTAACAGCGAAATGTTATTTTAAAAAATGCAGCTTCAGCCTTATTATCAGAATGGAGCAATAAAACAGCACTGTTCCTCCTAAGAATGAACTGGCTTTTGAAGTTTTATGACAAGGCTTTTCATTCTTAATTCTTTTATTAAAATTGTTAAAAGTCCTGTTATTGTTGAGTTGGTTGATTTATTCTGGGTTGAGGCACTCTTCATTATTGCTATTAATTTATTACGAGTTTTATTCCATCTTATTATTGTGGCTTGTTTATCCCAACACTTTGGCTCGATACAATATTCAGTTTCTATTATTTTATTACTAGTTTTATTCCGTCTTATTATTGTTGTTTTTTACCCTACACTCTGAATCAATACACTTTTCATTATTACTATTATTTTATTACTAGTGTGCAGTTACCACACTTACTTTCCTAAAAAAAACGCCGCTAGGGGACTCTCCATAAGCCTATCAATAAGCAGTAACATTCATTGTAATCCTTTTTTTCCTATTTCATCCAGGAACGGTGAGATGTAGGTCGCACGTAGATAAGAATGGTGGCGCTGAGGCGTTTTCGCTTTCCTTGATCCTCTGTTGACTTTTGAATTCTCTCACACACATGCATATACACATATGTGTCTATCATACACTTACTTCTACACAAATACCTTCAATAGTTAAAATGTTTTCCTCATTCATATTCATTGATTTGTCACACGCACCTAATTTCTATTGTCGATGTATAACCTTGTTTTGTTAATTCTGACTTATCGTTTATATGTATCTGCTCAATTTCATATCCTAATGTAAAGGCATGTCTCATCTAATGATGGTTTATCCTAGGGGACATAGGTTCAAATCCTACTGGAGGGTGCAGATTTTTCAAGATTTCTCAAATATTCAGGTTGGTATATGGAAACAAATAAATGTACTGATTAATAAATTAAAAAAAACAAAACAAAAAACAGAGCATCTACTCAAATATATGTGTAGCCATTAAAAATAAACTTCAAGCAATAAAAGAAAATATGATGGATTACTAAATGAAAAATCCATTCCTATATACATATATATATATATATATATATATATATATATATATATATAGTTTCTTTGTTAATTTGTTCATTTATTACCCGGACTCACATGCCTTTTCCGCCATTATTGTTTTGGGATAAATATACCAGGAGACACGTGTTTGCCAACTTAACACTTGACCAGCATATTCCCGCAACACTAGTTTTATTTCATCTTATTATTGTTGTATTTTATCCCAACACTCTGGCTCTATACACTCTTCATTATTCCTATTATTTTATTGCTAGTTTTATTCCATCTTATTATTGTTGCTTTTTATTCCAACACTCTGGCTCTATACACTCTTCATTATTACTATTATTTTATTACTAGTTTTATTCCATCTTATTATTGTTGCTTTTTATTCCAACACTCTGGCTCTATACACTCTTCATTATTACTATTATTTTATTACTAGTTTTATTCCATCTTATTATTGTTGCTTTTTATCCCAACACTCTGGCTCTATACACTCTTCATTATTACTATTATTTTATTACTAGTTTTATTCCATCTTATTATTGTTGCTTTTTATTCCAACACTCTGGCTCTATACACTCTTCATTATTACTATTATTTTATTACTACTTTTATTCCATCTTATTATTGTTGCTTTTTATCTCAACACTCTGGCTCTATACACTCTTCATTATTACTATTATTTTATGACTAGTTTTATTCCATTTTATTACGGTTGTTATTATTTCGGCTTTCTGGGTTAATACACTGTTCATAACTCGTCTGTGTTAAGAGTAGTTTCACTCAACAGCGCAAGTTGCTACAAAATCAAAAAATTAATCTAAAACATCAAGTCGTATATAGACTCGTTAGATCGAGACTTCCATTATCTAAACTATCAGCTACTTAAATTCATTTCTTAGATCGATCGTTCGAATGGCTTCGGATGAGTGAAGCATGTAGGTTTCAGCGATGACCATTTTTCTTCGAACCTTGAATTACAAAGAACTGTACCAGACAACTGAAATTACATCGCTTAAGGACCTTCAGCTGCGGCAACAACTAAAATGAATGGCGCTCAAAGAGAGAATGATGGTACAATCCTGCTGTTGATGTTCCACACTGCCTCAAACAAAAGGCAAGGATAGAACCCCCCTCTCATTAATATTGAAAAGAGCGATAACGATTAATGGACTCGAGAAACCTATTTCCTGAAAAGTTCTTTTGAGAAGAAAAATTTTATAAATTAACACTAACAGCAGTACTATCAATGATTGTTGAATGAAGGGAAACTGTTGATATTATCAGTAGAGATGAGTCGGACTTTGATCCCAACTCGGTGGCTACTCGGTCAATGAATAATGAATGTTTCCTTATAAAGAAACTGCTTATATTGTTATTAGAGATGAGAAGAAAAGATACAACACTTTGATCACATTCTGATTGCCAGAGAGCTAAGAAAAGCTTAAACTCAGTCAATGAATAGGGAATGTTTCCACATAAAGAAATTGCTAATATTACTACTAGAAATGAGGAGAAAACATACTATACTTTGATCTCATTCCTATGAAAGGAGAAAAAGAAAGGCGTATAGCACTGGCTACACGGTCAATAAATATTGAATGTTTACTTATAAGAAAACTGTTAATATAACGATTACCCTAATCATGATTTTTTATTTTTATTCTATTTTATTATTGTTAGATTTTCCTAACCCTCTGGGTCAGTATATTCTTTATTCTAAACAAGTGGCCAGATTTCCCAACTCAAACAACAAACTTTGCACATTCTAACTGAATGGCACCATAGTCTCAGACTTTCTCAAAAGGAAGAAGTCGTCTTATAAAGAATTAGAATAGGACACACCTTGATCATTTCTTCTAAAAATGAAAACCCTTCCGAATCCATATAAGGGCATATACTACAAAACATATTCTGACTCTGGTGACCTTGCTACTATACGCCAACGTTTTTATATAATGACTAGCCTAAAGGAGCTTTTGAGAAGACAAAAATAGTGAATATCCTAACCTAATTGAAGGAAGGTATACCATAAATTATAGCACTAAATAACACCGTTCTAAAGACATAACCAGAGAGTGATGTAATCACTGACCCAAAGGATTGTTTACAAGACTTTTTTCTATGTACCATGTCCCTTCAGTACGTTGGCGAACATGGCTCTCCACAATTTCTTGTACTTTGTAGCTCTTAATAAATCTTTTTTTTTATCGCTTTTTAGCTTAGTTCCGACATCCATTTACTCAAGCTCGCTAAGTTAGTTATGCGTTTTTCTCTCTTGTATTTAAAATATCTTGTGAGTATCAAATTTTCCAAACCTCATTATATGCTCTAGAAATTTAAACTGTCTCTTTCTGATGTTAAGTATAACTGTCTTTGTTGTTTTCATTCTCTCTAAACTTTTCGTTATTGTTCACATGTTCAGTCTAATGAATTCTCAGCATCCTTCTGTAGAACCATGTTTCTTTTGCTTCAAGTCTCTTCTTCATCTGATTGAGATTGTGGCTGACATATAAGAGGACTGATATTATATAACAGTTCAACACTCTTTGTTTCTCTTGCTTCAAGTCTCTTCTTCATTTGTGAGATTGTCCAGTATTCGCTGCCATATAAGAGGACTGATATTACATAATACTTTAGGTAGCCTTTTCTTTGTTTCTCCTGCTTCAAGTTTCTTCTTCATCTGTGAGGAGAATGTCCAGTATTCGCTGCCATATAGGAAGACTGATATTACATAATACTTCGGTAGACTTTTCTTTGTTTCTCTTGCTTCAAGTCTCTTCTTCATCTGTGAGGAGATTGTCCAGTATTTGCTGCCATAGATACTGAGACTGATATTACATAATACTTCGGTAGTCTTTTCTTTGTTATTAATAAAATAGCATTTTGAAGGCATCTTCCGCTACGCCAAGGCCCCCCCCCATATTTTCCTGCATTTATTTATTTAACTGAGAGTGTATAAATCGTTAAAACAGTATAATCTATCTTTACGACATTTTCCTCGGTTAAACAAAAATCGATGACCGAACAGATAAATAGGCGTTACAATAAAATGATTTTACTTGAAAGGTACATTGATCAGGATGTTCGTCTACAGTTTGTTGCTTCTTTTGTTACGATTTACTGTTTTTCATTTGAAGTTGGAAATGATCCAAAATAATTGAAGCTCAGATGTCCTAAATATTTTGGAATGTGAGTTTGTTTACAACATGCATACCCGACATCAGATGAAACAGCCTCAAAAGAAGGTCGGTGACTTACCCATCAGCCTTTTCTTATATCGCATATTCGACGAAACAAACAAAAAAAAAAACTATTTTTTCTTCTTTCGTTTTAAAGTCTGTGAACCTTTGATTTTACATTGAGAAGAGACTGCGTGAAGAAGGCACTTAATCTTAAGCCAATTTATTACAAAGCCACACTTGCCGATGTGCAATTCATCTGGCTAAAAAGAGAAAAGGTTGCACGAAAAGAAGATAAAGCCTCTGGCTGCGATTACCTTTCCCGATTTTGCCGATTCTTGAACGGCTTAAGGATAAAGCGACTTTTATCTCACCCAGTGGTGCTCGCGGACTCAAGGTTCTGATGAAATGGTTAACGAACTATTCACGCAGATTATTATTAGTCAATTCAATCCTCACTGCTTGCTCCATTGAAAAATACAACATTAAATAACTCAACAACAATTGATACGTCGTAAAATCAACAAACCTGACCTAAAATCATTTTCCTAAGGAAATAGTAGATCCCTATCCTATGCATTTTCATAGTAAAATCCCATTCCAATTCATTTTCATAGTAAAATCCCTTTCCAATGCATTTTCATAGTCAAATCATTTTCCAATGTATTTTAATAGTAAAATCCGTTTCCAATGCATTTTCATATTAAAATCCCTTTCCAATATATTTTCATAGTAAAATCCCTTTGCAATGTATTTCCATAGTAAAATCCCTTTCCAATATATTTTCATAGTAAAATCCCTTTCCCATGCATTTTCATAGTAAAATCCCATTCCAATTCATTTTCATAGTAAAATTCCTTTCCAATGCATTTTCATAGTAAAATCCGTTTCCAAAGCATTTTCATAGTAAAATCACTTTCCAATGCATTTTCATAGTAAAATCCCTTTCCAATGCATTTTCATAGTTAAATCCTATTCCAATGCATTTTCATAGTAAAATCCTTTTCCAATTCATTTTCATAGTAAAATCCCATTCCAATGCATTTTCATAGTAAAATCCCTTTCCAATGCATTTTCATAGTTAAATCCTATTCCAATGCATTTTCATAGTAAAATCCTTTTTCCAATTCATTTTCATAGTAAAATCCCTTTCCAATGCATTTTCATGGTTAAATCCTATTCCAATGCATTTTCATAGTAAAATCCCTTTCCAATAGATTTTCATAGTAAAATCCCTTTCCAATGCATTTTCATAGTAAAATTCCTTTCCAATGCATTTTCATAGTAAAATCCCTTTCCAATGCATTTTCATAGTAAAATCCCTTTCCATTGCATTTTCATAGTAAAATCCGTTTCCAAAGCATTTTCATAGTAAAATCACTTTCCAATGCATTTTCATAGTAAAATCCCTTTCCAATGCATTTTCATGGTTAAATCCTATTCCAATGCATTTTCATAGTAAAATCCCTTTCCAATTCATTTTCATAGTAAAATCCCTTTCCAATGCATTTTCATAGTAAAATTCCTTTCCAATGCATTTTCATAGTAAAATCCGTTTACAAGGCATTTTCATAGTAAAATCCGTTTCCAAAGCATTTTCATAGTAAAATCTCTTTCCAATGCATTTTCATAGTAAAATCCCTTTCCAATGCATTTTCATAGTAAAATCACCTTCCAATGCATTTTCATAGTAAAATCCCTTTCCAATGCATTTTCATAGTAAAATCACATTCCAAAGCATTTTCATAGTAAAATCCCTTTACAATGCAATTTCATAAAAAAATCCCTTTCCAATTCATTTTCCTGGTAAAACTCCTTTCCCATGCATTTTCATAGTAAAATCCCTTTCCAATGCATTTTCATAGTCAAATCATTTTCCAATGTATTTTAATAGTAAAATCCCTTTCCCATGCATTTTCATAGTAAAATCCCATTCCAATTCATTTTCATAGTAAAATCCCTTTCCATTGCATTTTCATAGTAAAATCCCTTTCCAATTCATTTTCATAGTAAAATCTCTTTCCAATGCATTTTCATAGTAAAATCTCTTTCCAATGCATTTTCATAGTAAAATCACTTTCCAATGCATTTTCATAGTAAAATCCTTTTACAATTCATTTTCATAGTAAAATCCCTTTCCAATTCATTTTCATAGTAAAATCTCTTTCCAATGCATTTTCATAGTAAAATCACTTTCCAATGCATTTTCATAGTAAAATCCTTTTCCAATTCATTTTCATAGTAAAATCCCTTTCCAATGCATTTTCATAGTAAAATCCCTTTCCAATGCATTTTCATAGTTAAATCCTATTCCAATGCATTTTCATAGTAAAATCCTTTTCCAATTCATTTTCATAGTAAAATCCCTTTCCAATGCATTTTCATAGTAAAATCCGTTTCCAAAGCATTTTCATAGTAAAATCTCTTTCCAATGCATTTTCATAGTAAAATCCCTTTCCAATGCATTTTCATAGTAAAATCACCTTCCAATGCATTTTCATAGTAAAATCCCTTTCCAATGCATTTTCATAGTAAAATCACATTCCAAAGCATTTTCATAGTAAAATCCCTTTACAATGCAATTTCATAAAAAAATCCCTTTCCAATGCATTTTCATAGTAAAATCCCTTTCCAATGTATTTTCATAATAGAATCAATTTCGAATGCATTTTCATAGTAAAATCCCTTTCCAATGCATTTTCATAGTAAAATCCCTTTCCAATGTATTTTCATAATAAAATCCCTTTCCAATGTATTTTCATAATAAAATCCCTTCCAATGTATTTTCATAATAAAATCCCTTTCCAATGTATTTTTATAATAGAATCAATTTCCAATGCATTTTCATAGTAAAATACCTTTACAATGCAATTTCGTCAAAAATCACTTTCCAATGCATATTAATAATAAAATCCTTTTTCAATGTATTTTCATAATAAAATCCTTTTTCAATGCATTTTATTAATAAAATCCCTTTCCACTGCATTTTCATAATAAAATCCCTTCCCGATGCATTCCATAGTAAAATCCTTTTCCTATGTAATATCATATTAAAATTCCTTCTCTATGAATTTCCATGTTAAAATATTTTTCATGTACTTCTTCATGTCATAATTCTTTGCTGGCTCGTCTCTTTGACAATTACTATTGAATAGTTAGATTATTAGCGCAGTAAATTACAGCCTAGCCTGTTTTCAGACTCCTATGCCATTTTCCTTCGCTTGCGATTTCAGGTTTCTGAATTCATCCACATTTTGAAATATTTTTATTTGCGGCCTATGAATATTTTTGAAACCACCCCGCCCAATTTCACCCATAGCTATAACTCCCAGCCCGCTTCCGTTCGATTTGATAATGATACTCTGGGCGTCATATGTTACCAATCTGAGAACCACTGGTTTTATGGATAATTTTAAATACTGACGAATCTACAAGGTTCGAAGAAAGTTGGTCCTTGATGAGGCCTACAGATTTCATTCGCTCGAAGTAATTTCTAATCATTGATTTGAGAGAGCAGTGATGCCTTTAACCAGACCAACTTGGATCAATGTTTGTCGGAATTCAACATCTGATTTTGTGGATGGATCGTTAATATCCTTCCAATACCAGTGGATACACTGCATCCTTTTGAGCTGCAAATCAGTTTTGGGGGGATAACGGTAGCTAATTTTTTTAGAACATTTTTAAATTTGAATTTTTTTTTTCTGTAGAAAGTAAAAATATATGAAAATGAGATGTACAAACAGCAAAGAATATATGTACCGTTTATGGATATGGTGCCATAGCTGAGAGTACTCTTCGTAAGTAATTGGATTTGATATTATACATATCTCATATGGGCGTTGTAAGACATTTGAAGAGATTTGGATATGGGTATACCGTGCATCGGTGCTTCACGAATTTACAGATTTCATTTCTCACGCGACTTAAATCCATGATATATATATATATATATATATATATATATATATATATATATATATATATATATACTTATTCGAAAAGGTGACAATACAATACGATTCGTGTCTAGAGTGTGAATGTTTTTATGTTGAAAGTGAAAATATATGAAAATGATATGTAAAAACAACAAAAAGAGATAATCGCCGTTTATGGAGATGGTGCCATAGCTGAGAGTACTGTTCACAAGTAATTCGTTTGGATATATATATATATATATATATATATATATATATATATATATATATATTAAGGTCGTAGGGGCACAACATACACTGAGGCAATAGTGTTTGACTGGGCAAGATATCCTCATGGAGCACAGCCCTCTCTCTACTTATGTCTGGTTACAAACTGTCAACGCCGTTACAAACTTATGAAGCTACAATATTTTTCATTTAATTATCTTATTCTAATTTTGCTTGTATTAATATTTTTGAGGAGGCCCGGCGGAGTAATGGATAGCGGCTTGGATTGAGGAATCGGAGAGCCGAGTTCGAATTCCAGTCGAATTCATTATATTCACTTACGTGCTAATACCCTTGGGAAAGGTGTGAATCCTCTTCTTCTCCCTCCAGTTATGGGTAAATAGCGGGACAGACTGGGTTCTATAGCTTTGGATGGCAACTGGTCTAGGAGAAGGAAAACTCTGAATTCAAACCGGGAGTGGAGCCCCTAAGGCGGATGGACGGCACTTTGTGCTACCTTCCGGCAACTCCTGCAGCCGCGCTGGTACCAAACTGTATTGGTTTATCCTCTCCTTTGGACTCTGCTAGCAAGGCCGAGAGGGGGAACTAGACGTCCGGGGAGCCCTAGTTCTCCATATATCCCGCACCGCGCTACTCCATCGTCTCTCGAGACGGACGGATGCCGACGACAAACGACAAATATTTTGTGAGGTTGTCTTCGTCGTCGGCTTTATCTCGTATCCAAGAAATTTCTTCTTTGTTGATCGCTTCCTTTATGATGATGGCGCTGATGTCGAAAATCACGGCCAACGAACAAGTTTCACCATAACATGGTCCCGTCTTCCATAACCTATAACCATTTGGTTTGGCAAGATTTGCTTGAAGGTGAAACAAAATCAATGTAGATAAACTGACGGGGGCATGAATTTGTTTAAGGTTTAACTCAAATTGCTAGTAAATCGTTGGCGGCTTTATTCTCGTATCCAAGAATTTTTCTTCTTTGCTGATCACTTCCTTTATGGGGATGGCATTGATGACTAAAATCACGGCCAACGTACAGGTTCAGGACTAAAAGATTACTGTTTCACCAAAACCTGCCCCCGTCTTCTATTCCCTATAACCATTTGGTTTTCCAAGATTTGCTTAAAGGTGAAAGAAAATCGATGTAGAAGAAAACCCCGATGGCGTGAATTTTTTTAAGGTGGTCCTTAGATTACCAGGAAGGACCTCCACTCAGGATTTCAAGACGTTCCTTGCTGATAACCTGCTGACAAGTGGACGGACGGGTTCGTCTACCAAAATCTGGAGTCATGATGCAGAAGGGTCCGGTGTCTCTGGCCAAATATTTGTCTTAAGAATTTATCTTACATATCTATAAGTCTGCCATACATCCATGCTTAGAATATTGCTGACTTGACTGGGGTGAAATGATTAAAAGCTATCTAGCTAGATAGATAGACCCTGAAGTGACATAGATAGATAGATAGATAGATAGATAGATAGATAGATAGACCCTGAAGTGACATAGATAGATAGATAGATAGATAGATAGATAGATAGATAGATAGACCCTGAAGTGACATAGATAGATAGATAGATAGATAGATCCTGAAGTGACATAGATAGATAGATAGATAGATAGACCCTGAAGTGACATAGATAGATAGATAGATAGACATCTGCATATATACAGATACTTATCAATAGAATTAAATGTTCATTATTTTATCACAGCTCACACGAATTATAGAGATTAGATCCACTCGTCATAGGACTTGATTCAGTTTGTGTAGCCCTTCGGCTTATTAATAGACAAAGAAGAGATCCATGACAAAAACGGAGCTGAGGTATACAAAATAATAAAAAAATATAATAAAAGTAATAAATAATAAAATAAATAAAAATAATAAATAAAAATCGATAAAAATAATAAAATAAAATAATAATAATAATGAATAAAATAATAATAATTATAAGAAAAAACTTAATAAAACATCATGTTTATGTATACACGTGGTACAAAGAGGCATGAATAAAAATAATAAAATAAATAAAAATAATAATAATAATAATAATAATAATAATAATAATAATAATAATAATGATAATAATAAATTAAAATCATAATAATAATAAAATAAATAAAATGATAAAAAAAAATAATAAAACATGTTTATGTATACACGTGGTACAAAGAGGCATGAATAATTTTATTACACAAACACACATATATACACACGCACACAGATATATACGTTTGTGTATATATGTGATGTGTGTATGTGTTTTCCGTTACGCCAAGTATAGTGAGTACAAAAGCACTCTGTACGGTTTTTCGCAATCTGCACTTTAAACTCTGACCCGCTGGTAAGTGCCCCGCCCTCTTGATTGTACTTTGAACGCGGCCCCAGTTGATGTATCGGCACAGACAGGCTAACAGCTGAAAGGATGGAGGCTGTAGCCTCAGCGGACACAAACCCGTTTACGGTCTCTCTGTTTACTCGCACAGATGTGAGTGGATCAAGGCAAATTGAAATCGCTTTCTTCAAGATGCTATCGTGAGAACGCGACGTTCGGAATGGAAGCAAAACTTAACCAAAATGCTCGTGGAAGGGTAAAGTTAACTTGTATCTGATAAGCCCGATACGGTTGGGGAATAATAGCGTCCTCTCTCTTTCTCTCTCTTTCTCTCTCTGTCTGTCTGTCCCTCGCTCTCTTTGTGGTTGGCAAGGGTCCAAGACTATATTCTGATATTCTGAAGATCTGATATTCTGTTATTCTGATACATTCTAAAAATTTGAATCCGTCCAAAGCTGACTGAAGTAACGGTTGTTTCAGACGACATCTTATTCGAAAATTGGAAAAAATGGAATAAAAATTAAACAGATTTAGATTTCAGTTAAATTTAAAAAAATGTTTACTCCTCCCCATATATATCTATATATATATATATATATATATATATATAATGTATAATATATATATATATATATATATATATATATATATATATTAACTGATTTAAAATATGTTTTTTTCGTTACACAGTAATAACCATGTTTCAAAAATGGAAGCTACAAACTTCAAATTTAATTTTGCAATTAAATTAAAAGTTAAAGTTTTTAGCTTCCATTTTTGAAACATGGTTTTTACTGTGTAGAGAAAAAACATATTTTAAATCAGTTAATTTATAATATTTATGCTCTGTAAATTTACATTGAGCACTGTTTTGTAAAAATAAGAATAAAAAATATCAATAAGAACACCGGATTATATATCTTACTATTCTTTCTATATATATATATAAGTTTTTCTCAAATTTTGACAAGGTATCGTATACTGGCTTTCTTCACAAGCTCAAGGGCTCCGGTGTCTCTGTCCGAATATTTGATTTACTCCAATCGTCCAGAATCTATCTTACATATCTATAAGTTTATCATTCATCCATGCTTGGAAAATTGCTGCCATATATGGTCCGGTGTCCCTGCTAAGGAAGAATCAGCAATATTACTGGATCTGGTCTGGCAGCTCGGCTAACGTCACTTACCACACCTGTAAGGTTGCCTATCTGTGCCTTTTTCTTTTTATAAACACTTTCATGGTAATTGTTCGGATTGAGGTTAGATTTTTAAACTTTTAATTCCCCTCCCGCCACAGACAATGAATTGTACCAGTTAGAACTTTCATAGAGACAAAGAGGTATTATGGTGAATGTAGTAAGAAAGGAAAGTAAGAATGCGTTATTTTGGCGTAAAGAATATTGTGGTATGTTTGGGTCAGTGTTTCTGGCTGGCTAAGTTTAACATTAAGACAAAAGAAGACCGTCCTTTTCTCCCATTTCTCATTTTGGCCTTGTTCCACATTTCTGTACATAGTAGAATAAATATCGCTCTTCCCTATGGTATCTAGATCTTTTGAATTTAAGCAGAGTATTAGACTGGCGTCGAGATCTCATCAAATTACAGTTGAGCTGGAGAGATGTAACCATATGTTCTATGCTAACATTTTCTTTTCTCGCACTGTGAAACTCTCTTCCGGCTTCTTTTCTCGCACTGTGAAACTCTCTTCCGGCTCTCTTCCAGCCAACTTTAATCTGTCCAAATGTCAATGGTTATCTACTGGTCTCTTGATTATTCTTTCCACTTCCCGCTCATTATTAATGTTTCTGTTTTTAATTCTTACACACCCTGTAACCTCTTGTGTCTTAGTGGCTTTACTGTCTTGCATGGGGTGACAATGATTACTCTTTCTTTTTTCCCCCTCAATAGTAATGGTTCTGTTCCTCATTCTTCCACACCCAGTAACCTCTTGTGTCTTAGTAACTTTACGGCCTTGCTTGGGATCATACCGACTAAAAAATATCGGGTAATGAAGTTTATGCTAAACGGCCACTCTTCTAGATCATTCCTGCTAGCGCTCATCCTTGTTATGCGTTCAAGAAATTTCAGCTTTTCTCTTTCGGATTCTGAGTATGAGAGCCTTGTTTGTTTCCATTTTTATTAAGATTTCTTCTATTCTGTGGCCTCCAGTCTTCTTTTCATCTGTGAGTAAATATTCCTGCATTCACTGCCATATAGGAAGATTGAAGGTGCCCGGTGGGGTAACGATTATACAACACCGGTAATCGACAATCCATGTTACAGTTTTAGCTTATATTCCACGTAAATCTAATACACTTGAAAAAGGCATTGTAACAATAGAAACAGATAGGTTCGCCTATCGTCCGGTTTACACTCCTCACTGTTCTTTTGAACAGGAATAGAGTGTTATCACTTGTTTTCTGTTTATGATATGGCTTCCTGTATCTTTTAATGTCTATTTCAAATCTATACTTATGACGTTTCCGCTTAAACTCTAAAATGTATTTACTATTTATTTATTTTTCCTCAATAGAAGTAGATAGGTTCGCCTATTGCTCGGTTCACACTCCTTCCCGGTCTTTTGAACCAGAGTAAAGGTTTATTCCTTGTTTCCGGTTTAGGATTAAGTTTCCGGTT
Source organism: Acanthosepion lycidas (assembly GCA_963932145.1). NCBI lineage: Eukaryota > Metazoa > Mollusca > Cephalopoda > Sepiida > Sepiidae > Acanthosepion > Acanthosepion lycidas. The sequence continues at coordinate 3,653,192 of OZ010608.1, read as the reverse complement.
CCTTTTAAAGTCTACTACAAATCCATACTTCTAATGTCTCCGCCTAAACACTGTGTAGTATAATTTATCAGCCAGACATAGTTTGCCGGCTATTTGGTGTTAGGAAGAATAAAGCTTTAGCCTTCCAGTACACCGAATATTAATATTAGCATTAGTGTGGCCATTGATACACTAACACTGAATATGAATATAGAAAACGAGATACACGGCCATGATAAACAAAACATTTAATAAGGCAAATACAACTTACATAGACACGAGAAAAAGATTTACACATGTCCCAAAACAAATGATTGTTCATGCTGTCCAAAAGACAAGAATGTTTAACAGAACAACAAAGAAATAACATACAAGCTTTATGGCCATTGACCGTCTGTAGTTAGGTGAATCAAAATGACTTTTCATTCTATGTTGGGCTGTTTACGTATTGTCCATTTTCCATGTGTGTGGACGCCCTGTTGGTTAAGAAGGTTTTTCAAAAAAAAAAAAAAAAAAAAGGACAGAAGAGTTCTCCTTTCTAAAGGGGCTGAACTCCCATGAGCTCAACCCAAGTGGAAAAAACTGTGTTTTCTCTGCACTCTGAAATTTTATTTACTATTTTATTTACTTTTTCCTCAATAGGAGTAGATAGATTCGCCTGTCGCTTGGTTCACACTCTTCCACGTGCCTTTTAAACAGGAGTAGAAGAATATATTGTTTAGCTTTTGGAAAGCATCTTTCGCTATTTGTAGTTCTAAGTAATGCTCGTTCGTTTACTGCCCCCCCTCCAAGTTACTATTCTGCCATCCATTTACACACGCTCGTTAGGTAGGTTACACGATATTTTTCTCTGTAACTTATTAGCTTCAATATAACCTGTTAGTGTTAGATTCTCTAAGCCTTCCTTCACCATTAAATGTTCTAGAATTTTCAACTAACTCTTTATGATTCCAAGTACAATTATAGGTTTGATCCCAGTTTTCTTAAAACGTCCTCGTTACTCAAATACTACGAGTAGCCTCAGTATCCTTCTGTAGAACCAACTCTTTGTAGGCTCAATTTCCTACTTCCTCTGTAAGTAAATTTTCAACATTCACTGCTATTTTGAAGTATAGATATCATAGTTCATCATTCTTTCCTTTTGTTTCTAACGGAATTTTCCTGTTTCTTAATATATTACTTAGCTTCTGAAAGACATATTTCGTTATTTGTAGTTCTAAATAATGTTTGCCTTCTTACTGTCTCTCCCAGTACCAATTCTGGTATCTGTTTAGTCAAGCTGGTTTGATAGGCTACGATGTTTCTCTCTACAACCTCTTGCAATTATGTTAGATTCTATCTAAGCTCTCTTTTGTCATTAAATGTTCCAAAATTTTCAACTATCTCTTTCTGATTCCAAGCCTAGTGTTTTTTTTAAAAATAATCTCAGTATCCTTCTGTAGAACCACATCACTTTTGCCTCGAGTCGCCTCTTCATTTGTGAGAAAATCGCCCAACATTAATTGCCATATAGGAGGATTAATATTACATAGCACTACCGCACTCTTTTCTTTTGGGGTTTGCGTTTAGGTGTTACGTGACATCTGTCCTCCCATACAGCAGCGAATGTTGGACGATATCCTCAAAGATGGACTCGAGGTGGCGGAGATGTAGTTCTACAGAAGGATGCTGAGGATATCATGAAATAAGCATGTGAGCAACGACGAGGTCTTGGAGAGGATGCAAACAAGGAGGAAGCTTATACTTAACATAAGTAAGAGGCAGCTGAAATTTCTGGGACACGTGATGAGAAAGGAGGACCTGGAGAATCTAATACTCAAGGAACGAATAGAGGGAAAAAGAGACATGGGAACGCAGCGCATGACATACATGGATAGGTGGATGGCGAAGCGTGGTCTGGTGGAGTTGGAAGAAACGCAAAACCTATTGAGAGCCACAAATGGTAAGGGGGAGTGGAGAACCATGATTTCTTACGTCCTGAAAGGACACTGCATCTAAAAAGAAGTTTAGGTTGATTTTTACCGACAGCAACATTTGATTCCAATCGTCATCCGATCCGGGTCGGATATGAAAGCAGTTGGAAAGGCGGGAAGGTTGTTAATTACTCTGTTTCTTTTGGTGCGTATATATTTTCTCTTCCCCTACTCTATATCTTCCTTTCTATCTTCGTATTTGTCTCAATATTATAATAGTAACCGTTGATTTCTTCTTCTTCTTCTTCTTCTGCAGCCTCCTCCTCCTTTTTCTTCTTCAGCCTCCTCCTTTTTCTTATGCAGACTCGTCCTCCTCCTTCTCCTTCTTCTTCAGCCTCCTCATCCTTCTTCTTCTTCAGCCTCCTCATCCTTCTTCTTCTTCAGCCTCGTCCTCGTCCTCCTTTTTCTTATGCAGACTCGTCCTCCTCCTTCTCCTTCTTCTGTAGCCTCCTCCACCTTCTTTTTCTTCTTCAGCCTCGTCCTCCTCCTTCTTTTTCTTATGCAGACTCGTCCTCTTCCTTCTCCTTCTTCTGCAGCCTCCTCCTCCTTCTTCAGCCTCCTCTTCCTCCTCCTCCTCCTTTCTCCTCCTCCTTCTTCTTCTTCATCCTTTTCCTCCTTTTTCTTCTTTTTCTGCAGCCTCGTCCTCGTCCTCCTTCTTCTTCCTCATTATCCACCTCCTCCTCCTCCTTCTTCTGCATCCTCCTCCTTCTTCTTCTTCTTCTTCTTCTTCTTCTTCTTCTTCTTCTACTGCCGATTCTTATGTTCGCTTCTTTCGGAATGTGTGTTTCGAGTTGATAGCTCCCGATCTTAGTATCATGGATCAGGTTTCACAGAAGCAAGAAAAAACCCCCCCCCCCAAAACAACAAACAAACATAGAGATTGTAAAGAAACAGACTTAAACAAAGGGTGGGCCATGGAGAAGAAAAGGGACGCGTGCTCACCCTGCTAAGTTTGCTCGACCAGAACTACGCGAAGAACGAATAATTCTAACGCTTTAGAGTGGCGAAGCAGTGTAGTCTGAAACTGATAATAAAAGTGAGGTGTGGCAGACATGAGCCAACAAAGAAAGGAAGAAGACGAAAGAAAGATGGAAAACGGATAGGGTTTAAGTGAGGACGGTGCACTTGAACAAGAGAAATAACATATGTAAGACAGACTAACTTAGAAATACCATTGGTATCAACGGCCATGCTGCTTTGAGCTTTTGTACGGAGAATGATTCATTTAACGCTGGCAGAGGAGAAAGCATCATCGTCTATTCTTGCCGCCAATTCTGTTTTTATCAGCACATACTTCTATTTCTATATATTTTGGGGCGCCAGGGGTAGAGCGAGGGTCTGTAAGTTAATCTCAGAAGCGTAGTGTGCTTGATTCACAAGGATTCTGGTTATTGTGGCCTTATGTCAGACTAAGCTAGAACTAAGTAAATAAATATCTGTTTGCGTATTTCTTTTTTTCTCTCTCTCTTTTGTAGCAGTGTCATCTTCCTTTCTTTATTTATTCTACTGCAGGGTGCCTCACAAAAAAAACAGGTAATTTTAGATTTACTATACGATCAAAGAAGTGACTTGGAGTAATGGATAGCGGCTCCGATTGAGGAATCGGAGAGTCGAGTTCGAATTTCAGTCGAATCCATTACATTTACTTACGTGATAATACCTTTTGGAAAGGGTAAATAGTAGGACAAACGGGGTTCTATAGCCATGGATGACAACTGGTGTACCGCAGAAAGAAATGGCAACCTACTGCGGGATAAAATCTCCCTCGTCAGTCATGTATCGACAGATACATGACCGCCTACGCGAGTTTTACGCATGGCACATAACTGACTCATTGATATGATAAAACAAAATAACTAACATAGAAAAAAGTTAACTATATATTTTGCTATATGAATGAAGTAAAAAAATTACCTAACATATAATTTTTTTAATCATTTCTTGTTCCAGGATGGCGCAATTATCAAATTTTCAAAGCGAGCTGATTGTTCTCTTTAAGAAAGAACATACGATTTTGGGACTGAAAAAAATGCCAAGAAATGTTGCCAGAGTTCATTAATTTGAACACCACATCTAAGATTTGTATCTTTGTTCTAAGTTACTAAATTTCTATCCTTTGCTTTTGTTTCAAATAACTGTAACAAAAAATCAAACAATTAAATTAAACTGGACGAAATTTATTGTTTTTTTTTGTGGGGTGGGGCATCTTGTACTATCGACATCATTCTTTTTACTTCTATTGCTATGCGCCATCGTTGTAATCTTTCTTTCTTTCCGTCTTTGTTTGTTTTTTTTTTTACATTTTTCTGTTTCATTGTCATCATCCGCTCTTTCTCCTACTATATCATCACCATCTACTTCATTCTTTTCAATGGTCGTCATTTCCAACTCCCTTTTTCTTTCTTTCTTTTTTTCTGTTTTCTTTCTTTCTTTTGATATTTCTTTCTTACTTTCTTTTACTCTTTTCATGGTCCTTTTTTCTTTTTTCATTGTCATTTATTCTATTAGATCACCGTCTTCTTTCCATTTTCTTACATTTCGTCGTCACCCTTTCTTTCTTTCTTTCTTTCTTTCTTCTTCTTCTTCTTCTTCTTCTTCTTCTTCTATACCAGTTCTCTTTTGTTATGATCTTTCTTTCTTTCTTTCTTTCTTTCTTTCTTTCTTTCTTACGGTCCGTTGACTTCCACTTTATTTTTTTCTTCTCCAATATTTCTCTTCTTTTTTATTCTTCGTCTAGCTTTTCAATTTTAACTCCTTTATCTTATCACTGAAATCAGACAGATTGTATTCCATTTCTCCCCAAAGCTATCGCCATCTTTTAATCTCTCCAATGAATAAACAAATCTTAAGTTGTTTGAATTTTCTACATTAGCTATTCTCTATTTATATTAATTAATGACAGTTTTTTTTCCATCTTATTTTTAGAGGAGTAGTAGTAATAAGATATAATATTCTTGTCTGAATTTCTTAGACTATGTTCAAATTTGTTTTTGACTATTTTCCTTCCATCTTATTTTTATTGTCCAATTAATAGTAGTAGATATAATAGTATTAAGTAGTCTGAATTTCTTAGATTAAGAATTTCAGTATTATTTTGTAATCGATTTATCTCTCATCATATTAATCTTACCTTTTTTTTTACTGATTTAACAGGCGTAGAATGTTAAAGTACCTGAGCATGGTGATAAACAGGCAATAATAAGATGAAGGATAAATTAGTCACATATCAAATAACTTGTCCTGTTTTCCAGCTGCCTATTTGTTTTTTTAAATTCACACTGTACAAGGGCCGGGAGCCACTGGTTACGTAACTAGAGGGTTATGTTAAAGGGTAGTTTATACTGTCTACGTAACCAATGGTTACTTAACCAGAGGGTTACGTTAAGGGCTAGCTTAGTTTAGGAGGGGAAGACAACGGTTAACTCCAGACTTGAACAGGTTGATTTTGTAGCGATCGGGGAAAAATCCTGCTGGAAGTCGGTTCCACAGGGCTGTGGTTTGCGGGAAGAAACTGTTCGAGTGGAACTTAACTCACACCGATGGAATACGGAGGGAATGTGGGTGATTTGCTACTATGTAAGTGGCAAGGCTGGTCCTAGCCGTGATGGTTAGAACCGGTGGAACCAAGGAACGTAGTTCGTCTGAGCACTTTTCATGGAAGTAGCGATAGAGCATTAAGAGACTCGCAACATTCCACCTGAGAGAGAGAGAGATAGAGAGAGAGAGAGATTGGAGTGAGAAAAATAATACTCTCACAAGAGATTGGAGGAGCTTTTGAATTCTATTAAGACTGAAAAGTGAGGACCGGGCAGCTCTCGCCCAAATATGGCGACACTACTTCATTTTTTGCCTGATCTGGCTCTTATAAAGGTAAGGGATAGCATGAGGTGTCAGGTACTTACTGAAGTTGTACAGGGATCATTTGACCTGCATCTTTAGCGATGGATCTTATATAAGAGCTTCACTTGAGGTCAGGTGTGAGTTTGAGGCCCGACATTTTCTCAAGGCACGGTGCCTAGGCGAGGGGACATGCGTTCATCGGGATTCGCTCGTGGTCTGCTGTTTTGTATTTCTTACCAACGCATTTAAATCTACTGACAACTATTACCTTGTTCGAATGTTCTTAGATGCACTATTTTTGCATCTTTTGTTTGCAGCATATTATCAGAAAGCCCAGGTGGGTCTTTGAAAAATAATTCCACCTTTTTATTGTAAGTTCACGTCAAGATTGTTGCTATAACAGTAACTATTTTATTTTTGTTAACATCATAGTTGCATATGCAATGCGTATTCGATGCTGTTTACACTGTATGTTCAACCCTTTGAGCCCTGCTTTCCTGAACAATTTCAACCCTTCTGCCTGAGCCCCTGAGTCAAAATTCTCAAATAATTATTATGAAATGTTTATCGGTAGATATAAAAATAGTTACAAGTGTTTACCTACCGTTCAGCCGATAGCTGGGCATTAAATCTTTTTCTTTACCACCGGTAAAGGGGTGGTTGGGGCTCAAAGGGTTAAGCTTGTATTTAAGTAAAATTCCTTAAGCCTTTGAGTCCTGAGTTCCTGAACAACTTCAACCCTTCTGCTTGAGCTCCAGAGTCTAAATTCGCAAATAATTGATATGTAATGTATCACGGTAGATAAAAAAAAAAGTCACAACTGTTTACCCACTGTTCAGTCGTTGGCTGGGAATTAAGTCATTTTTCTCTACCACTGTTCAACCGGTGGCTGGACATTATGTCATTTTTCTATACCACTTTTCAACCGGCGGCTGGTAATTAAATCATTTTTCTCTACCACTGTTAAATAGGCGGCTTCGCATTAAGTCATTTTTTCTATACCACTGTTCAACCGGCGGCTGGTCAATACGTCATTTTTCTTTACCACTGTTCAACCGGTGGTTTGGCATTACGTCATTTTCTCAGGGCTCAAAGGGTTAACAACATGCAACAGGTACAACAGGTGGTTAGAGAACAGATCCCAGAGGCTGTTACGCATGATACGATTCAATTGCTAGGTCTGCTGTTAGGAAAGTTGGTACACTGATTTCTCGCCAGAATCTGTTTATAAATCTACAATTCGTCCATGCATTGAATACTTGCTGTCACGTATGGTCTAGTGCTTCCCCTATGCATTTAGAGATTCTTGATAAAATACAAAAGAGAATCTGCAATGTTACTGGTCCTGACCTGGCATCTCGGCTTCACTCACTTTCCCCCCGCCGAAGCGTATCTTCCTTGTATCTTTTTTAAAATAAATACTTTCATGGTAATTCTTCTAATGACCTATCATTCTCTTTAGACTTTATCGATTTAAGCGCAGTACTAGATTGGCAGCTATGTCTCATCGTTTTACAGTCAAAATGGCTAGATATAACCGAAATTTCTATGCTAACAGTTTCTTCTCTAACACTTCATGTGTGCGGAACTCTCTTCCAGCTTCTTTCTTTCTAATCTTAGTGGCATTATTGCCTTGCTTCGGGTGGAATGATTAAAAAAATGTTTGTCATTAGCTGCCCGACGGTCTTTTCCATCTTGTAGAATATGTGGATAGCCCGGCCTACATACCCAGTGACCCAAGGTGGGTCAGTTCTCTGCTAACTAGAGATTCTCTCTCTACTGAAGTTTAAATTAAATATGTCGAACAGAAGAAGGAAAATGGACCTGAGATAAAACTGTGTCGTTCAGAATCGATCTTAGATATTTATAAATCGTCCATGCATTGAATAATTGCTGTCACATATGGTCTGGTGCTTCTACTGTGTATTTAGAGATCCTTGATGAAATCCAGTGGAGAATATGCAATGTTATTGGTCCTTACTTGGCATCTCAGCTTCAGTCACTTTTCCACCCCCTTGACGTAGCTTTACTGTGCCATTTCTGTAAATATTTCCATGGTAATTGTTCTAATGAACTTTTCTCTATGGGACTAGTTAGAACTTCATAGAAACTCTGAGGGATTGTGATGGCTGTAGTAAGAAGGGTACGTAAGAATGTTTTTCTTTGGTGCAAGGAATATTGTGGTTTGTTTTGGTCAGTTTTTGTGGTTAGATAAGTTGAAGATAAAACAGATTGAAGACCAAACTTCCCCCATACCTGCATTTTGTTTTGTGCCACATTTTACACTAAATAAATATTACGTTACTCTATGGTATCTAAACTTTATGAATTTAAAAGCGCTATTAGATTGGCAGTTATATTTCATCCTTTTACAGCTGAAATCGATAGATGTAACCGTCAGTTCTATGCTAACAGTTTCTTACTTACGTTTCAGCCCTCTTCAGATGATTGGAATTTCGAATCGAAACCTTTATTTCGTCCACTGGGGTAGATTGCTCTAGTTTCACGTGCCATGCTTCTTCCAGATATCTCAGTTATTTCCCTTTAACTCAACTCTCCAAGTTTTGGTTCATGATTGAACTCACAACTCTTTTGGTCTAGTCACTGGATATAAGCAACGTCTTTATCCACTGGAGGACAATGAATGTGGCAATGAAGATGTGGTTAACAGTCCAAATAATGTAAATAATGTAAGTAATCATAATACCTCATCTCAGAGATATAGACCCCGAAACGTTGTGAATATGGCAATGAAGATGAGGATAACAGTCGGAATAATGTAAATAATGCAAGTAATCATAATACCTCATCTCAGAGATATAGACCCCGAAACGTTGTGAATATGGCAATGAAGATGAGGATAACAGTCGGAATAATGTAAATAATGTAAGTAATCATAATACCTCATCTCAGAGATATAGACAGATAACAGTTTCTTATTTTGTACTTCTCTCTTGTGGGAGTCTTTTCTGGCTTCTTGTTTGCCAGTCAAATTTGATCTTCAAAAATTTAAATTCAATCGTTATCTTTTGTTTTCTTAATTCCCGTTCTTTTTTGTCTTTTTTACTTAATAAAGTTTCCTTTCTTTTTCTTATATTCTTTCACACTCAGTGGTTTTATTGCCTTGCTCAGGTTGAAATGATTAAAAAATGTTACAGTAGATGTATCGGAAATAGTTTGCTAGATATAAAAAAAAGGTTTTGAGCTCAAGGTTAAAGTACGCTTTGAACAAGAAAACAGAATTAAAAAAAAACAAAAACTAATCTATTGGCTAATCATTTTGAAAGAAGACCAAAAGAAAATGACAGAAAATAATGTGTTATAAGTAATAAGATTTTCAGTTTTGTTGGTATGATTTCTCATAAGTAAGTATTGAATACTTCAAATATCTCGATGTAATGATCAATTAAAACAAATTTAGTCTCGGAGATCAAGAAATTGAAGATAGAATAGGCTGCGCTAGAGGTAGTTATTTTCCCCAACACAGCAAGTTGCCACAGAGCCAAACAATTAACAAAAAAAAAAAAAAACACAAGTCATGTTCTTAAATAGTAAAGCCAGTTTGATACTTTCATACACACCCCTGTGGAAAGTAATTGAAACAAAACGAATAATACTGTTATTATTTACTTTTTCGTATTTTTCCAATGAAGCATGACCCCGTGCACATGCTAGTGCTTCGTATGTCCATTCCACGAAGTCGTTCCTTTCAGATTGGCCACAGATTCTCAATTGGATTTAAACCAGGAGAGTTTCCGGGCCAATCTATAGTACTTTGATTTGCTCACTTATAAGGCTTCCCAGAGTGTACGTGCTGCGTTATAATTTTCATACGCTTCCTTGGAGTAACGTCCATCGCAGACAATGGCCGTAGGACAACTAATAGACAGTAGAGACAATAGTGTCTGAGTGTGATAAAAATATGATGCAATCACGGATGACGCAATATTTTTCAAGGTCAAACAAATTTCATCAAAAACAGGTTCACAATACTGCACACCACTGCAAATGACCTAATGTGAAGAAAAAATAGAAATCGATCACACCCTGTCACTCCAGTGGGTCTAAAGCTGACCGTATGGTGAAAGAAAGGAAACTAAAGCGGTTGTTTCAATTAATTTGCACAAGGGTGGAGGTGCCATGCATAGCACCAGATCCGTTCAGAAATATCTATTACCTTCTATCAACAACCTTTTGTCTCAGATCAATGATTAAAAAAAGGTTACGGGCGAATGATCACTGTGTTTCTTAAAGGAGATAGCCTTTCATCAGATCTTATATCAATCTCAAAATTTCACGATGTGGAATTATTAAATACTAAACACTTCATATTATCTCAGTGTATGGCTCACTTAATACAAGCTAATTATGCAAGATAATGAAACTGAACATAGAATCGACTGCGCAAGGGCTAGTTTCGCCCAACTACGCAAATTGCTACAAATTCAAAATATTAACCTAAAAACTCGATTCATGATCTTAAATATCCTCGTTTGATCGAGGCTTTCATACAGATATCATACTTGGGACCCAACTTAGAATATCTAAACTGTCAGCTGTATAAAACCGCTTTTTCAGATTAATGATTAAAAATGAAGCCAGCAGGTCTTAGCGAGGACCATGCTACTTCAAAAATCATGGAGTGGCACTAAAGAATGATAATCAAAGAACTGTAGTAGATGAGCTAAGGAAAATGAATATAGTTGCACTAGGGATAGTTTCGCCCAATACCACAAGTTGTTACATAACCAAAGCATTAACCTAAAAAGTCGAATAATATTCTTGAATAGACTCGTTGATCGAGATTTTCATATGGAGATCATCCATGGTGCCAAACTCGTTCAGAAATATTTAAACTGTCAGCTGTATACAAACGCTGGCTCAGATCAATGGTTAAAATGTCTTCGAGCGAATGAAGCCAGTAGTTCTTAGAAACCACATCACTTGAGGACTACCAAAAGCAGCAACAATTAAAATAAATAGTTTATTGAAAGAGAAAAGAACGACATAATGTTGACAGTTCACACTAAACAAAAGTTTACTAAGGAATACAGAGCAGTAGAAAGAGCAATTGATGATTTTGTATAACTTTCGCTAAATGTCCCTGAATTTTGGAAATTTACGATAGCAGTGCGCATAACTGTTTTGCTACAATCTACATTTACACTAATTTAACGTTTATAACAGCCTAAATCGTGCAAAACCAGAATTTGGGCCCTTCTTGTAAGTGGAATTTGAGATTTTTTTCCTATATTCAAAGCCTAATACTATTATAATGATAGTTAATTTGGTCATGACAAAACCTGTTTTGACAATAATTCATGTGTAAATCATGGCTGATGCAATAAGAAAAAGTTATCGCATCATGCAAAAAACAAAAACAAAACGAAAATAAACTTAAAACAGCTAAGTGGCTTTAAATCTTTGCTAATAATTATATTTCCACATTTATTTTACAACGAGGAAATTTTTCTCCCCGGAATCGATCCTTCAAATCTGCAAATCAACCATTCGCCCTTGCATGGAGTATTGCTGCCATATATGATCTGGAGACCCTTCTGTTTGCCTCGGGATTCTTGATAAAATCCAGAGCCGGATATGCTATGTAATTGGCCCTGATCTGGCATCTCGTCTGCAGTCGCTCTCTCACAGACGTGCCGTCGCCTCTATCTGTCTATTTACAAATACTTTCACGGTAACTGCTCCGATGAGTTGCTTTCGCTGGTTCCCAGACTTCATGAATTCAAGCACCCTACGAGGCTAGCATTCCACTCTCACCCTTTCACTGTTGAAACTGTTAAATCTAGCCGTCTCTTCTACTTCAATACCTTCATATCTCGCACCTCTCGCCTGTGGAACTCTCTTCCCCATTTCTTGTTTCCCTGATAGCTATAATCTCCAACTATTCAAATGTAATGTCAATCGACATCTCCAACTACTTTGATCTATCCCCTATCCTTCTCCTCATCCTTTCCTCTATCACTCCTATCTGCTCTAGCTCCAAATCCTCTGTAACTCCTTGCGTGCTAGTGGCTTCCCGCCTTGCTTGTGGTGAAATGCTTAAAAAAAAAGGTTCATCTTTTACAAGCCTGGGGACCACTCGTGGTAGGGGGGTCATGTTTGGAGTGTGTATAGGAGAGGAAAATAACGGTTAACACTAGTTTTGAACTGCGAGGATTGTATTCATCGGGGAAACATCCTGTTGGCATCCGTTTCCACAGGTCAGTGGTTCACCGGAAATGGCTGCTCGAGTGGAACTTACTTTTCGCCAAAGGAATACAGAGGGAATGCGGATGATTTGCTACTATGTAATTAGCATAGCGAGTCCTTGTCATGAATATTTGAATTATCAGGACCAGGGTTGGCCCGAGCACTTTCCCTGGAAATAGCGATTAACCAGTGAGAGGCTTGCCACACTCCGCCTGTGGAAGAGAGAGGTTGAAGGGTGGGGAATAATTCGTCACCAACAAGGGCTTGGAGACACGTTTGAACTCTATCAGGCTGGGGAGTGATGTATGGACATCTCCCGTCCAAATATGACAATTGTTGGCCTGATCTGGCTCTATCAGGCTGGGGAGTGAGGTATGGACATCTCCCGTCCAAATATGACAATTGTTAACCTGATCTGGCTCTATCAGGCTGGGGGGTGAGGTATGGACATCTCCCGTCCAAATATGACAATTGTTGACCTGATCTGGCTCTATCAGGCTGGGGAGTGAGGTATGGACATCTCCCGTCCAAATATGACAATTGTTGACCTGATCTGGCTCTATCAGGCTGGGGAGTGAGGTATGGACATCTCCCGCCCAAATATGACAATTGTTGACCTGATCTGGCTCTATCAGGCTGGGAAGTGAGGTATGGCCATCTCCCGTCCAAATATGACAATTGTTGGCCTGATTTGGCTCTATCAGTCTGGGGAGTGAGGTATGGACATCTCCCTTCTAAATATGACAATTGTTGGCCTGATCTGGCTCTTGTAAAGGTAAATGAATTCCAGGAGGTGTTAGATACTTACTAGAGAGCCGCCGTTTTATCTCTATCTTTAGTAATGGAACTTCTGTACTTGAGGTCGGGTGTGAGTTTTAGGCCCAAAAGTCTTTCAAGGCAAAGTGCTACCCCGAAAGGAACTCTGTTCCTCCAGATTGGTGGTAGTTCAGAGTCAGATCGGTGATGATGCAATGTAACTAGCTTGGTTTTCTAGGCATTGAATATAACCAGCCTGTTTGTGCCCCACTGGGTATTTTGTGCAAGATCGGAAGAGAGATCGGTCGCCAATCTGTAGCCATCGAGAGTTTTAGAGGTGCCCTCTTATATAGCTGTATCATCGGCATATATATATATATATATATATATATATATATATATATATATATATATATATTCATGAATTATTCATACATAAAACAAATACAAAGGTTAATGATTAAATGGCGAGAAATCCATCTTCGCGAACAATTCAATAATATACAAAAACCCCGAATCTGTTTATGAATGAAATGATCCTGTTTTATAAATTTCCGTTGCATTAGGTCTTTTTATTTTACAAGCTTTCGTCTGTTCCTACAGACATCATCAGGTATGAAATAGATTGTGTTCTTGTTTTTACTCTCAGTAATAAGTGGACAAACGAAAACAAGGTTGTAATCCGAAAAATGCTATGAGAAATGTGTGTTATTGTTTTGGAACGTGCAGTCACAACGCTGAGTTTGAATTTAAATTTTAAATGTTAAATGTAGTGATTTGTACATAAACGCAGAACTTTAACCTTAAAATTTAAATTCAAACTCAGCGTTGCGACTGCACGTTCCAAAACAATAACACACATTTCTCATAGCATTTTTCGGATTACAACCTTGTTTTCGTTTGTCCACTTATTACTGAGAGTAAAAACAATAACACAATCTATTTCATACCTGATGATGTCTGTAGGAACAGACGAAAGCTTGTAAAATAAAAAGATCTAATGCAACGGATATTTATAAAACAGGATCTTTTCATTCATAAACAGATTCGGGGTTTTTGTATATTATTGAATTGTTCGCGAAGATGGATTTCTCGCCATTTAATCATTAACCTTTGTATTTGTTTTATGTATGAATAATTCATGAATTTGTAAATTAATTCCACCTTTATTGTATATATATATATATATATATATATATATATATATATATATATATATATATATAAATGATCTTAGTATATTCTTAGGCAGATCAATTATGAAAACCATAAAGAGTTTTGGCTCCGTGAGTGAACGCTGGCGGACACCTGCGTTGACATCTAGGGCTCCGGAGTACTGACCATTGATAACTATCTTCATGATCTACATGTTAGGAAAAAAATATGATCGATAAGACCCATCCAGTGATTTTATAACTGGAGAGCTTGTGTAGTAAGCCGTTGTACCACACCTTGTCGTAGGCCTTTGAGATATCTAGTGCCATGATTCTTGAGATGTGTTTGCGGTCAATAGACTCAATGATCCTTTGAGTAATGGTAGTGGGCCGACTGAAATTCAAAATGCTCGTCGCTGAAGAGTGTTCTTTTTTAGGTTCTCGACAACTTTATTGATTATGACCTCAAAAATTTAATGATACTGATGAGACTGATGGGTCTGTACTGGGTGTGGACCACACTCCCTCGTTTTTGAAAAACGGATATACGCTTGACACTTTCCACGGGCCTCCTTCAAGGAGAGGTTGAATAACTTTGCTAGGGTTGGGGATAATTCCGGGTTAATATTTTTAAGGACAACCACTGGAATTTTGTCTGAACCAGTGGTTTTCTTACAGCCAAGGCCTTTAATAAGTCTAGAGACTTCACGAGCAGTGATGGTATTAGGTTGGTGTTTTAATAATGACGTAATAATGTCGTTTTTTGACGTTAAAAAATACGTCAAAAAACGACATTATTACGTCATTATTAAAACACCAACCTAATAATATTTCTGAGATTGTGGGAACTTGGAGAGGGGATAGTCTTTGTCATCTAACGTTGTGTTAGAGGTAAAGATGGAGGCTAAGTGGTTCGCCTTATCTTTCGAGGAAAGTATAACCTCGTGGTCAATTATAATTGTGGGCACAGCTACTTTGCATCTGTTCATGATTTGGTTGGTTGGTGATCGTCCAGATTTCACGGGATCCATTTTTTTTTTTTACAACCTTGGTCTGGACGACTCGAGCATAGCTTCACTTGGAGTTTTCTAGAACTTTTTTTCCAGCGTTTGTGGGCAGTTCTGAACGTAGTGAGGGTCGAACTAGTTGGCTCCTTGTCATAGATGTTGAAGTAGTGATTTGGGTGAGTTATCGCTTCAGCGCATTCAGGGATGAAACTGGGTGGACTGTTTTTTACTTGAATTTCTTTTAGGGCATTAAGCTCTCCGTTTCAGAAAGGATCTAATCAGTGACAAGCGCAGCAGTTTTTGAGGCAGTTTGCTTGAAGAAGGTTGGAAGGGGAGCTTCCATCAGACAGGATCAAAAGCTGTCCTAGTCTGCCTTAACATAGCGAAAAATCGTTCTATTGAACGGTACATCAGGGGACGCCTTAGGTTTGGTATCGATCTGAACACTGATTAAAGAATGGTCTGACATGCCTAGTGGAGGTAAAACTTTTAATAGGCATTTACCAGAGTAGGAAGTTAGAAAGAAGTCGAGGAGCTTCACCTGATGTCCGGAGAATACCACCAAATACCAAAATATCCTCTTTAAATTCCTTTTAGATTGAGATTTTGCAACCTGTCTAAACATAATATTTTTTATTCTTGTAATGCTTCCTGTCAATCCACGTGACTATAAACCTTACCAAGATAGAAAATATGATCTGGAATTGGAAGGAAAGCAGAGATGGCACCTACGCTGAATCTACATGAAAATTCAGGATATGGATTTAGTAAATACCAAACACTTCAAATACCCCGGTGTATGGATCACTTATAACAAATATAATAGATAAGCTAAGGAAATTGAACATAGTTGCACTAGGGATAGTTTCGCCCAACACCACAAGTTGTTACATAACCAAAGCATTAACCTAAAAAGTCGAATAATGTTCTTGAATAGCCTTGTTAATCGAGATTTTCATATGGAGATCATCCATGGTCCCAAACTCGTTCAGAAATATTTAAACAGTCAGTTGTATACAAACGCTAGCTCAGATCAAGGGTTAAAAATGTCTTCGAGCGAATGAAGCCAGTAGTTCTTAGCGGGGACCATTCTTCTTCAATAGCAGAAACCGCATCACTTGAGGACTACTTTTTAGTAGCAACAATTAAAATGGATAGCACAGGTAACACGAAGAGAAAATAATGAGCTAATCAAGATGTTGACATTCCACATTACTTCAAGCAATAAGTTAGGACGGAAGTCCCCATCAAAACTGTAAATGGCGATAGCAGCTACTGAACTTGAGGAAACCTGTTTTCCTGGGAAACCAGTTTAAGAGAAAAACATTATTTATAAATTTCGATCGGCTGTAGCACTAGCTGCTCGGTTAATGAATGTCGAATGTTTCCTTATAAGGAAACAGTTAAATTACTATTACCAATACAAATGAGGAGATCAGAAACTACACTTTGATCCCAGTTCAATAAGCAAGGAATGCAGAAAAGAGTAACTCAAGTAGCACTGGCTGCTCGGCCAATGAAAAGTCGAATATTTGGTCGCAAGGAAACAATTAATATCAGCATTGGCATTTTCGTTGTCCACTTTAACGGCCGTAGAATGTAGCGACCTGAACATGCCCCCCGGCTTACATTCCCTCCCTGGCATGTTGAACAGAAATATATGTTTATCCATTGTATACTTTTTACGTTTGGCTTTCTGTTTACTTCTAAAGTCTTCTCATTTTCTTCCACTCCTAATAAAACCTTGCGTCTTTGTAACATTATCGCCTTGCTTGGGGTGGATTGATAAAAAAAAAAGTAACAATAAAAATGACAGCAAAAAATGAAATGATGAAAAAAAGCACTATTTGGCTTGTTTTCCCCAGTGAGGATCAATTTCATTACAAATGCTTGTTTTATGAGGCAAGCATGATAAACATTGCCCTACGGTAGGTGCCCTGCATTTTTTCTTTAAATATGATGCTGTAAGAATTTACGCTTGATATTCCCTGCCTACCGTTTTTTTTTTTACTCAGCCGCTTTTTTATATGATATCCTATAAAAACATCATTCTTTGTGCGCGCCCGTATCTGTGTGTGTTTTTGCGTTGTCGTATCGTCCTAAATTCGAAGGCTCATTCTTCTTAAAATCGCGACCATTTTCTCCAAATTCTTTGAAGATGAACAGCAAAGAATGACTATAAATGTGAATATTTGCAAGTCTTTTTCGTCGTCTACATGCCGTATTCATTTCACGACGGTGGCGATTACGACGCTCCACAATTTCCTCTTCTTTATAGCTCTTAATAAATTATGTCGTTTTGTTATCTTTCCTAAACCATGTTCAGCCATCAATTTACTCAAGCTCATTCTTCTATTTGCCGTGTCCCTTCAGGATATTGGCGATCACGGCTCTCCACAATTTCCTGTCTGTTGTAGCTCTTAATAAATTATGTCGTTTTGCTATATTTCCTAGACTTTGTTCAGCCATCCATTTACTCAAGCTGATTCTTCTATGTGCCATGTCTCTTCAGGACGTTGGCGATCATGGCTCTCCACAATTTCTTCTCCTTAATAACTTTAGTCTTTTTGTTATCTCGCTTGTTGATGTATTTACAGATAGATACGCACTAAGAGACGCTGAAATTTAAAATTTGAATTAGTGTTTTTTTAATTTAAATTATTATTATTATTATTATTAGGTTGGTGCAAAAATAATGACGTAATAATGTCGTTTTTTGACGTTAAAAATACGTCAAAAAACGACATTATTATGTCATTATTTTTGCACCAACCTAATATTATTATTAAATTTAAATTATTATTGTTTTTTTTTTAAATTTAAATTACTTTGAGTTTTTAAATTTAAATTATTTTTTTTCAAATTTAAAACATTTTTTTTTTTTTGAATATGTGTTTCGGTATATAGTCTAGCCGATTTTATTTACTTTCTAATTTAGTTTTTCTCCTTTGTTCTGATATAGATAGAACAATTTATATATCGTTTGCCCACGCTTAATCTGAATATGAGGAATATATGAAATATTGAATATGTAGTAAATTTAAATCCAGTTACTATTCTAATACATTTTAAATGTTTTTATTATATATTTGCCATGTAAATGATTTTACTATAAGAATGCATTGTAAATGATTTTACTATAAGAATGCATTGTAAATGATTTTACTATGAGAATGCATTGTAAATGATTTTACTATAAGAATGCATTGTAAATGATTTTACTATGAGAATGCATTGTAAATGATTTTAGTATGAGAATGCATTGCAAGTGATTTTATTACAAAAATGCATTGTAAATTATTTTTTATAGATTTGCATTGTAAATAATCTAACGATATCTATGAATTTTATGTGAATTTACTATAGAATTACATTGCAAATAAACGTACTATAGATTTTCATTGTAAGTGATTTTGTTACATTTTTTTTATTATAAATGATTTTACTATAGAATTTCGATGAAAATGTTTTCACAGTATTCCATTTTGTATGATATACTACAGAATTGCATTGAAATTAGCAATTGTGCTCAAGAACTAATTACGACTATCTTGACAGACATACAGTTTCAAAGTGTTTTATATATAATTTCTCGGTTGCAAGCTGTAAACGACAGTTAGTCTAATGCTTTCAAATATTTTTCTTACGTCTGCAAAATTTTCTACAAATGAAAAGAGGTTGTTGATTAAAGTAGAAAAAAAAACTGATATATCTGATTAAACCTTTTCAATGTTTCAGTGAATGAATTCTCGTTATGCAGCGAGAAAGGGGAGACGAAGAAGGATCGTTTAGTTGCTACCCCCAGACGGTAATGGAACGACGCAGAAAATGCATTCGGGCTCTGGGCAAACTATTTTCTGAAAGAGAAGCACTTCACTTCTCATATCAAAATATTTGTTTTGAAGAACAAGCGCGACTGTTGAAGGATTTAAGAAAGATCTTTTCGATGGCGCATTTGCATACCACTTACAATATATATATATATATATATATATATATATATGCAAATATGTAGAAAATAGGAAAGAACACAGGTAAATAATCTGGGGTTCTTTACTTTTTTGTTTTTATTAAAAAAAAAAAAAAACAGTGCTCCATACAGAAGTAGAGCTTAAATTATAATTATTTACAAAAAAAATATTATTCCTTCACTACATAAGAGTTCTCATGTTTCAAAAAAAAGAGCTGAAAACCTCAATATAATCATTAAAATTAAATTGAATTAAAGTATCAAGCTCTGTTTCATCCTCAAGCGAAAATAGGATGAAACAGGGCTTGCTACTTTAATTCATTTTAATTTTGTTAATTATATTGAGGTTTTTGGCTCTTGTTTTTGAAACATGAGAACTCTTATGTAGCGAAGGAATCATATATAAGGTAAAAAATATATAATTGTAAGGTATGTTATATGTATGGGTTAAAATGCTCAATATTAGGGATAGAGCGTACGTAAATATAAAAGTTGACATTGAGAACAAAATCCAGCGGTGACTGTCTGTTTTATGCTTAAACGTAATCGTCAGGGCTGATGATTGCGTTTCCTTATGAAACCGACTATATATATATATATATATATATATATATATATATATATATATATATATGTGTGTGTGTGTGTGTGTGTGTGTGTGTGTGTTTAAATTTGGGTAAATCAAATAACTAGATATTAGCAACGGTATATGCGCGTGTTAGCGTGCATACACAGATAATCAGATAAATATTTACTTTAAGGTGTAAACAGAACAGTGCTCAATGTGGTTAGACAGAGCTAAGAAATATATATTAATAAATATACATATAACTACGTTTGGTGTGCTTGCCTGAATGCAATCATTTTTTGCTATTTGAACCTAGAGACAAGATCTTTCAGTACACCCCAGAAAAAAAATGTCTGGTGGTTTTAGGTCTTTTGAAGGTCATGTCAATTAAATAGCTCAACGTTGTCCTATCAACTTGGAAAATAATCGACGTTACTTTGGACGCATCTTATATCATCACATAAAACAATGTTAGCACAATAAGATATATGAGCTAATATATATATATATATATATATATATATATATATATATATATATATATATATATGACAAACACAAACGCACAAACACACACGCACACACACACACACACACACACACATATATATATATATATATATATATAAAACCAACTGGATAAATATAGGTAAATGCTAATCTAAGACTAAATTCAAATCCCAAATTAAACTACAATTCATTTAAATGTTTTAACAACTATAGTAATCCACCCCTACAATAAAATATCTCGTGGTAAGTATATATATATATAAGTATAGGATTGATGCATACAAACTTATTGTAACTGCGATCAAATCTGCATCCCGTTGTCATGGTGATATTTAAAAAGAGAACGCGTTCTGTTATAATTATTTTAAAATTCTATAATTTATCCATGGAAGTTATGGAATTTTTGGCAAAACAAGCGTTCTAATATAAAGGAGCAGTCCGAAAATTGGTAAAATTGTAAAATCTCATTAAATGTTTCTTATATGCACTTTAATATATTGTTGCTATATTCGAAATAAATTTTGTTGAGTGTTGGTTGGTTGCTTTTTAATACAGAAGACTTCGAGAATTTAAAGATTTTGTCTATTTTCATGGTGTAGTATACTGGTATTGTCAACAAGTTTTTTCATGTATTGTGAAGGTGGACAGTGTAGAGGACTGTGGAGTGAAGATGTAAAGAACACACGTGGGTTAAAATTTCCTGCCAGCCGGTCCAGCTACATGAGAATGTTGGACTTTAATTAAGTCCAAAGAAGACAAAGAAAACAAACAAGACCGATAATTATATATAAACAAATTGATGTATTAACAACAAGTTACAAGCACATCGACAGTTACATTGAGTTTGAGTGGTGAATATTATGTGTCTGTATTGTGGTGAGTGTTCGTACGTACGTGTATTGGTATTGTTCTTAGCGTGTTCCCAGAATTTGGGAAACGCTGTATTGGTGAGAGTTCACATATTGGTATTAGCTGAAATGAAGAAAGAAGAGAAAGAATTGCCTCACCTCCACACGAAGTGGGATACGGCCCAAAGCCTGAGGGGAAAAGAGAGATCGAGGGAAAAGTTCACCAAGTATTTATAGCAAGGGGGGAGAGACACCCCTGGTGAAGGATTAAGGAACTAAGGAGGAGCTAACTCCGACAACAGGAATGCGTTTTTAGATGTACAATAGAACAATAGAAAATACCTGAAAAATGAAGAGTAAGACGTCTTGATAATGTTGTGGTCGTCAACATTTGTACTTACTTTTTTGTCATGGATATATCACAAAGGTCATTTGAACTGATACTTTTTAAAATCACCATCGCAACGGAAGATTTTATCTCAATTGTAATAAGTTTGTCTTTGTAATTTACCCCTGAAGATGATCTTGGAAAATATCGAAAGTACTTGGTTTTGAAAAAAAAAAAAAATACGGTGACTTCTTTGATGAATTTCATCCTAGCATCAAGAATTGATTAGACAACTGTAAAGGCTTTAGTATAAAAATAGACAAAATATGTGTATATTATTCAAAGAAACACACACATACACACACACGCGCGCACACACACAGACACACACGCACATATAATTATATCGTTTGAAGTTCGCTATAGTTATATGAGAAGAATGCTAAATATCGAAGACAGAGCTTAAATGACGAAACAATATTGAATTAATTTCGGCTTCTGTGCTATATATACGTCGAACCACCACATTAAATAGGTCTTGTGTTTCATTTGATACCAGTAGACAGTCTGTTAAATATCTGTACTTTATGTCAACAAGAATTCAGTTGAATTATATTTAAAATGCTAAGTTAAAATAATATTTTATTACTAGACACGTTTTACTGGGATTTTTACATGCAATTTACATGTATTATTTTCATTTTTTTTAATACATTTTTTAATGTATTTTTTACATGTATTTTTACATGGTTTTTACATATGTTCGGATTGGCATCTTTGTTATTTTAAACAGTAAAATTAGCGTCAACTGGCCTAGAAAAGCGTGAATGTTTACGAAAGAAAATATCCCAGTCGACAGAAACTGAAATTTTATTCCCTTTTTCCATGAGAGAGAACCACACCTTTACCCAAATTTTGCCCTACCATTTTTAGTTACAAGTTCTTATGTATATTACATTAATAAAATTATATTATACTAATATATATATATATATATATATATATATATATATATATACCCACACGAATATACACACTTACACACATCATACTCACTCACTTCCTAATGATCCAAATGATAACACCCCCCCCATAGTAATATACACGCTTACACACGTCATACTCACCGACTCCCTAAGAAACAAATAACACACACTTAACACAAACACATCCCCTTTCTATGTACCAATAAAACTGTCAAAATGACCTAGGGGATTCAGAGCAGCATGAATCCATCCAGCTCTTATCTCAAATAACAACTTAAAAGGGACTTGTTGACCAACACAAGGACTGGCAAAAATTCAGGTTAAAAAAATAAAAAAAGACAAATGAAAACTATAGCCAAAAGTTCATTTTCTTCCTCAAGACATTTATTTCTGTAGTTCACTGCTACCAGCAAATAGAATTTTTTCTCCTGATGATGGCCATTTTGGCCGCAACTAGTCGAGGAATCTAAATGAAATAATAATAATAAAAACGAAAGAATATTAATATACAACCCAGTGTGTCTGAAGATTTTTATTTTTTAATATTTTTTATTGTTCAAATATATATATATATATATATATATATATATATATATATATATATATATATATA
>OZ010608.1:3620450-3627950 GCA_963932145.1 Acanthosepion lycidas | reverse complement strand
GCCGAGTACGTAGGTACCCTTGAGAAAAGTACAAACTCATTTCTTATCCGTCCCCAGATATAGATGGACCGTCTAAGTTCTATAACCTTGGTTGGCAACTATCTCAGGAATGGTGACTCGATAAAATCACCCACATCTCCCATTAAGCCTGGGTCCCTCGTCGGTAAGCATCGGCTTCTGAAAACGCATCGTGACTGAAATTCTTTAAAAACCACCACAGAAATGTGATCTTCTGCTAAATTTTGGGAAGTGTCACTGACTGAGAAATTTAGCTTTTGGAATGCATGTTTGGCTATCCCAAAGCGCCTTCGGATTTCAGTGTCACACTTTCCGTCCTCTGTAAAAAATGTTTGACGAACGACATGTCAGGGATGAAAAGTTACCCTTAAAATTTTTTCTTTTTAATATTCTTCTATTCTTTCTTTCTTTATTTGAACTTTCGAGACAGGGGACAGGAGCTGAACTATCCCGTGTGTCACGAAAGAATACCACCTTTTGCCTTTTTCAAAAGTAGCAGACCCAATCGATATATAAATACAGACTGATATTAGATATTGTGATTTTTCAAACGTAGCTTAGAGGCAGCACTAAGCCGAAAGTATGGTGCAGCCAGCGAGGATCGAACTCACTACTCAGCCGTAACTGTTTTAGCGAAACAAGCTTGCTAACCATTACATAGCTTCGGGGTGTGCATATAATGGATGACAAAATGGTAATATTAGTCATTTCCCTATAAGGAAACATTTGGCATTCTTTGACTCAGCAGCTAATGCTGTTTTTGGTTGAAATTTATAAAATCTTTCTCTTAAAACAATTCTTCTGTAAAAGAGGTTTCTCAAGTCCACCAGCAATTACTATTCTTTCCGCTATTTATAAGGGTTTCCTTCCTAACCTTTTGTTTGAAGTCGTACGGAATATCAACATCTTGATTATGTCATTATTTTGGCTTCAAGTTACATATGCTAACAATTTTAGTTCTTGACGCTGTTGATAGTCCTTAATTAGTTTCTGTTATTTCGTTGCGATTCTGTAGCGCCAGTTCACAATGTTCGAAGAAGGATTGTCTTTGCCAAAACCCCAAACCATTTTAACTATTGATCTTAAAAAAGAGTTGTATATTTTAGATATTTCTTAAAGTGTATAGCGACATGCTTGGCATCCAAATAAAAGTGTCTATCTAACGAGATTAACAACGAAAAAAAAAATGTGACGTATTTAATATATCCAAAACCTAATGGTAAATAACAAAAAATGACTTAAGTAAATATAAATGGTATTTAAAATCTTACCTACATCAAGCTGTGTGTACTCATTTCTCATGCTATAAGTTAAATATAGATTGGACTGTGCCAACAAGGGAATCTCGTATGCAAAGCTGATGGTTTTAGTAGGCTAATGTTACCCTAGATGCTGTTGGAGACACGTACTTTTAACGGGCCTCACTCCCCATTGGTTTAATATTAAATGTAAAGTGCGGCTTCTTATGTGTCACCAAAGAGGAATGTTAATTTTTTTTTTTTTTTTTATGGGGAATTTAAACGGACCGAGGAAAGTAGCGCATAACCCTGTTTAACGAGCTTGCGCAAACGGCTGGAAGAACAGGGATTAGGAGAGATAGTGAAAAGACAAAACTTGCTAAGAGCTAGAAAGGCCAGGAAATTGTGGAGAGCCACCTCTGGGGGGCGCATAGAAGAAGAAGAAGAAGAAGAAGAAGAAGAAGAAGAAGAAGAAGAAGAAGAGGAAGAAAAAGAAAGAAACTGATGAATGTGAAATAAAATACTAATAATTCTACTTCTCCCTCCCCTTTAGTTCCTTATTTAGCGCGAATGAAGGTTACACTCTGCCAGTAGCTCATAAATAATGGGCCGTTCCGTTTTGAGCGCCTGAAAAGAGGGGAAAAGACATAGCAGAGACGCTACTTGTTTTCGGTGGGGAAATGAAAGAAAGAAAGAAAGATAGAAGGAAAGAAAGAAAGAGTCAAAAAAGAATGAACGACAGAAGGGAAGAAAAAAAGGAAGGGAAGATAGAAAGAAAGAATAAATGAAATTAAGAAAGAATGAAATATAGAAAGGAAGAAAGAGATAAAGAAACAAAAAATGGAAGAAAAAAGAAAGAAGGGAATATAGAAATATAGATAGAAAGAAAGAATGAAAGAAAAAAGAAAAAAAGAAAGAAAAAGGGAAGGTAGAAAGAACGAAAGAAAAAAAGAAAGAATGAAAGACAAAAGCAAGAAAGAAAGAAAGAAAAAGAATAAAAGAAAGAAAGAAGGGAAGATAGAAAGAATTTTTTCTTTCTATCATCCCTGAAATAATGAAGGATAGAAGTGACGCTAAGACATTCATATGTTTAACGTCTGTTTCCGTGAAATAGAAAAAGACGTCAATTTGAAATCTTTTCATTTGTATCCCCTTACTTCTTCAATTATATTTATGATGGTCATTGCAATATTTTCTTAAAGTTGTTAAGGTCAAAAAATAAATGATGCGATTTGAGGCTGATATTGTATTGTCCCAGAATTCCCTATGAGCAATCCTTAAGAATTAAGATTCATCAGAAAATTCAATATGGAAAACCGTGAAATTTTCACGGTTGTTTCTAGTACAATATTAATAATTGATTTCGATTTTTGCTTTTAACGCCATATTCCCCCGGGACGTAGGCGATCATGATTCTTCATCGCTTCCTTTTCATTATCAGTGGATTGAGATAAGTTTTTGAGAAAGTTTTTCTTCTTCTGTGGGTGATCTTTTTTAGCTGTCAGATAAGGGTGTCTTTTCGCAGCCTCTCATAATTTAAGTTATTTCAACCATTTACAGTCTCATTAGGTAGGTTATACGATGCTTTTCCTTTTGCCTCCAGGATAAGGGATAAACTATACTTACAGCTACAAAGGAGAGGAAGCTAACATGCTTTACACAAGGTCTCGGTTCATGACCCGGTAAAGGCCTGCATTAAGCAAAAACAAATACTACTACTACTACTACTACTACTACTACTACTACTTATTATTATTATTATTATAATAATAATAATAATAATAATAATAATAATAATAATAATAATAATAATAAGTTCACTCAAGGAGTAATGGATAGCGGCTCGGATTGAGGAGTCGGAGAGCCGAGTTCGAATTCCAGTCGAATCCATTATAATCATTTACGTGCTAATATCCGTGGGAAAGGTATGACTCCTCCTCTTCTCCACCAGTTATGGGTAAATAGCAGGACAGACTGGGTTCTATAGCCTTGGGTGGCAACTGGTCTACCGCAGAAAGAAATGGCAACTGACTGCGTAAAAAAAAAAAAAAAAAAAAATCTGCTTCTTCTGTCATGTATCGAAAGATACATGATCGCCTAAGCGTGTATGACGCATAGCACATAACTGACTGACCGAATATGAAAATGGAAAACTAATATTAGAATTTGTGTAATCAGATTGCATATATT
Organism: Acanthosepion lycidas; assembly: GCA_963932145.1. Taxonomy (NCBI): domain Eukaryota; kingdom Metazoa; phylum Mollusca; class Cephalopoda; order Sepiida; family Sepiidae; genus Acanthosepion; species Acanthosepion lycidas. The sequence continues at coordinate 3,624,504 of OZ010608.1, read as the reverse complement.
TGCTAACTTGCCTTACACAAGGTCTTAATTCATGACTCGGTATAAGCCTGTATTAATCAAAAACAAATATTACTACTACTACTACTACTACTAATAATAATAATAATAAAAAGTTCACTTAAGGAGTAATGGATAGCGGCTCGGATTGAGGAATCGGAGAGCCGAGTTCGAATTCCAGTCGATTCACTTACGTGCTAAGGTATGAACCTCTTCTTCCCCATCTATGGGTAAATAGCAGGACAGACCGGTTTCTGTAGCCTTGGGTGGCAACTGGTTTGCTGCAGAAAGAAATCCTAACCTACTGCGTGAAAAAATCTGCCTCGTCTGTCATGTATCGAAAGATACATGATCGCCTAAGCCGGTATCATGCATGCCACATAAGTGACTGAGGTAATTCTTACAAAAGTGCATCTTGATAGCGAACTCTCTTAAGGAATTGTTGGATCATGGGAGTACTATTTGCCCAAGTATAAACCGAAAAAAGATTTGTATTCAACCTAAAAAGCACATTCAAACGTCTGTACCAAGCAAAGACCGAAATGTAAGTAATGTTTGTCCTAGTACCACTGAAGATAGACGGTTACTGAATTAAATTTTAAGAGCATGAAAGAAGGTATGAAGGGTACGTGGGAAAAGATATCGTTTAACCCTAGATTTAAAGTTAAGATTGATATGATCGGGAAAGCATCGCCTCAAGAGTCCCACAAAGTAGCGTTTCTGGAAAAGAGGTGGTCCGAGTTGAACTTCCTTCTTACATATGGAATACAAATGAATAGGAATGTTTTAACCCTTGTATATAGTAATGGATAGCGGCTCGAATTGAGGAATCGGAGAGCCGAGTTCGAATTTCAGTCGAATCCATTACATTCACTTACGTGCTAATACCTTGGAAAAGGTATGAATCTTCTACTTTTCACCCCAGCTATGGGTAAATAGCAAGACAGACTGGGTTCTACAGCCTTAGGTGGCAACTAGTCTACCGCAGATAGAAACAGCAACCTACTGCGGAAAAAAAATTGCCTCGTCAGTCATGTATCAAAAGATACATGATCGCCTAAGCGTGTATCACGCATGGTTCATAACTGACTGACTGTATCTGGCATAACGAGTCTGAACTGTGAAGGTCAAAACTGGCGCAATGTAGCTCGTTTTTTTTTTTAATCATTTCACCCCAGGAAAGGCAATAATGCCACTAGGACACATGGAGTCACAGGGAGGGAAAGAGAATGAGAAGATTTTAGTGAAGAGGATTGGGGAAAAGAAAAATAAAGAAAAAGTGTTTAGGAAGAAAGAAGATGGCGATTGACGTTGCATTGATATTTTTGAAGATTGTAGGTGAGAAGTGCGAGAAAGAAGATTTTAGTGAAGAGATTTGGGGAAAAGAAAAATAAAGAAAAAGTGTTTAGGAAGAAAGAAGATGGCGATTGACGTTGCATTGATATTTTTGAAGATTGTAGGTGAGAAGTGCGAGAAAGAAGATTTTAGTGAAGAGATTTGGGGAAAAGAAAAATAAAGAAAAAGTGTTTAAGAAGAAAGAAGATGGCGATTGACGTTGCATTGATATTTTTGAAGATTGTAGGTGAGAAGTGCGAGAAAAGAAACTGTTGGAGTAGAAGTGACGGTTGAATCTAGTTAGTTCAGCAGTAAAACATTGAGACCTAATTGCCAATCTACGCTTAAATTTATGTAGTCGAGACAACAGATTGAGAAATTGGAGAGCCCCTATTTATTATTATGAGTGTCAAATTTGCTATGCCCTCTTTCCTCATGTTTGCTATTTTTACTACCCTTTTCAATACCTTATTTGACATCCATATACAAAACATTCTTAGTCTGGTTGTTCTCTCTTTCCATTTGCATTCGATATATCCCGTGTGTGCCAAATTCTCGAAACCCCCTTTCCTCGTTATGTGTCCCAGAAATCTCATCTGTCTCTTCTGATTTTACATATAAGCGACCTTTTTCTTCCCATTTTCCATAAAACGAACTCGCTTCACACACACTCTGTTCATGGTATTCTCAGTATCCTTCTGTAGAACTACATCTCCGTCACCTCAAGTCTCCTGTTCATGTCCAGTACTAACTACCATATAAGAAAACTGATATTACATAGCAGTTTAATATACTTTTCTTGATTATTTTATATGCCAGGTCCCTTCAGAACGAGGGCGGGCATGGCACTCCACAACTTCCTATCCTTTGTAGCGCTAAGCAATGTCTGTCTTTTTACTATTATCACTCTCTGTTCTGCCATCCATTAACACAAGCTCATTTGGCAGGTTACTCAGTGTTTTCCTCTGTCCCTTCAGGACATGAATGATCATGGCTCTCCACAACTTCCTATTCTTTGTAGATCTAAGTAATATTGTCCCTTTTCCCCAGTTCATGTTCTGTCATACATTTGCATAATCTCATTAGATAGGTTATCTGCTGTTTCGCTCTGTCCCTTCAGGTCTAGGGAGATCATAGCTCTCCCCAACTTCCATATCCTTTGTAGTGCTAAGCAATATTTGTCTTTTTACTCTCACTCCCAATTCATGTTGTACCATCCATTAACACAAGCCTTTAGGTATTTTACTCGCTGTTTTTCCCCAATCCCTTCATGACTATGGCTCTCTACAGCTTCCTATTTTTTGTCGATCGAAGTAATATTTGGTACTTTACTATCATTCCCAGTCCATGTTCAGCCATCCATTACACAAACACGATAGGTAGTTTACTCTCTGTTTCCATCTGTCCCTCCAGAACGAGGGAGATCATGGCTCTCCACAGCTTTCTATCCTTTGTATTTCTAAGTAATGTTTATCTCTTACTATCGTTCATATTATGTTATCTATTAACACAGGCTACTTAGGTAGGTAATTCACTGTTTCCCTCTGTCTCTTCATAACGAGGGCGATCATGGCTCTCCACAGCTTTCTATCCTTTGTATTTCTAAGTAATGTTTATCTCTTACTATCGTTCATATTATGTTATCTATTAACACAGACTTTTTAGGTAGGTCGTTCACTGTTTCCCTCTGTCTCTTCATAACGAGGGCGATCATGGCTCTTCGTAACCTCCTATTCTTTCTGGCTCATAATGATATTTGTCTCCACACGTGTCTTCTCGGCTATGCATCTACACAAACTCTTTGAGTAGGGTCATCGTTACCTGCCCATCTTTCCTTCAATATGCCCTGGGAGTGTCAGATTCTCTAGTAACTCTTTGCTCGTTATGCGTTCCATAAATTAAAACTGTTTTTTTTTTTTTTTTATATATATATAGAGAGGACGTCGGCAGCTGAGGGTTGGAATGAAGCGACTGACAGACAGTGTAGAGGGAGAAATTGTTTAAGGACTGAACATTATGTTCAGTGAAATGAAAAATGAAATATGGGAGGAGGGAGGAGGGAGCGTTAGAAAAATAGTTTCTATCTACCTAAGACTATCAAGATATGTATATGTCAATATGTGTCTATCTATCTATCTATCTATCTATCTATCTGTTGTGACGAAGTAAATGGTTAAAAAAATAGCAAAACAAGTGTTGCAAATATATCATATATTAAACAGTAAGTACAACAGGAGAGTATTACACTAGTGAGTGTGTGTCGGTTGAAATAGCGTTCAATCTATTCGACTATTATATTTAACAGTCCCCCTACAAGGAATGTATGTGGCACAAGGTCGAGTTTAACGTGGGTTTCTCCGAGCCCGTGGGCTCGGCCAAAAATATTCCCTTTAAACCCGCCTAGACGGGTTCAGGGACTGTTTACCTCCCCGGACGAAACTTTGCCCTGCGGCAAAGCTTCCTCCGAGTTCCTCTCTTCCGAAGTAGGGAGTTTGACAATCTATGCGACTATTCTTCCAAGGCCTTCTCTACTACTAATTTTATAGTAGCCGGAAAAGTCCAACATCGACTCTTTAGAGGAAGGACACCACAGCACTATCTAAATATTTTGTACATAATCATATACTTTCAGAGTAAATGTATGTTTTTTAGATATTTAGTGTTGCATTTATTGAATTTTTGCTATAAAATGTATTGTCACTCATTTTATTGCAATAATGCA
>OZ010608.1:3585450-3615450 GCA_963932145.1 Acanthosepion lycidas | reverse complement strand
GAGACAGAATAAAAAGGTTTGGATGGTAGATATTAAGGAGTTAGTTGATAGTATTATATGTCTGAGACTAATACATTAGATGGGAATCCTAAAATACTTTTTTTTACATGTTAATAGTTCAAGGATACGGATCAGTCGTTTAAAAAATAAAATAGTGTAAAATACACCCCAAATGAGAAGAGTTTTTCTTTTAAAGATATAAGCTGCTCGGAGAAGACTCACGAGAAGCGATCTGGGTAAAGGACTAAGAAATTTAATGACGAACAGGCCCAGATTATGATTGGCAGAACACTCGTGGGAGAGAGGGTAATTTGGTTCTGTTAATGGATGAATGGGAGGGCGGGAAACTCTTGTTAATTAGATATATTTGTTTGTTTAAGCGGAGGACGTATCTTAAACAACTGGCATGTGCTAATTTGGAAAAGGGTCTGTTAAAACTGACTTTACTGAATGAAGGATGGGTGATGGGGAAAAGATAACGATCGGTTATCTCCCTTGTTTACTGGCACTGTGCGTAAGAAGTAATTTGATATTCTGGCCAATCAAATTAATTTCAGCAAAGTGAACACACATTCTTTTTTTTTTTTTTCTTTTTTTTTTAATCATTTCATCCAAAGCAAGACAATACTACCACTAAGACGCAAAGGTTTACTTGGTGTGAAAGAGAATAAAAAAAACAAAAAAAAAAAAACAACAAAAAAAAAACTTTAGTGTAGAGAAAGGACAATAAAAGATCGAATTAGAAGATTGCGATTGACACTGCATTTAGGTTTTTAAAGAACGGGGGAAGCAAAAAACCGGAAGAGAGTCTAACAGGCGAGAAGATCGGAAGAAGAAACTATCAGAATGGAATTTACGGTTACATCTAGATTTCAACAGTAAAACGATGAGACCTAATTGCCAATATAGTACTGCGCTTAAATTCATGTAGTTGAGGTACAAACGAGAAGAGCTCATCAGAACGAATGCCATGAAAATATTTATAAAAAAGACAGTGGGAAAGTGACTGAAGTCGAAATTGCAGGTTAGGAGAGATAACATTAAAATCCAAAGAAGAATCCGCAATGTTATTGGTCCTGACCTGGCATCTCGGCTCCAGTCACTTTCTCGCCGCCGTAATGTAGCTTTCCTGCGCCTTTGCTATAAATACTTTCATGGTAATTGTTCTGGTGAACTTTTCTCTATGCTACTCGCGTTCCTAGATGTAATGTGTTTGCAATCGAATGGTGAGGGCGAATTCTGGAAAGAAGATGCTCGCAAGTATTTCCCACCTCTCAGAAGTGTTTTCTCGTGTGAGTATGAGCACCACCCTCCCGTTTACCCCCAGGTGACTGCTCCTTCTTTTGTGAATGTCGGATTGCTCCCAAATTCCTCTTACCGGCGACAGATGGCCTCTCCGACATCCAGGCGTTATTCCGTAAGGCTTTAAGTCACGTGTTAGTGAGGGGGGTCCGCTCTAGATGGTCTGATAGACAAGCTCGGTCTCACAAATCAGAAGAGGATCTTTCCATATGGCGAACGGTTGATGATGATGCATCACTCGCCTGGCTGGTGATATGAAAGGGTCCTCTCCGTCGGCAAGAGACTTCGTTTAGCTGGCTTGGAAAAATTTCCAAAATGCGTTCCTTGCCATGAATCGGTGTAGACCCTAGATTTCACGTTCTTCCACCGCAGAAGGGTTCCTTGTCCTTGAGGTCAATTCTGTCTGGAGCAATGTGGTACTGTCTTTGACTAAGGCTGAGCATTATGTGTTCTTGTGGTTACTAGGTGTTAAGCGAGTCGTGATATAGACGGCGCGACAGAAGCAATTCTATGCGGACGAGAATTTCAGCTCTCCCCAACTGATCTTGAACATTAACCATCAGCCAAAATTAGGTCGGAATGGTGATGTCTCTTTCTATCAAAATTTGGCAAAAGCTAGGTGTGTCTTACGCGTCTGGGTTGAGTGAAAGGAACTTAGATTTGCATTTTGGTGCCAGTTAAGCAACAGGATATTAGAAACTCTGTTTTGAACATTGGCAATCCTTCTCAGAAAAGGGTAGTTTAGGTTTGTTTTATATCCTTAGTTTCTTCCATCAGCTTAGCTAGGGGATGTATCCTCATTGATCTCTTTTATTTCTCTCCCCTACTTTCTTTAGTTTAATCTCCCTCCCTCGTAAATAATGTAAATAATCATAATATCTCATTTCAGAGATAAAGAAGATATTGAAGAAAAATTCCAATCACCTAAAGAAGGTGGGAGCGTTTAACTGCCGAAACGTTTTGAATATGTCAATGAAGATGAGGATAACAGTCCGAATAATGTAAATAATTATAATACCTCATTTCAGAGATATAGACAGATCTCTGCTTTAATCCGTTTCCCACGGAGCTTCCCTGTGCCTTTTCTGTAAATATGTTCATAGTATTAGGTTGGTCAAAAACCGACATTATTTTTGCACCAACCTAATAACTGATTTCATTTTTGTGAATTTGGTAAAAGGTGGCTGATTTTTGTGCGTCTGTGTCGAATAGAAGGAGCTGACTTGATATGTAACCCCTGCCCAGAATAGGGTACTTTGAGTTTGTTTTATATCCTTAGTTTCTTCCACCAACTCAGCTAGGGGATGTATGCTCATTGGCTTCTTTTATTTCTGTCCCCGACTTTCTTTAGCTTTTAATCCCTCTCCCCTCTACTCCGTAAAGTTACAGAGATGTCAGTTCTCTGGTAGATGCGGGACGCTTTTCGTTTATCGAGTGTGGATTTCGTATTTGTTTTTCTTTCTGAGTGAGTGTGTGTTTGAGTGTTTGGCCGAATGATTGTTGCTAATTACATAGTCTAATATTAATTTCATCCAGTTAATTGATTTCTGTGCCACAATTAAGGATTGCTGATCTTTTTTTTTATTACTAACAATATACTGTTTAGTTTCTTGTATATAAAATTGTAATCATTGTAAATATTAATTGGGGTTTAATTTTTGAAAGTTGTTATTTTTATTCCCAACCCAACTGAAAATTCGTACATATGGAAATCAGGACTTCACAGAGACTCAGTGGTATTATGGTGGCTGTAGCAAGAATGGTTCTATTGTTTTGGTGTAAAGAATACTCTAGCATGTTTAGGTCAGTAATCGTGGCCAGCTAAGTTTAATTATAAGATAGAAGAAGACCAGCTCTACCCTATCAACCATTTTGGCCTTGTGCCACATTTTTTATTTCATGAAATAGATATCATTTTCCCTTATTGTACTTAGACTTTATGAATTTAAGCGCAGTACTAGATTGGCGGCTAGGTCTCATCATTTTTCAGTTGAAATTGCGAGATATAACCGTAAGTACTATAGGAACAGGTTCTTCTATCATACTTCTCGCTCGTGAAACTCCCTTTCAGCTTTTTACTTTCCAGTCAATTTTGATCTTCAAAAATTGAAATGCAATGTCAGTCTTTACCTTCTGTCTTTTTAATTATTGTTCTTTTATTGCTCAAGCTCATTAATAATGTTTTTCTTTTCGTATTCTTACACACTAAGTTGTACTCTGTGTCTTAGTGGCTGTATTGCCTTGCTTAGGGAGAAATGATTAAAAACGAAGATACTTCTTTGGATGTTAAAATTTAAATGTCATTCCATGCCCTAGTTAACAAGTGAGTAGAGGTTACTTTCGAGAGCAACTACCACACACGCACGCACACACACACACACGCGCGCGCACACACACACACGCACACACACACACGCGCACACATACACACACACATATATATATACATTGGTGGACTCTCCAATCGTGAACGATAAATGAGGGTCAGTATTGGATGGTTCCTTTCGTTTTTCACTTATGCATGATAGCAGAGGCTATTGTGGAGAAAATCAGGTAAGGGAAAGACATATTTCATTTGTGCTTTCTTAAGTGTGATATTAGCCCACCTTTGCTACGGGCGACAAAGCCACACTGACATGAAATTTGTTAAAGCAGGAATATATATATATATATATATATATATATATATATATATATATATATATATATATAGTTGTATATTTAGGCAGCAATCCTTCCTTTATGCATGTTTCATTAAAAACGACAGACAAGGTACTACGGTTAAGCTTTTTATTTAATTTTTCTTGTGTTCGAACAAGAGCTTTCTTTTCTGGACAAAGGGTGTGTAAGAACTGTCCAAATGTTTTATATTTCCGAGAGCTTTCGGCTATACCTTTAGTCATTATCAAGGATGATTCAATCTTTCAGCTTAATTGAGTGAGTGCGTTATGTGTATCTCTTAGTGTGTGGTAGGAATGTTTTTAAATTCCGAATACGGTTAGCACATTGTGGTTTTGTTCGTAGTTAATATTGTTAAGAGTTGGCTTTTTCTTTTTTATTATTAAAGCTTCCATTATTTTTAGTCTTTTTTTGCAGGTGGATGCAGTTAATATATTTGTGTTTTCTACTAGTATGTTCCTAACGGAGTCGGGTAAATTTGTGTGTGTATTTAAATGGGTTCTAATGGAGCTGTGATCAGAGAGGTGTAACGTAAGGCGTCTGGATAAGCATGTGGTTGTGTAACCGATGTAATTATTTATGAGTCCGGTTTGATCAGGAACACAGTTCCTTAAGAGGCATTTGATAATGTTCGTTCTTTGGAATTTTGACTTAACTTGTGTGTTGTTATTTTTGAGGATAAGGTTGGCTGTCTGAAATTTTTTATAATAGATAATTTGATTTTTTTATTCCGTTCAATTGGAGTAGTATATTTCTTTCTAATATGCCTTAGAGAAGATTCGTCTTGTTTGTAATTAATATGCATTTGTTTTTTGTAATAAATGTGTATGTGATTTTTGGATGTTTTTTCCCTATCGTTGTTACGATTACCAGTTTTTACACACCACAGAAAAGAAAGCTCTTGTTCGAACACAAGAAAAATGAAATAAAGTTTAACCGTAGTACCTTGTCTGTCGATTTTAATGAAACATGCATATATATATATATATATATATATATATATATATATATATATATATATATATATATATATAATGTATAAGAGTGACAATAGGAACTAGGTTTTGTTTTCCGACTTTATCAAGGCAAAACTGAAACGAAATGTTTTTGTTTTCATAGTTACATTAAATCTAAAAGTTAAATTTAAATTTTTGATTTTCAAAGTTAAACATATCTTTTGGAGCGTGCGATGTCACGACGCCAGAATTCTTGTTCAAATCAATAAAATGAGAATTTTGTTTGAATTTTTTAATGTGATAAACCCACGAATTTTGTTGTTATGTGTTTTTTTTCAGTTAAAGTGCCATGGACTTAAGTATAATCAAATTAGTAGAGTAAATGTCTTAGTAGTTTTCCATAGAATTTAAGATTCTGATTATTACCTACTGCGGATATAATTTTCGTAAATTTTTCTAGCGTCGCGGCACCACACGCTCCAATATATATATTTAACTGTCAATAAATAGCATAATTAAAAAAAAAAAAATCTTTCGGTCTACACTACACATATTTCATCTTAGTATTTATCTGTATATGAAAAAAATTGCGCCCGAAGTACTTGACCTGTCAAATCCATCTGATAACAATTCAAATATACAACTAAGATATGAGGATCTTATTATTCAAGGAATTGATAGAAAGTTAATGTCTCATTAAATCTTGTTAGTGAAATGATTTCCCCATTAGTCACATTAATATTGCTAATTAATTCTTTGTGTGAATTGATTCTTTATGATATATATATATATATTAGGTTGGTGCAAAAATAATGACGTAATAATGTCGTTTTTTGACGTATTTTTAACGTCAAAAAACGACATTAATATGTTATAAAATCACTACAAAAATAGCCCTTTTGTTTCAACACTTGATAAGACATCAGAAGTGTTTTTGAAGTGATTTTATAACATGTTTATATTATAATTTTCGAATAAATTATATTTGCTCTACTCTGTATTGTTCACTCTTTTAGGAATAGCACTTTTGGTTATTGGAATTTATTCCATATATACCAATCCTATACTTGAATATATATATATATATATATATATATATATATATATATATGCAATTTAATATATATTATTTATATATTATATATGTGTGGTACTTATTAAAACCGATCAATATCAGAGATAGAGCTAGTATAATTAGTTGGATTGATATGAATTTGTGACTCCGGGTTTCACGATTTTGCGATCGTCAGACAAACTCTAAGTGGAGCAGAGTATTTCATATATATATATATATATATATATATATATATATATATATATATGTGTGTGTGTGTGTGTGTGGGTGTGTATATATATATATATATATATATATATATATATATATGTAAATATATATAAAATACTCTGTTCTAGTTTATAGAGCGCTGTATATTTTTTCTTACTTTACTCGATTCTTTATTTTTCGTCGGACTAGAAATTAAGACACTGGGTGATTTTTTTCTGCCTCCTTCGATGTTTTTAGTCTTGTCATTTTCTTCAAAAGTTTTCCCCAGATACCAATTATTTTTAATATATTTTTATTTGAAAATTGTAATTCCCAAGTTTTTTTGACACCAGTCGAGTATTGCCATTAAGATTTATATATATATATATATATATATATATATATATATATATATATATATATATGTATATTGTGTGTATTTAGGCATCTTTTTTTCATTAATGCATGTTTCATTAAGGAAAATAGACAAGTTTTGTCTATTTATTTTAAGCAAATTCCTTTCATACTGCGAAAATTGCATAAAGATCTTTGTGTTTTACCATCCTGAGATTATTATCAAGTGAATACTTCGCATAAATTAACACGAACGAATGGCTAGATTTTTTTGTCCTCTAAACCTAGAAAGCCCTTAATGAAATAATCCTATTTAAGCATAAATATTTAAACTCGAAGTAGATTTAGTAATGTTTATAAAAGGTGAACAGGAATTAACGAATGGTGATTGACATTGCAACGCCAGGACACAAAAAATAAAAAAAAGTCAACATGCAACTGACAAATACTTTCTTATTTAAGCTCCAGATGCAATCCTCTTAAAAGTCAGCCTCTTTCTCTGGGCGCTAATTGGGCAACTCTGGCTGTCATGTCCCTGAATGTCTAATTTTCAGGTCAATCCCACCACAAAGATTTAAATGCAAACCATGTTGATGCAGTTACTTAATGAGATCACCCTCATTCTCTCCTCAGTTTGAACTGGTCTCATTAATCAGGGATGTTCATTAGACAATTTCTGTTTAAGTCACGGGAGAAGCGAATATAGAAAATGACGCAGCATTGTGTTGAGTCTCTCTCTCTCTCTCTCGGGGATGGGGAGTGTGTGTTTGTTTCTTATTTATCGATCCTAGCTAGAGGCAACCGGACGTCTAGGCACACTAATGAGCTGTGATACAGCGAAACAGTCTGTCTGTAGATGACAATATATATACTCCTGAAAAATTTATTTCGCTTGAGCTTTCCGGGGAGAAAGTGTGGGTTTGTAAACAGTGACTATTACGGCTGATAATGCAAGACTCTTCGATAAATCGAATCGAGTTCTCTCAGTCACTGTGTGTCTAGCTAAAAATAAATACGCTTAAATTACCCCCTCCCGTGCGCCAACGGCTTAGTGGTAGAATCCCCGATTGACGCCAATTCAGTCGGGTTTCGATCCTAGCTATAGCCAACCGGACGTCTAGCTACACTGATGAGCTGTGATACAGCGAAACAGTTTGTCTGTGGATGACTTTATATATGCTCCTGAAAAATGTACTTCGGTATTTCGGAATGTATTTATGGTAGGAAGTTTGTAAACAGTGACTATTACGGCTGATAATGCATGGCTCTTCGGTAAATCGAATCGAGTTCTCTCAGTCACTGTGTGTTTATCTAAAAATAAATACGCTTAAATTCACCTTCATTCCTCCCGTCCGAAACAGTCTGTCTGTGGATGACTATATATATATATATATATATATACATACATACAGGGTGTGCCAGAAGTCGAGCATCAACCTCGTCGCAGTGGAAGAGTAAATAAAGGTGTGAAGCCTCTCCCTTACCGGGAGATGTGCAATGATTTATGAAAAGAACAAAAAAATGTTTTAATTAGTACTCACATTCATTTTTTTGTTTTGTTTCAGATTTGATTTAATTATGGCTGAGAAACTAACAATACAAGCAAAGAGTTGAATTGGTTTTTATGTTTGGAAGACATGGGACGACACACTGCTCTGTAGCTCAAGAATTCAACCTCAATCTCACTGAGCGGGAACCAACCATTGAGCCATACCACTGTCAACAGTTTAATCAAACGCTTTCAATAAACTGGCTCAGTTGCTGACCGTGAGAAATGTGGCTGACCAAAGAGTGCAACTGATGAAGAAACATCCGCTATGGTTATGGCGAATATTGCTAAAAACCCTATGAAATCAGTAAAGAGAATAAGTCCAGTAGTGGACGATTAGTAAATCATCACTGCATTATATTGTCATGACTCACAAATTTACCAAATCTATCCCCCTCCCCTTTTCTATTTTGTTTGGGGATATCTCAAATTTTTTGTGTACCAGAATCGTCATCGCACTCTTGATGATTTGAAGGATGCAGTAACTACTGAGTGGCAAAAGATCACCACTGAAACCATGAGGAGAGTGAAAGAGAGTTTGATGAAGAGAATTGAGGCTTGTTTTATTGCAAAGGGTGCACAATTTGAGCCTCTATTATGATTATCAATAAAAGCATTTTTTACGTGTTTTTTTCTTTTATGAAAACTTCGATGTTGCGCGACTTCTGGGACACCCTGTATATATATCCAAGTAAGATGAGAACGAATAGAATACAATTCCAACGTTCGTAACATTTAATTTAAAAGAGCGCTCAATACAAAGTAGAGCAATATTATTTATTTTAAGATATTAAATCGAAAACATGACAAAATCGCTACACAATTGCAGTCGTGTTTCGATGAGTATCAAATGCATCTTTTCAGGCAAATGTAAATTACTTGCCAGTAATTTACAAAATTAATATATATATATATATATATATATATATATATATATATATATATATATACTAGTCAAGGAATCTAAATGAAATAATAATAAAAACGAAAGAATATTAATATACAACCCAGTATGTCTGAAGATTTTAATTTTTTAATATTTTTACTGTTCAATATATATATACATATATATATATATATATATATATATATATATATATATATATATATATATATATATAATCTTAAAAAAGGAACATTTTATTAATCAAAATGTCGGATACGAAAGTATCGTCTCGATTAGAAAGAAATTTTAAGGCAGATTTCGTGCGACTCTTCATCAGAAGAAAAATCGTCGTAATTAAGAAAAACTACTAAAAGGAAACAAATGAAATGATTAAAGATCAAAATTCGTAAATAATCACTACAACATGTTTAACAAGAAGAGTCACACTACATCTTTCGAATCATAGCTCAATTAGATCTCATTTAAATATTCATGGAGACCTACCTGACCCTATTCGTAACATACTTGTTGACAACACAAATATAATAGCATCATCTACATCCCAAAAAAAGGCTAAAAATAATGGAAGCCTTATTAATAAAAACAAAAAAAGAAAAAACAACACTCAATAATATCAACTATAAACATGGACACAATATCTTGAACGTGTTTTGAAAAAAAATGAGAACATTATATAAATACATACATACAACAAACTGTTTCTTATTTAAGAGTTAAAATATTTCATCCTCGAAAATGGCTAAATGTATAACCGAAAAAAAAATCACTAAAAAAGAACTTGTCATCGACAAATAGAGATATTATCCTTTGGGGACTTGTATGTCTGACAAAAAAAAAAGTATATATGTTGGCTTGGCGACCACAACATTATCAAGACGTGTTACACTCCATTTGTCGGATACAAGTTCTATCGCATAACATTTAAAGACACATTATACATTCTTTTTATCGATACAAATGTTTAAGTAAATGCTCTGTTCATAATAAACAGTATTAACAACATTTACCGGCCTGAATGTCCGAGAAATTGTCATAGTAAATATGCGTCCTCTGACAAATCGAACCTATATCCTATATGAAATCGTCATATAGTCTGATTCCGCCACAGAGGAGCGTTTCGGTTAGCAGGGTCGATTTTACTGTTTTTAAACTATAATTTTCCATAATTTTCTCACCTACATTCATATCTGCTCGATGCGTATCCAAATGTAAACAAATGACGTCACACATTATGAAATGGACAAAGTCCGGCAGTTATTTTAAGACATTTTTATCGTTATACATTCTTTTTTATACATACAAATATTTAAGTAAATGCTCTGTTTATAATAAACAGTTTTGACAATATTTACCAGCCTGAATTTTCTATGACATTTTCTCGGACATTCAGGCCGGTAAATGTTATTTAATACTGTTTATTATAAACAGAGCATTTACTTAAATATTTGTATGTATAAAAAAGAATGTATTAACAAAAATATCTTAAAATAAATGTCGGATTTGTGAAAAAAAGAAACTTAAAAAAAATATATATTTATTACGAATAATTTCCAAAAGATAAAAGGAAGGAAAAATAAACAAGGTCTTGTTTAGCAGTTAGCATTTTCATATCTGGATCCAATCCAGATATGAACATGCTAAGATAGTGTCTTATCAAGTGATGATTTTGACATTCAACACCATCACTTTATAAGATACCAGAAGAGTTCAAAACAAAATGGCTATTTTTGTAGTGATTTTATAACATATTTATGTTATAATTTTTGAATAAATTATATATATATGTGTGTGTATATATATATATATATATATATATATATATATATATATATATATATATATATATATATATATATATATATCCGATGCGATAAGAACGAAAGTAATATATAAATTCCAACATTCAGAGCATTAATCCAAAAGAGGGCTCGATACCGATAGTAGAGCGATAATTATTTATTATAATTTTATCATATAGACAAAACCATTTTACTCACTACAAAGATGCAACTTGGTTTTTTAGTGCCTTTCAACTGCACATCGACGGGTGAGAATAAAAAATGGTTATGAAAAATCTTGCTTGTAGGCAAGCCGTATGTGAAACTACAAGCAGGATTTTTCATAACCACTGCCTATAAGCAGGTTTGTTCATAACCATTTTCGATTCTCACCTGTCGAAGTGCAGTTGAAATACACTAAAACCAAGTTGCATCTTTGTAGTGATTAAAATGGTTTTTGTCTATATGATAAAATTATAATAAATAAATAATATATGTGTGTGTGTGTGTGTGTGTGTGTGTGTGTGTGTGTGTGCGTCTGTGTGTGTGTCTGTGTTTGTACAAATATTTTTTATGCTAATTGTTCTGAAGATCTTTCATCCTTGGTACCCGGAATTTATGATTTTAAGCGTAGAACTAGAATGGCGACAATGTCTCATCATTTTATTGTTGAAATCGGTAGATGCAAATCTAAGTTCTAAGCTAACAGTTTCCTCGTAGTGAAAACAGTTTCCTCGTAGTGAAACTCTCTTAGGTTTCTTGCTTTCAGTGAAGTTTGATCTTCAAAAATTTAAATCCAATATGAATCGATATCTTCTGTCTTCATAATTCCTGTTTTTTTTTTTATTGTTCTCTCTCATTAATAATGATTTTTTCTTCTAACATTCTCTGACACTATGAGACACATTGCATCTTAGTGACTTTATCGTCTTGCTTGGAATGACAGGATTTAAAAAATAATGGCGGTAATATAAACCTTCTCACCAGATTCATGAAATTCTAAATTGTTATGGTTTAGTTTAGTTGCCGACGGCACACCAGTAAAAAAAAAAATATCTCGTGTGCTCTGATGAGCTTTTTCCCTGGTGTTCCGACTACGTGAATTTAAGTTGGCATCTTGATCCCAGCCTTTTACTGTTGAAATAGTTAAATGTAACCGCCATTTTTACTGTAACAGTTTCTTTTCTCGCACTTCTCGCATGTAGAACTCCCTTTCGTTTATTTGCTTTCCTGATAACTACAATCTTCAAGGATCTAAATGCAATGCCAACAGCTATTTTCTATTTTCTTGAATCCTGTTCATCTTTTATCCTTTCCTTAATCCTATCTATACCCAGTCTTTTCTCTCACGTTCCGTCTCTGTAATCCATTGTATACTAGTGTCTTTCCCGCCTTGCTTGGGGTGAAATGATTAAAAAAAGTCATACATGTGTGTACTATCTATACATTCGTGCAAACCACGCCAATGTGTATCTTTAAGGCTATCATGCAAACAGGATCACTGTGTACCGTTTTACTCTCGAGCAAATAAGACCAGTGTGTACCGTTTAGACTCAGGCAAACCGGACCAATTTACTCTTTTTAGGTTGTTGGGTGAATAGGATCAGTGTGTAACATTTGATTCTCGGACAAAGCTGACCAGTGTGCAGTTTTTATGTTTTTGTGTAAACAGGATCAGTGTGTGCCATTTGACTTTTGGGCATAGCTACCAGTGTGCACCTTTTAGGTTTTTATGCAAACAGGATCAGTTGTCCCATTTCAACTTTTGTGCAAACCGGGACAGTATTTTCCTCTATTTTTTCATCACAACGACAGAATTCGTCATTGCATAATGCAAAAAGAAAAGAAAAAAAAAAAAGAAGAAAATACTCAGAAAAAAAAACAAACTTTTTGATTGAGCTGCTTCTTTTGTTTATTTAAATCGCGATTACGATACAAAAAGAATGAGAGCAGTTTGCATGGCGTACATCCGCCTTTCCGGCCCGTCATATCAGCTGACTAATCTTCTTGCGTTAAAGCGAGGAATTTTCTTTGTTCAAGATTTTTGGTCGAACTGCCAAATGACACATGTTTCTCATAGAAACAGTAGAATTATTGAATGGGTGTTGTACATTTAACTACATTGAGTCATGGCAAACAAGAGATGCCTATTAGAAATATACGAAATATGTATCAGTAATTCAGTTGTACTTAACTGTTTATCTATAGGCACAAGGTTCTTTTCTGAGCCAAAATCTCCACGTAAACGTCTGATTCCAGTTTACTGTTGTTTCTGTATTATTTACATGATTCGGACTGATATCTTCATCTTCATTGCGATATTCACAACGTTCCGGCCGTTGTACGCTCCGACCTTCTTTAGGTGATTGGAATTTCGAACCTTTATTTCGTCCACCGGCCACAAAAATATCCGGCCAAGCATAGAAATGAATACAGTATTGGAAACAGAAATAAGGAGTGCTAGAGAAAAGCAATGAATAACATATAAGCTGTTAAAAAAAAAATGCAATAATATTAGGTTGGTGCAAAAATAATGACGTAATAATGTCGTTTTTTGACGTTAAAAATACGTGAAAAAACGACATTATTACGTCATTATTTTTGCACCAACGTAATAATAAAAAAAAATTCCAATATGAGAACTGGTAAAAAAATATTACTGAGATAATAGGATTATAAGTCCTAGAAACTCATGCACAAATATTTTCATGGATACATGGCCCAGTGGATAAAGTTGTTGGTTTGGTCCAGTGACTAGACCCAAAGAGTTGTGAGTTCAATGCCAGGCCACAGCAGTGGTGAAACAGAAATTTGGAGAGTTGAGCTAAATGCGGATAACTAAGACATCCGAAAGAAGCATCGCTTGTGGGACTAGAACAATTTACCCCGGTGGACGCAATAAAGGGTTCGGTTCGAAATTTCAATCGCCTGGAGAAGGCCGAAGCGTACAACGTTGCGAATATGTTAATGAGGATATTAGCCCGAATAATGTAAATAATAACTCATCGACAAATGTTGTTTCTGTATCTTTCCCTTTCTTTTTATAGATACAAGTTCTGTGCTTTAAGCGGCTTTTAATTTGGCGAAAATTCGATTAGAATGATTTATCAATATTCACTATGTAACAATCTATTCAACAGGTATAAGTCTGGCATTTTAAAA
Source organism: Acanthosepion lycidas (assembly GCA_963932145.1). Lineage (NCBI taxonomy): Eukaryota > Metazoa > Mollusca > Cephalopoda > Sepiida > Sepiidae > Acanthosepion > Acanthosepion lycidas. Next base: position 3,601,499 of record OZ010608.1, on the reverse strand, counting down.
TTTAAGCTAACATCTTTGGGTTTTTTTTAAAAATATCTTTATTATCTAGCTCAGATAAACTCTGATTATGCCATTCATTCAATGTACCACCCTCACTTCCTCTTTCTTTCTCTCTATGAATATAGATTGATTTTTTCCTTTCACCTGGTTTTCTTTTCGTACCTTTTCTTCTTCACACCTTTTATATATTGATCTCCTATAATTTAAATTCAATGTCAAACGTTATGTACACTATTTACATTATTTGTACTATTGTCCTCATCTTTGTCGCCATATTTATTACAACGTTTCGGCTGTTGCACGCTTCTTCAGGTGGTTGGAACGTCGAACTGAACCCTTTATTTCGCTCACTGGGTTCAGTTCGACATTCCCACCACCTGAAGAAGCGTACAACGGCCGAAACGTTGGACTGTCGAACTGAACCCTTTATTTCGCTCACTGGGGTAGACTGTTCTAGTTCCACGTGCCATGTCTAATGGATGTCAGTTATCAGTTAATTCCCCTCTTCAAATTCTCCATCGCCTTAACCAGGTATTGAACTCACATTCTTTTGGCCCTGTCACTGGATCTAATTAACAACTTTATCCACTGTGCCATGTGTCTTGTGTTTGAATTTATGGGTATTATAAACTTAATGTCTTCAGCCAACATTTTTTTACCAGTGCTCATATTGCAAAAATTATCTTCTCATTCTTTTATTATCCTTTCTTCTTAATAGTAGTTTTTTTCTAACATTCAGTAATCTCTTACGTCTTAGTGGCTTTATTAACTTGATTCGGATGAAATGATTAAAATGAAATTAAAAAAAAAACCCTCCATCGTTCTCTTGTTTTTCTTGTCTCTTTCTGATTAAAATTAACATAAATGTTTCTAAGCCACAAATTGTAACTGATTCCAAGTCAAAATATTAATTTATCGGGGGATAGGACACTATTCACTGGTATGAAAGCGTCACTCTTGCTCATAACTAAGTTAAGCAACGTCGAACATGGCCAGGACCTAGATGTGAATACCGGATACTGCATTTCACTATGGTATAATGAATAACGGCTCGGAACTGGAAACTCGAGAACGAGTTTCAATTCTCGTCGAGTTCGTTATATACACTTACGCGCAAATCTCCTTGGGAAAGGCATGAATCCACTACTTAGCCCTCTCCAGCTATGGGTTAATTTGTAAGACTTGTATCTCTGAAAAAAAATTCATACAATATAAAAATATTTTCTATCTTTAAATAACCTGCTATGGGTTGATAAACCGTTAAAAACAAATCAATCACTCAAAGATTTTCGGTCTTTTACACAGGTGTAGAGGTTTATCCGTTGTTTCCTATTTATGATTGGGTTTCTCGTTCCTCTTAAAGTCTTCTCATTCTATTTCCCTCTCTGTAGTATCTTACATCTTAACGGCTTTATCTCCTTGCTTGGGGTGAATTGATTAAAAAAGAATTCTCTAAGCATTATGAAGAAGTTAAGTCACGAAGAATACCGGAAAATTTTTCTATGTATTCTTTTTCCATTAACGTTCTTTTTCACATCTACTGAACAGGAGTAGAGGTTTATCCCTTGTTTCCTGTGTAGGATTGGGTTTCTCGTTCCTTCTAAATTCTACTTAAACTAGGTGTAAGTAGAGAGGTTCGCATATCGTCCGGTTCCCATCCCCTGCTGATATTTTGAACAGGAGTAGAGGTTTATCCCTTGTTTCCTGTTTAGGACTGGGTTCCCGGTTCTTTCTGAAGTCTTTTCCTTTTCTTTTACTTACAGTAGCCCCTTGCATTTTAGGGGCATTATTGCCCTTCTTGGGGTGAACTGATTTTTAAAAAAAGTCCCTTTAATATAATAAACGGTGTAACGGTTACTGGACTTGAGATGTCTAATCTCTTGAAAAACATTGTCATAAAAAAATGATTAATGAAACCGCAATGACTCTATTATTTCGACTGCACTCGACGTGCGGATGGATAGATGGCGGTAACGTTTGATTCATATAAGACTACATTCAACACTCGCTTCGGAAAAACATTTTGCTGTGTGGATCTTTCGACACAGCCTAGGCGCAAAATGTTTTAGTAGATAATAAACAATGGGATAAATAGTTATGAACAGAAAGAGATAGATAGATAGATAGATAGATAGATACGAAGATATTCAGATAGATATATAAATAGATAGATAATGAAAAAATGGGATAGATATTTATGAACAGTGATAGATAGATAATGATCAGATAGATAGATAGATAGATAGATAGATAGATAGATAGATAGATGTATGATTGAGATCGATAGATAGATAGATAAAGGTATGATTGAGATCGATAGATAGATTGATGTATGACGGAGATAGATAGATAGATAGATAGATAGATAGATGGATGGATGGATGACGGAGATAGATAGATAGATAGATAGATAGATAGATAGATAGATAGATAGATAGATAGATAGATGTATGACGTAGATAGATAGATAAATAGATAGATAGATAGATAGATAGATAGATAGATAGATGATGGAGATAGATAGATAGATAGATAGATAGATAGATAGATAGATAGATAGATGACGGAGATAGATAGATAGATAGATAGATAGATAGATAGATAGATAGATGGCGGAGATAGATAGATAGATAGATGTATGACGTAGGTAGATAGATAGATAGATAGATAGATAGATAGATAGATAGATAGATAGATTCTATAAACTTCAACAGACAGTAACGCAAAACTTTACGGTCGATGAATGTCGAATCCTTCCTGGATGAAGTCAAGCAATTTCGCCATTACCATTAGGTAACCTATTTTACAGTGCTCACTGTTTTCTTGGTTGAAAGCTGTTACAAAAAACAGATGAGCAACAAAATAGGATGTTTTCCCACTATTTTTACACGGTTTTATTTTAGTCTACTACCTTTTAAGGTAAATCTGAAATTGTCACTTCAAGGTATAAGATATTGAAAAATAAAAATAAAAAAAATATACCAAAAAAAAAAAAAACAACATATTTGCGCTTTTCTCTTGTCGCGCTATAAAAAGGCGCGCCTCGTTTTTCTTCTGAGGTAATTCTCTGTGCATAAGTGACCCGTTGCTTAATTTCAACCACGTTTTCTCTAGATGAAAAATAAGGAAGAATCGATATCAAATATGCATTTTATATACACAGAACCAACATCGGTTCTCGAACGTCCCACATGTGGAAAAAATCTGTTTTCGAACAGAATATTCGAGATGAAAATGCCTCGGTTATCAAACAAAATTTCGGTTCTTGAACAACATTACCAAACCGAGTTAACCCGAACGGAATCATTTCTTAGTCAACCGCCATGTTGTGTACATTCGTTTATTGTGCTTTGCTTTTCTTTTCCAATTTCATTGTACTATTAAAAGAAAAAAAATATATCGTAGTTCCAACGAATGATTTATTTTTATGGAAATATTTCGACTAGCAGTTACAAGTCTTGATCATTCCTTAATGTGTACTTTATTGTACTGTACCCCATTTTTCTCTTTATTAGTCCTCAGTCATGGCTCCAAAAAAAGCTAGCAGTGATATTGGTAAAGGAAAAAAAGAAAAGTTAAGAGAAAAATAATTGTTGATGATATTGTCTCTTCCGACTCAGTTCCATATGGCAAAATTAACGATCTATATTATTCTTATAGCTAAAGAGACGATCATCTCTTTCCATCCCTTTTCCAAACAATAATATTTCTTTCCTTCTCCTTCCATTTACGCCATTAACTCTCCTACATACAGGTGTACGGTAAAATTGAAGTGTTTGTCTGTATTTTATCGATTTAGTATTGTTTTTGTTTTTTTTCTTAGATTTAATGATTTTCATTAGTTTTGTGTATAAACCTGTGCACAAATTACTGTTGCCTAAAGTTTAAATAAGCAATCATCTTGGGACTAGGAACAGATTAATCCATTTTACATTGATTCCTATTGGAGAAATAGTTTCGGTTTACGAACATTTCAGGTTACGAACATTTCAGGTTACGAACGGGCTTCTGGAACGAATTAAATTCGTGAACCGTATATTGGTGTACCCGTGCCGTCAAAATTGACGGCAAGAAGAAATAAATTATAAGTAATATGTATTATACTGTAAGTAATTTTCGTTTAATCTAAATACAATATTGTAATTTAAAATAGTTCGTTGCTATCGTTAATAATTAAACAGTGTACAATTTGTAAACACCAAAGGAAAGATGTCCGTATATTATCCTTATAAATGTTACATATTTGCAACCAAAATTATGTTTACTGCAAAGTTTCGCAAAACAATATTTTTTGTGCAAATTTGAAAGGTCTAAGTAATCGTTGACAGTCCGTAGATTCAGAGTCAGCTTATTTCTCGTCCTACTAAGAACAAACGTATCATCAGATATTTTTTGAAACCATTCCTCTTCTTTTTAATTAGAATTTTTTAAAAGATTAAAATGAATTTCTAAAAATGAACAGAGGATTCTTGAAGATATATATGGCGTCATATATACACGAACCCTCTTCGACAGCGATATCAGTCCGCGTCAACGAGACCGAGTTAGCACGGCACTGGGTGGGTCATCGTTATTTTGCACACTTCCATCCAACTGTTACACACACACACACAAACGTATATATATATATATATATATATATATATATATATATATACACAGTGTAACACGGATATAAGAGAGATTTTCTCTGGTCCCAAATTAGAGCCATACTTACCTAAACAAAATAGACCAAACCCGGATATAAGAGAAAACCGGATATAAGAGACTTCTCCTCCGGTCCCGACAACTCTCTTATATCCGGGTTACACTGTATATGTATGTATGTATGTATTGATAATATTGGTGGTCAATATATATATATATATATATATATATATATATGTATTGATAATATTAGTGGTCAATATATATATATATATATATATATATATATATATATATATAAATTCCCAAGAGGATAAAATCCAGGTAGAACTCAATGTCCAGGACAGAGTAAGAATATAATATAAAAGGCTCAAACACTAATATTTCAAGGTTATAATTTATTACATTGGAATTGTAATCCTGATCCAATTCATCAGACCTACAAATTCAAAAAGATTTTGAATTTGTAGGTCTGATGAATTGGATCAGGATTACAATTCCAATGTAATAAATTATAACCTTGAAATATTAGTGTTTGAGCCTTTTATATTATCTCTTTCTCTCTCTCTCTCTCTCTCTCTCTCTCTCTCTCTTTCTATATATATATATATGTATATATATATGTGTGTGTGTTTGTGTGGCGTATTATATACATATACTTGTAATTGAATTTATCCCAAGAAAGGCAGTAAAGCCACTAAGACAAAAGGAGCTACGTGGAAGAATTAGAAAGCAGTTAACATTACTAAGGATCAAGAACAATAGAAGCAGAGCCGGATTTAGATGAAGAGAGGTCCTCGGCTATTTCACTTGAGAGATCATTTCAAATCGCCCATTTTCATGTGCAGAGGAAAACGGAAGAGTGCTAAATTAAACAACTTTTTGTAAAGCCGAGGATGATGACAGATGTTTAGAGTCTACAATCCGTAATGACAGCATATGAAAGTATGTCCTATGTCAGTGTCAAAAAATATTATACACCTTGGTTGGAGACCCTCCAGATTTTGAGACCTGAAGCTTCAGCCTGTTAAGCCTATAGGTAAAAATGGCACTGAATAGAAGAGTAATCAGGAAAGCAGTAGATAGCGACTGAAACTGTAAATAACATTTTTGAAGATTAAAGTTGGTTGGAAAGCATTGAGTCAGAAGAGAGTTCCACAAGCGAGAAGTGCGAGAAAATAAACTGTTAGCATAGAAGTTTCGGTTACATCTCGCCAACTCAGCTGCAAATTGATGAGACTTCGTTGTCAGTCTAGTACTGCGCTTAAATTTATAAAGTCTGTCAGTGGTCAGCAACCTTTTGGAGTGAGAGGGCCTGAAAGCTATGCGGTGTCTTGGAGGAGGACCATGATATCAAATTTACTATAATAAATTGTCTCGATCCCTGACCACAAATTCCTTATTACAAATGAAATATAGTTAAAAATGGCAAATTATTTAATGAGACACTTGTTTATGCTCGATAACTTCTCCACATTAAGTGGAATATTTGTCGGCAACAGGAGCAAAACATCATCTAGGTGGTCATCACCCAACCTTGTTCGAAAAACGATTTTAGTATATTTCATTTTCGAAAAAGTTCTTCCCAAGCATATGTACTTACAAAAAAGATACCATTCAATAGGCTTTTATATTTTCCGCTTGGCAAAACATATTTCTTGTAGAAGTCAGCAGTGGATTCACAATTACATTTTGATTTGAAAAATTCTTCGTATTGTAATTTGATTAACTCCAGCTGATATGTTTCTGCCACTTATTCCACTAATTAATTAATTAAGTTGTGTTCAGGTGTTAAAGTTGCCGGGCCGGACAAAAATCCTTCGCGGACCGGACGTGGCTTGGGGTTACCGACCCCTAGTTTAGGTAGAATAGCGAAAAGCAATCACCACGAAAGTATTTAGAGAAAAGACTCAAGGAGTCAAATTTACGGTGCCAGGTCATAACCAATAATATTCGGTCATAAAAGTAAAATTAGGAGATTTCCGGAAACAGTTCTCAAAGACGACGTTCACGTAAGCAATTTTAGAATTGCCTGAACTTGACTGTCAGGAAACTTCTCTTAATAGCCGCTAAGTGGCTTTGTATATAAATGTATAACAGAAAATGGCATAAAGTTTGTCCTCTTATTGCTCTCCGCAAAAATAGGATGCGGTAGCGACAAGAGCCGTCTCGTTTCACCTTCGAGGAAGCATCTTTCTCCCAGGCAAATAGAGATATTAGTCCTTGAGTAAACCGACTTTTTATTTAACTGAACTATGTGGTGTAATCCGCACACCCACAAATACACTGCAGCTAATCCCATAAAAATTTATTTATTTTATTTTCTGAATTATGTTACTTCCAGTCCCGTACGATCATTGAAGTTAAGCAACGTCGAGCCTGATCAGTATCTAGACGGGTGACCGCTTGGAAATACCAGGTGCTGTAAGCTTTTCCGTGCGAGTGGTCTACTGGATAACGGCTTGGAATTGTTAATCGGAGAGCCGAGTTCCAATTCCATTTGGATTCGTTGTATTTACTTACGCGCAAATTATCTTGGGGACAGTAAGAATTCACCTCTTCTCCCCATGAGCTATGAGTTAATTAGTAAGGCTTGCACCACTAAATCTTTATTATCTCAAATTACAATTCATACAATATCAAAAAAAAAAATATTTTTTCTGGCTATAAATAACCTGCTGAGAAGCAGTTAATAAGCCGTAGAAAATGAATCAATGAACAAATAAAAAAATTATTTATTTTGAAAATGTTGAGATATTCAAACAAATTTCGTAACTGTTCGGCACCCCTCCCGTTACAAAATGAAGATCTAAATATTTACACTATTTACATTATTCAGACTATTGTCCTCATTTTTGTCGCCATATTTATTACAACGTTTCGGCCGTTGTACGCTCCGGCCTTCTTCAGGTGGTTGGAATGTTGAACTGAACCTTTTATTTCGCTCACTGGGGTAGACTGTTCTAGTTCCACATGCCATGTTTAATGGATGTCAGTTATCCACTGTGCCATGTGTCCTTGAGGACACATGGTACAGTTGATAAAGGCGTTGGTTAGATCCAGTAACAGGACCCAAAGAATGTGAGTTCAATACCCGGTTAAGGCAGTGGAGAACTTTCAGAGGGAAATTAACAGGAGATAACTGATAACTGACATCCATTAAACATGGCACGTGGAACTAAAACAGTCTACCCCAGTGATCGAAATAAAGGGTTCAGTTCGACATTCCAACCACCTGAAGAAGGCCGGAGCGTACAACGGCCGAAACGTTGTAATAAATATAGCGACAAGGATGAGGACAATAGTCCGAATAATGTAAATAGCGTACATAATACCTCAACTCAGCAATATAGACAGATCTAAATATTTGTTTATAATCATTTCCTCCTAAGCAAGGCAATAAAGCCGCTAAGATGCAAGGGAGCTAGAAAGTATGAGAATAATAGAAAAAATAGTTAGGAAAAGGGGGCAATAAAAGAACAACAATTAAGAAAACAGAACATAATGATTGACTTTTCATTTAAATTTTTAAAGTTAAAAGTTGACTGGGAAGTCGGAAGAGAAGTCGGAGAGAAGAAACTGTCAACATAGAACTTACGGTTACATCTAATCATTTCAACTGTAAATTGACAAGAGTTTGGCGCCAATTTAGTACTGCACTTAAATACATAAAATCTGGCGACCATTATGATTATCATTATAATATTTATCAGAAAGACACAGGAAAACAACGGGATTGAAGTCGAAATGCCAGGTCAAGACCATTAACATTGCAAATTCTTTGGATTTTCAATGGTGCTAAAAATTTGCGCATCAGACTAATAAAATATTTGAAATAAGTCATTTTCATTTTATTCCTTAACTGACTTAAAAGGGCTAATTAGACTGTGGTGGGCTAATTGGATCTCTGGCCCCAAACTCCTGTCTAACTTAGAGAAAAGCAATGTTAATTTTGAAGAAATAACTTTGAATTTTTCAATTCACCCGATGGAAATTCAAAACCTCAATTTAACTTTGAGCCGCGCTATAAGTCCAGTTCAGACTAAATGACCGATTTGGGCCGAAATTGCAATTCAGGTCGAAAATTGAGTTCTTCAAATCATAGACTCTGCGGAATTTCACACTTGAATTCTGATTCGTTGGTATTTTGAAGAAATAAAATTGATTACCTCAATTCGCAAAGTTTTGGAGATATTTTAAACTGAATTAAAAAAAAAAATCGCAAAGCTTTGTGTTACTTTAATCATTAATTTTTTTTTTTCAGTTATTTTAAAAATTGAATTTTTAACTGTTCCGTCCTCATCTGGATACAAATCCCAATCCTAGATTTTCAAGCAACAGATGAAGGGCAGATTTTCAACCCCGGCATCATCCTGGTTCCAAAAAAGTTATAATATATCTATTTAGATCAAGTGTGAACCAAGTTAGATAGATTACAGACACGCGGATGGACAGACAGAATTTGCCGTTTATTTAGATTAGAAAGCTTTAAATGATTCCCAGATTTTGACTAACAATGCACACCAGCCTTGTTTTTAAAACGCAACTACTTTCTTGAGAATTCCTTGTAATCAGTTCATCACTGTCACTTCACAAAGACGAGTTGAAAAATGGATTCAGAAACTCGTAATAAATGGAAGGACTGTTCATTTCTATATCCATTCGCTGTTCACTGACGCAGTGCGTCATCCTAATTTCACCAGAAGGGAAGAAAATCAAAACCAGTTAAAAATAAATAAATAAATACATTAGGAGGGAGTATTCCTTTAATTCTGCATCCTCCCCACTTATTATTGCAACGTCTTTGTTTATTCATTTATTTTCTTTGGTTAATATCTCCTTTTTTTCTAACAAAGCCAACCCCGCTTCTCTCTTAAAAGCAGACGATAACATTTTTTTCCAGAAAAGCATGTCTCCGTGTCACCCTTTTATTATCTAGAGCAAGAGATAAAACTCTTTTCAGAAGGCGTCTCTCCCCCCCGGTGAGGATAAAAGGAAGGAAAGGAAAGCAAGGGATTTTTATTTTATTTATTTTTACCGTCTTTGTTTAACTTGAAAAGTGTGTCATGAAAGAAAAGAAGGGAATGACTAACAATGCAAACTAAGGTTAGACGCACTATACTGCCTTTTAGTTTTTTTCTTATTTAAGAAATTATTACTACTCTTTTAAAAATAATAAAAATAACGTGTAGTCACAGTGAAAGATTTCATGGCTTCGCTATTTGAATTTCCTGATGAATCATAATTCTTAAGTTTATAATTAAATAGCCTCCTTGTGAATTCAATGGCGAAAAAATACCAGAGGAAATCTCTCTATCGTAATGTTAAATATTTGAGCCTGATAATTTTAAATAGGTTAATAATAACAATCGTGGGTATGAATATAGGTTATTACTTAAAGAAGTAAAAGGGTACAAAAGAGAAGATTTAAAACTGACATGTTTTTCTATTTCACTGAAGCAGACGTTAAATCCATATGAGGATTATCACCTCTCTTATCTTCTTTCTTTCCCTCTTTCCCTCTTTCTTTCTTTCTTTCTTTCTTTCTTTCTTTCTTTCCCTCGCCCGCCTTCTTTCTCTCTTTGTTTGTTTGTTTGTTTGTTTGTTTGTTTCTTTCTTTCTTTTCCTCGCCTGCCTGCCTCCCTGCATGCCTTCTTTCTTTCTTTCTTTCTTTCTTTCTTTCTTTCTTTCTTTCTTTCTTTCTTTCTTTCCCTCGCCCGCCTTCTTTCTCTCTTTGTTTGTTTCTTTGTTTATTTCTTTGTTTGTTTGTTTGTTTGTTTGTTTCTTTCTTTCTTTTCCTCGCCTGCCTGCCTGCTTTCTTTCTTTCTTTCTTTCTTTCTTTTCCTCGCCTGCCTGCCTGCCTTCTTTCTTTCTTTCTTTCTTTCTTTCTTTCTTTCTTTCACTTGTAGGAGAGTTATAACTCGGAGTAAATAATCATCCCACCCTAACATTTATATATACATAAAACTCGTAAAAATGAGATACGGTCATTTATGGAAACAACGAAACAATTATTATTTATTATCTGGTCGTTATGTATTGATGCAGAAACGAGAGATAGTAATGCTGGGTAAAATTATGAATTTGGGGTCAAATGTAGATTAAATATGAATTGGAATCCGACAGCAGGATAAGAAAACAAAAGCAAAAAAAAACAAATAAAGTGTAAACCGTCTAGCTCGTCTTTTTTTTATTTAAATTATAAATGTGTTTAATGTGGGTCTAGATAATTTAGTTGAAAGTACAAGATATGAAGTATTGAGATGTTGATATGCCGTAAAACAAACAAACAAAAAAATCAAAAGGATACTTTTTTCTTTTTTTTTTAAGCGATTTCACCCCAAGCAAGACGGGAAGCCACTATCATGGAAGGGGTTACAGAGAGCAAATAGGAGTGATAGAGGAAAGGATGAAGAGATTGACATTACATTTCAATAGTTGGAGATTATAACTATCAGGGAAACAGGAAAAGGGAATGGAGTTCCACAGGCGAGAGGTGCGAAACATGAAGCTATTGGAATAGAAGTGACGGTTACATTTAACAGTTTCGACAGTGAAAGGGTGTGAGCGAGATGCCAGCCTAGTAGAACGCTTAAATTCATGAAGTCTGGGAACCAGCCCAAGCAGCTCATCGTAGCAGTTACCATGAAAACATTTGTAAAAAAGACAGAGAGAGGCTATGGCACTTCTGTGAGAGAGCGGCTGCAGACGAGATGCCAGATCAGGGCCAATTATATTGCATATCTGTCTCTGGATTTTATCAAGAATCTTCAGACAAACAGAAGGGGCACCGGACCATATATGGCAGCAATACTCCATGCAAGGGCGAATGGTTGATTTATAGATTTGAAGGATCAACTCCGGTGAGAAAAATTTCCTGGCGCAGCACAGGGAGCCAACTTTTTTTTAAGCAAACGAAGGCCTTCGACGAACTTAGGCATTTAACGATTCGACGGACTTACGCACTTACGTTCTAACGCGCATTACGGGAGTCCGGCTACGGCAAACGAAGGCCTTCGACGAACTTAGGCATTTAACGATTCGACGGACTTACGCACTTACCTTCTGAGGCGCATTACCAAAAAAGCCGAGACATTTGACCAAATAGATTGAACTGTGGGACTTTTTTTTAACAATCTAATTTACTAAATTATAAATCTTCTTTTTATTTTCCTCTTGATATATATTCATGTTTGTTCAAATTTATTCAATGTAATTCTATTAATATTTTTTTTCTTTTTTTTCTATAGTTCTTTGTTCCTGTTATTATTGTTTATTTAAAATATTTGCTGACGCATACATAGCTGTATTTAATTCATTCATCCTCTAACCCAGAGTTTCCCAACTTAGGTGATATCACCCTCTGGTGGGCGATTTCAACAGTTGGTTGGGTGATGAGCAAATATACAGAAAATGGCGGGCGATTGAAAATTTTGGTAGGCGAAATATGAATTTGAGTATTAAAAACGTATTTTAACTTATGCTACACGAAGAAATATGCAAAAGAAAAATGCAAGAACCTGTATTAAAAAAGGCCCTAATAACTCACATTCCTAGGTAAGATATAAATATCTCCACAAACAAGGAATATTTTATTATTTTTTATAGTTTTGAGAAGGGTAATTAATATCCAGATAGTTCTTTAGACGAAATATTTTTTGGGATATAAATAGACAATGGAAGACAAAGCAAAATTAAGAAGTAACGTTTTATCTGTGTGGTGAATCTGTCCGGCGTATAATAATTTAAGTTAATCTGATTTAAGTGAATAAGATTTAAAAATACGAGTTGTTTATGCAGTAAGTATTTTTATCTTATCTTTCTTCAAGCATATAATATTTTAATTAAAATATTTTAAGTTAAAGACAGACAAAAAGAAATCCCGCTTTGCTGTTTCGTCCAGTTGTTTGTAGCGTAATTATTTATATTTCAGCTTTTTTTAAACAAACAATATTTTAAATATCTAAAAATATTTTTGGCATATTTAAATATATTTTCAAGTGGATATGATTTAAAAACATTTTTTGTATATTAAAAAAAACTGTTTGTAAATTAATCTGATTTAAAATATTTTAATTCAATAAGATTTAAAAAATACAAGTCGTTTATACAGTAAGTATTTTTATTTCAACTTTCTTCAAGCATACAATTTTTTTTTATTAAAATATTTTAAGTTAAAGACAAACACAAAGAGATCCCGATTTGCCGTTTGGTCCTGTTGTTTGTAGAGAAATTATTTATAAATAAGTTTCTTTAAACAAAAAAAAAAATATTTTAAATATTTAAAAAATATTTTCAAGAGAATATGATTTAAAAGCATTTTTTGGCATATTAAAATATTTTTAAGTTAACCTGATTTTTAAAAAATATTTTAAGTGAATAAGATTTAAAAATACTAGTTGTTTATACTGTAAGTATTTTTATTTCAACTGTCTTCAAACAGATTTTTTTTAATGTTGAAATAAAGTTCAATGTTTTATGACATGTACTGTCAGTGACCCAACGGGTCACGGCCTGTCTAGTTTAATATAAAATTGTTTTTACTTTTTTTTCTCACATTGACCATCTCGAATTTATCAAGACAAGCAAAAGGTCTGTCAAAACATGATGTACCAATCACTTGTATGCTTTTTAATATTTACTTTACAGATGGAAGGTGGAAAATGTTTCCATGTGAAAGTGGGCGATGATTTAAAAAAATGTTAAGGACTCCTGTTCTAAGAGGTCAGATTTACTAGCTGTTGAAGACAGGTCTTACGGTCGTATCGCATTGAAAACCGGTCCCTTTTCTTATCTTTCTTGCCCTCAAGATGTCCTGTGAAGCTTAAGTTCTGCAATACCCCCTTCTTAAATATGTATCCAAGGTATTTCAACTCTCTCTTCCTGATTCTGAGCATACGTGTTCTTTTGTCAAAATTTGCTTCCAATTCCATGGAATCCTTAGTCTTTATCTGTTTGACGCCCACTCGTGCTGGAACAAAGAATGGTTTTAGTCGTAAAAAACAAAAAAAAAAAATGCTTCCTCTTTAAGTAATGCCAAAATAAAAAAAAGACGATACATTGTACCAACTTCGATTGTAGAAAAGACAGAGAGAAGCTATGTCATGTTGGTGAGAAAGTGACTGAAGTTGAGATTCCAAGTCAGGATCGATTACATTAGAGATCCTTCTTTAGATTTTGTCAAGAACCCCGAGATGAATAGCAGGAGCACCAGACCAGAACGTTCAACAGTATTCAATGCATGGGTGAATTATAGAGATGTAAATGTGCAAAATGGACACTGACCAGAAAAAGTTTCTGGTATGAACACAGTAACCCAACTTGTCCTTGCAGTAGATTCAGCAATTGATTCAATTCGGTCAAATCCACTTCAAGTCAGTCGAAAACGTGAGGCCAAGAAGGCGCAGTGTGTTACTCTTCAAGAGTATCTAACATCAGCCATGCTGATGGCGCTCAGGAACATTTCTCTATGACAGCCGTTTCGTTTTGGAGGCTTTAGCATTTGCAAGCCATTTCCTGCCCCAGTTAACCACTACAAGAATGAGAAAGATAGAGGTTTACACTAATTAGTGCTTCCAGCTTCCAGAAAGGCAAGAACACGCTTCTCCCTTATCTTCGCAAAAATTGGTCGATAGTGATGAGATTGGGTAACTTACCATCCCGCGTAAAAACAATCTACAAAAACTATTAAAATCTATGCCGGTAATTAAAGCACAGCTGTTACTCTTGTTGTCAACCTTGACAGGGTCCAAGGAAAGTATGCCCTCAAATAGACGCGCTTGCCTTTGTCTATTTATGAGCAAGACATGTTTATTTTAACGGCAGATTAAATGTCTCTGATCATCGTGCCGTAGAAAGCAGTCGGTAAGCCTTCGGTCTCTTTTGCTTTCCTTCTCGATTGGCAACAGACAATTTACCCAAACATGCCACTACCATTTAGCAATTACCTATTGATGCACTCCACAGTGGACGGAAGAGCAGGACTGGGCGCTTTATTACGGGAGGGGAGGTCATCAAAAGCGTATTATGTTTGCCATACATCCGTCCAGATGTGGCCAATACACCGCACTTTCAAAACAAACGTCTTTTGCATACATTTCACAAGGCGGTCGGCGCATTAAATCAAGTTTCTCACAGCGACTGAATTTTACTTCGATATCACAAAAGCTTTCTTTTTTTTTTCTTTCTTTATCGTCACTTCCTTTCCTTCTTTCTTCATTTCTCTTTTATTTTCCTTCTCTGTTCTTTTCTTTTAAACTTCTCTCAGAATTTCTTTCTATCAGCTTTTCTTTCTCCTTTCTTGTTCCTTTCTCTTTTCATTTTTCTTTCTTTCTTTCTTTCTTGCTTGCTTTCTTGCTTGCTTTCTTGCTTTCTTGCTTTTTTATTCTTTCTTTCTTTCTTTCTTTCTTTCTTTCTTTCACTTATGTCTTTCTACTTTTCGAGTTTCCTTTTTGCATTTCTTTTTTTTCCAGCTTTTCTTTCTGTTTTTCTTTCTGTTTCAAACTTTCCCTTTCACTCACTTTTTCCTCTTTTTCTTCTTCCTTTCAGCGTTCATTCGTTGTCGTTCCCGTTTTTCTCTTTCAAAACTTTTCTTTTTTTTCTATCTCTTTTATCATTTCTTTCTTTCTTCCTTTCTTTCTTTGCACCCTTGACAATCTCTCTATCTTTCTAGTTAACTTTTCTGGTTTTTCCTTCCTTCCTTCTTTCCTTGTTATCCTTTCCTTCCTCCATTTCATGCTTTTTTTTCGTTTGATTTATTGATTAGTTGATTTGTAGCCTTTTCCTCCCTCTCTGTCTCTCTAATATTAGGTTGCTGCAAAAATAATGTATATAAATATATTTATATATATATTTGTTTATTTGGTTGTTTTATTCTCGCTTCCTTCATAATAATTTTCTTTCTAGTTAACTTTTTCTGCTTCTCTCATTTTTTTCTTCTTTCTTTTTTCCTTATTCTCTTCTTTCTTTCTTGTCATTCTTTTTTTTTCGTTTTCTTTCTTTCTTTCTTTCTTTCTTCAGAAGACAGTGATTTTTTTTTCATTCCCTTTCGTTCCTTCTTTATTTTGTTTATTTATTTCATTTTTCACTTTCTTATTTCAGTCAGTTTTTCTTCTTTCTTCTTTCTCCAACACTTTTTCAGACTTTCTTCCTTTTCTCATTTTCAAGCCTTTTTCTCTTTTTCATTTCCTCTCTTATCTTTTCTCTTTCCTTTTCTTTTTCTTTTCTTTTAGTGTCTTTATTTTTTTCTTTTTCTCTTTCTTTCTATCTTTTTTCTCTGTTTCTTTTTCCCTTTTCGTTTTTCTCTCTTTTTCTTTTTGTTGCTTTCTCTTTTTTCTAATTCTTTTTATCTTTTTGTTCGTTCTTCTTCTTTTTATTTCTTTATTTCTATTTTTCCCTTTTTC
>OZ010608.1:3522950-3580450 GCA_963932145.1 Acanthosepion lycidas | reverse complement strand
TCAATTTTTCCATTGCTCAACCCCTTAATCAAATCGTGGATTTCACTATTCGTTACCCTAATAAATCTGAGAAACATGCTTCTTTACTTGATTTATTTCTTACCTCCTCTCCTAGCTCTTGTCGAGCCTCACAACACCTCTTGGCCACTCGGATCACTCTGTAGTATCCACAGATGTTTCGTTTCAATCATCTATTAGAAAGGAAAATCCTCTTCATAAGACCTCTTTCAGTTACCAGCACGATGATTGGGATTCACGCCAGGACTTTCTTCGAGACGCCTCTTGGCTTTATTAAACTTCATATTAAGAATTGCACCATTGAGATTTCTTTTATGATTTCTTCTGAACGCGTCTATGCCTAAGCCGGCATAGACGCGTTCAATCCCTCTCGGAAATACTAGCTGAAACTTCAATCTTCTTTATGATTCACTTCAGCCTGTTCAGACGCTACAGCCCACAGGAATTACTTTTTCTGGCTATACCAGCATGCCAGTACCAATGACAACAGACACTTATTCGTGCCTGTGCATAATAAATGTAAACGTGCGTTGTTGGAAAACTTCATCTGTTGCTCCTGTCTTTGAGAACACTGGTAAACGATCTGACCTTTCTATCCCCCATTCTTTCCCGGCTATACCTGCTTGACAGTTCCTAGCACAACAGACGCCTATTCGTGGTTCCACATAATAAATATAAACGTGTCCTCAAAGGAGCTAATAATTTGTTTGCTGATTGAATGAGGCACCATATAAAATCAAGCAACTTTGGCTCTCGTGATTACCGGCGGTTCTGTAATAGTGTATTGAATAAGAGTAAGTTTTCTATTCCTCCTCTTTTCAATCAATTTAAGGTGTTAACATCTTTTTTTGATAAAGCTGAATGTTTCACCCGTAAATTTCCTTTAAACTCTACTATTGACTCACCTGGAGAATCCTTGCTTGACTATTTTGAACTGTGTTTATTGAGTAATATGCATATAACCACTCCAGGGCTTCTGCTATCATCTCTAATCTGAATACACACAAAGCGTGTGGGCCTAATGGTATATTTATTATAATCTTTAAAAGATGTACGCCCGAACTGGCTCATGTTCTATCTAAACTGTATAATAAATGCCTCGCTGGCTTTTGATCTCCTGCTTGTTGGAAAACTTCATCTGTTGCTCCTGTCTTTGAGAACTATGGTGAACGATCTGACATTTCTATCTTTCTTTCTTTCCCGGCTATACCAGCTTGACAGTTCTTAGCACAACATACGCCTATTCGTGGTTCCACATAATGTAAATATGTCCTCAAAAGAGCTAGGTCTCTTTTTGATGAGAGAATGAGGCACCATCTTGTATCTAACAACTTTGGCTCTCGTGATTACCGGCGGCTCTGTAATAGTGTATTAAATAAGAGTAAGTTTTCTACTCGTCCTGTCTTCAATCAATTTGAAGTATTAACATCTTCTGCTGATAAAGCTGACTGTTTCGCCTGTAAATTCTCCTTAAACTCTACTCTTGACCTACCTGGAGTGTCCTTGCTTAACTTCTCAAGTGCGTCTCTGTTCAATGATGTGCATATAAACCATTCTATCGTTTCTGCTATCATATCTAATATTGATCCCAACAAGGTACGTGGACCTGTTGGTACCCGTTAAGATGTGTTCTCCCGAACTGGCTCCCTCTAAACTGTATAATAAATTTCTGACTGCCTCTTGCTTTTCTGCATGCATGAAATTCTTATCTTTTGTTCCAGTTTTTCAGAATTAAGGTGACCCATCTGACCCTTCTAACTATCGGCCTATTAACCTTCGACATCTTTTTGGCAAATTTCTGGAGACCTAATCAATGCTAAATTGGTTAAGCAAATCACATCACCGGGCCTTCTTGGTGATAAGAAATACAGCCTTTGTTTCTCTGGGTTAGCTGTTGCTGTACTGACAATAATTGCGAAAAGAGTTTATCAAGCTTTAGATAAGAATAATGAAGCTAGTGTTATTACTTTGGAGATCTCGAAAGAATTCGACAAGATTTGGCATGCAACTCTTCTCCACATGCTGAAAATTTACGGTGTTTCCACAAAAAATATAGACCTTTCTTACCAAATCGTGAAATGAAAGTTATCCTGTATGGCCACTCTTCTAAATCATATTGTATTAACTTAAGTGTTACCCAAGGGTCCCCTTAGTTCTACTTTGTTTTTTTTTGTTTTTTTTATTAACGACCTTCCCTATGGCATCAGATCTCAACTTGTTATCTATGCTGATACAATCATTTACTCCAGTCTGATCAGTTCGATGAGGTCAAATTGGCAGCTGCTAATATGCAAGACATTCGGCCTGTTGTTAACTGGGGCAAATAATGGCTTCCTAATTTTCAGATTCGGAAACAAAACTACTCTTTATTAAGAGAACCCTTTCTACCTTCGATCCGTGTGGTTGATGCAAACCTCCATCAGCGTCACTGGTTGCGCCTTTTTGGCTGATATGAAGTGGAAAGACTATATTGAATCCATTGTTAGATTAGCTGCTAAGAAATTTTTTTCTCTTTGTCGTCCAAGACCATTTGTTTTGCATATCTATAAGTCTATTATTCGCCCATGCTTAGAATATTGCTGCCACATATTGTCCGATGATCCTGTTTTATATCTAGAGATCCTGGATAAAATCCAAAGAAGAATCAACAATATTATTGGTTGTGATTTAGCGTCAGTCACTTACCAAACGCCGTAAAGTTGCTTCCCACCCCTGTAGCGTTTTTTTACAAAAACTTTCATGTTAATTGTTTGGGTGAGGTCTTCGCTATAATACCTAGACTTGTTGAATTTAAGCGCAGTACTAGACTGGCGTCGAGATTTCATCAATTTACAGTTGCGCTGGCTCCATATAGCCATAAGTTCTATGCTGACAATTTCTTGTCTCGCTTGTGGAAATCCTTTTCGCTTCCATGCTTCCCAGTCAACTTTAATCTTCAGAAATTTAAATGCAATGTCAATCGTCATCTGCTTCCCTACTGATTACTCATCCTTTGTTCTTTATACTGAGAATCAGAAAAGAAACAGATGCAATTTGTCTTGTGACAGTGTTACTAACTAGTTACTAACTTGTAATAAAATAATAGTAATAATGAAGAGTGTATAGAGCCAGAGTGTTGGGATACAAAGCAACAATAATAAGATGGAATAAAACTAGTAATAAAATAATAGTAATAATGAAGAGTGTATAGAGCCAGAGTGTTGGGATACAAAGCAACAATAATAAG
Source organism: Acanthosepion lycidas (assembly GCA_963932145.1). Classification (NCBI taxonomy): domain Eukaryota; kingdom Metazoa; phylum Mollusca; class Cephalopoda; order Sepiida; family Sepiidae; genus Acanthosepion; species Acanthosepion lycidas. The sequence goes on along the minus strand of OZ010608.1, from coordinate 3,577,206 downwards.
ATGGAATAAAACTAGTAATAAAATAATAGTAATAATGAAGAGTGTATAGAGCCAGAGTGTTGGAATAAAAAGCAACAATAATAAAATGGAATAAAACTAGTAATAAAATAATAGTAATAATGAAGTGTGTATAGAGCCAGAGTGTTGGAATAAGAAGCAACAATAATAAAATGGAAAAAAGCTAGTAATAAAATAATAGTAATAATGAAGAGTGTATAGAGCCAGAGTGTTGGGACAAAAAGCAACAATAATAAGACGGAATATAACTAGTAATAAAATAATAGTAATAATGAAGAGTGTATAGAGCCAGAGTGCTGGGATAAAAAAGCAACAATAATAAGATGGAATAAAACTAGTAATAAAATAATAGTAATAATGAAGAGTGTATAGAGCCAGAGTGTTGGGACAAAAAGCAACAATAATAAGATGGAATAAAACTAGTAATAAAATAATAGTAATAATGAAGAGTGTATAGAGCCAGAGTGTTGGGATAAGAAGCAACAATAATAAGATGGAATAAAAGTAGTAATAAAATAATAGTAATAATGAAGAGTGTATAGAGCCAGAGTGTTGGGATAAGAAGCAACAATAATAAGATGGAATAAAAGTAGTAATAAAATAATAGTAATAATGAAGAGTGTATAGAGCCAGAGTGTTGGGAGAAAAAGCAACAATAATAAGATGGAATAAAACTAGTAATAAAATAATAGTAATAATGAAGAGTGTATAGAGCCAGAGTGTTGGGATAAGAAGCAACAATAATAAAATGGAATAAAACTAGTAATAAAATAATAGTAATAATGAAGAGTGTATAGAGCCAGAGTGTTGGGATAAGAAGCAACAATAATAAAATGGAATAAAACTAGTAATAAAATAATAGTAATAATGAAGAGTGTATAGAGCCAGAGTGTTGGGATAAGAAGCAACAATAATAAAATGGAATAAAACTAGTAATAAAATAATAGTAATAATGAAGAGTGTATAGAGCCAGAATGTTGAGATAAAAAGCAACAATAATAAGATGGAATAAAACTAGTAATAAAATAATAGTAATAATGAAGAGTGTATAGAGCCAGAGTGTTGGGACAAAAAGCAACAATAATAAGATGGAATAAAACTAGTAATAAAATAATAGTAATAATGAAGAGTGTATAGAGCCAGAGTGTTGGGATAAGAAGCAACAATAATAAAATGGAATAAAACTAGTAATAAAATAATAGTAATAATGAAGAGTGTATAGAGCCAGAGTGTTGGGATAAAAAGCAACAATAATAAGATAGAATAAAACTAGTAATAAGATGCAATAATAAAATAATGGTAGAAATGAACAGTGTATCGACTCTTTTGATTTATAAATCTTTCCCTGGTAACTGTTATTTCTCTTTCCAGTATTGATAGATGTTTTATTAATATTTTGTTTAAAGTTTGGCGCAACGACAACATGCTGATTATCTTTGATTTACATGTGCTATCCATTTTAGTTTTTCCTGCTGTTGAACATCTTCTGGTACAGTTCTTTGTTCACGATTTTGTAATGGCCGTAGCTAAGTCATACATGCTTCAATAGCTCAAAGCCATTTAACCTGTTCCCAGAAAGCGGTCGTATGCAGCTGACAATTGAAATATTTCTCAACGGGTTTGGCTCAATGTATGAGACATATGATACAATAAACTGGTTAAAACCGAATACTTCTCCGTCCTGGGTATATGACGATAAACTACATCCGCGTCCTGGGTAAGAAGATAAACTACATCCGACAGCAAGACCTTTGAAAAGTAGATTTTGAGGAGCATGGAACCACCTCTTTATTGCTGATATTACCAGATCCACTCTGACCTGGGGTGGTAGCACCTCTCAGGGTCACAGCTATGGGGGAATAGTTACCCAACAAGGCGTCAAAACACTATGAAAGTTTAAAAATAGGTTTTTAATACCAGTAGTATCAGCAGTATATTTTTTTTTAAATATTACCAGCAATAATATTTTGGAAAAAAATTATTAACAGCAATACAGTTTTGGAAAAAAAAAATTAGCAGCAATAAAAATTTTGTCGGTATTAAATAACCCATTGAGGTTGATATACTGTAAAACAAATCAAACTAAACCAATATACACTGAGATAGATAGATAGATAGATAGATAGATAAAAAAATTTTTACCAGCAATAAAAATCTTGTCGGCATTAAATAGATAGATAGATAAAAAAAACATTACCAGCAATAAAAATTTTGTCGGCATTAAATAATCCGTTGTGGTGGATATACCATAAAGAAACCAACCAAACAAGGCAATAACACCGCTAAGATGCAAACCGGGCGCTTCTAATGTCAATTAACTGCAAGCATATAGCGTACTCTTTTCCTCAAATGAATGTTTCCTTTGTTATTTCTCTTGTTCTATCATTCGAAGAGCCGAGAAAGCAGTGTATACAGCGGAGAGTATAGATATTTCTGAACCGAAGTTGACGCCATGATATCCAAATGAATGTTTAGCTCTAACGAGGCTATTAAAAAAAGTTGAAGCAAAATTAGTAATGATTCAGAAGTCTACCTTTGAATGAGCTCCGTTTTATTAATTTCTTTTTCCAGACATGTTTTGATCTAAGGTTTTGAATTAGCAGAATTTGATCTAAGAGATTGATATTACTTGACTCCGATTATCAACAAAGCTTTTGGCATAAAATTGCTCAGAGATTTAAAAAAAAATATCTTTTTAAAAATGAATTACACATTTTAAACTCATCTCATCCCTGATAATTCAGTTAAAACTAATACACGTCCACAAAAGTTCTAATTAATTACGATGAAGTAATGAATAGCGTCTCGGACTGAGGAATCGGAAAGCCGAATTCGAAATCCAGTCGAATCCATTTACTTACGTGCTAATAACCTTGAGAAAGGTATGAATCCTCTTCTTCTCTCCCAGGCTATGGATAAATAGTAGAACAGACCAGTTTATATAACTTTGGATGTCAGCTGTTCTACTGCAAAAGGAAATGGCAACCTACTGCGGAAAAAAATCTGCCTCGTCAGTCATGTATCGAAAGTTACATGGTCGCCTAAGCGTGTATCACGCATAACACATAACTGACTGACTGATGTGCTAATACCCTTTTGAAAGGTATGAATCCTCTTCTTCTCCCACAGGCTATGGATAAATAGCAGAACAGACCAGTTTATATAGCTTTTGATGACAGCTGGTCTACCGTAAAAAGAAATGACAACCTACTACGAGAAGAAAATCTGCCTCGTCAGTCATGTATCGAAAGATACATGATCACTTAGGCGTGTATGTGTATATTTGAGTTATTTTTTACAATGGAAGTAGAAGACACAATAGTATATATATATATCATTCGTCAATTATATTTAGTTTGGTCTTTGTACACGTAGAACTAATTACAGCTGTTCGTTGTTTTAAAACTGTTGACTGTTCTTATCAAATTTTCCATCAAATCCAACCATGATAGTTAAGTGATGCCACACGCTGCGTACACTACATTCATATTTCATTGGCAAGAAGTAGCCTCCGCTTGAACAGTTTCTTCTTACAAACGGCTTCTTTTTGAAATCAACTCCCAACATGATGCTGTTCTGAACACAACACTATATTTACCTGTTCAAGTGTAGAGTTAAATTTTATAATTTCCCCACATATCCTCATAAGTTGCACCTCTTACCTCTTACTTTTGCCACTCTCACAAGAAAGCGAAGAAAACGGCGACTTACCTCGTCAAACCAAGCGACAGCACGTCGCTTGTATCCTACGACGGAAAATGTGTCGAAAAAGAAAATTACTTACGCCCGCAAAAAAGGCACATATTCCGCATGACATGCTGAAAACGAAATATTTAAATTAAAAAAACAAGTCCGTCGCAGGAGTCGCTATGAAAGTATTTTGATATGCAAAAATTGGGCGTCCTCTCCCAGTTGTCGACAAATGGAAAAAATGCTCGGCCGATAAAAGCGGTTGGTGTTCTCGATTCAGGGAGAAAAACTCGGGTATTTTGGCTACGTTTGTTGGAGAGTGAGATATTTTTATAACTGGTTGCGTGCATTGTGAGATAGTACCTGCGAATCGAGTTTTCGGCATTTCTTTCTGCCTCCGATGTTCGAGTATGAACTTAGTGATTTCTTCCCTGCGTTGTAGAAGTAATCTGCGACAAATATTTCCTTTGCAATCCCAGATCGCTTACACACAAGAAACTTCTTTAGTAACGATCTAACTTGAGTGGCTCGTGGGCCGTATATGGTGCGAACCATAGTAAGTCTATACGTCATCATCATTTCAGTACTGGTCCGAAGCAAATGTTTTTTTTTTCATGTTTGAGAACAGATGATAGATGAAGTCAAAGTCGGGGAATAGGGAGGTTGATCAACCACTTCAAAGGCACACAGTCATGCACTTCAGCCAAGGACATGTGTGCTGAAGTTTGGCCACCCGTCCCACTCTCACCCCAGATGAATCAACCATGGCCTTCTTTGGAACAGGTCAGATAGGCTGTTTCTACTGCATGAGTTTTCTGTCTTTGGTTCAAAATAATGACCCCCAACACTCATCCTGGGTTAGAAAAGGTTCGAAGACAGTTGTTGACAACCTACGGCACGCGTGCAACACGTGGCCCGACAAGTATTTTCCATTGGCACGGAACCGCATATGGCTTCACGAAGTCCGAATCAATGACTACTACAACGCAAAGAAGATATTTATCTGTTTCAATTTTAATATATACTAAATATATATATTATATAATCTTTCTCCTTTTCTTCTTTTGATGTGCCATGTCCTTTCAGGACGTAGGCGATCATGGCTCTCCACCTCCCTCTATCCCTTGCAGCTCTTGACAAGTTCCTTTCATCTGCTTCTTCCCCCAGACCACGTTCTGTCATCCACTTGTTTAAGTCCACCAGGTATGTCACACGTTGCTTACCCTTGCTTTTCTTTTCCTCTATTCGACCTGTGAGTATCAGGTTCTCCAGGCCCCCCTTCCTCATTATTTGCCCCAGAAACTTCAGTTGCCTCTTCCTGGTATTAAATATAATCCTCCTTGTTTGCAACCTCTTTAAGATCTCATCTTTGCTCACACGCTCGGCCCATGATATTCTTAGCATCCTTCTGTAGAACCACATCTCTTTCGTCTCGTGTCTCTTCTTCATCTTCGTGTTAATCGCCCAATATTTGCCGCCGTAAATAAGGATAGTGTCACGTAACAGCTTAGTATTCTTTGTTTCGCGATACTCTTCCCAGCTTTTCGAATGTGTTCTTGGCCATCCCAATAGGCCTACGGATCTCAGTGTCACACTTATCGTCCTCTGTCTCTGCTATCTTATGTTGTTAAGACTGCGGTCGCCAATGCTAAATCCCGGTAGGGTTTCAAATTCTCTCAGAATTGCCTCGCCGTATAGGTTAAAAAGGTGGAGTGAGAAGACGCATCCTTGTCTTACGCCCCTTTCTATTTTTGGATATGGGCTGAACTCGTTCCCTATGCGCATGCATGCTGTTTGCTGCCAGTATAGGTTCTTGATTATTCTGATATATTTCCCAAATAGGGCTCAATTCAAAGCGAAGAACTTGGAATTAATCAGTGGCAAATTTCTTTTCTTCCAAAATTGCTCAACCCACGAAAGGGAGTTTTGTGTGTGTGTGTGTGTGCGTGTGTGTGCGCGCTCACGCGCGTGCGGGCTAGCGCATGTGAGGTTATACTTGTGTATGTGGACGCGCGTGTGTCAGGCTAAGTGGTCAGAACGGTCGCATTCCGACCATAGAGACAAGACACGAATCTGTCGATTTGCCAGGAAGGTGACTTCTTAGCGCAACCAGGAGATCCCACCGTGCGACGTCCTTGAAAAGTACCTGAAAAAATATGGCTCATCATTTTACTGATGACCATACATTATGTCTTCTTGTAGTTTATGCTTAGTCCCTTCTTCTCCCTGTCCGTCGCTACCTTCTGTAGGAAATCTTGTAGTTTATTTTTCGTGTCTGCTATCAGTACTGTGTCATCTGCGTATCTTATGTTGCTAAGATTGTTGCTGCCATTGCTAAATCCCGGTAGGATTTGCAATTCTCTCAAGATTGCCTTGCTTCATAGGTTGAACAGGTCGGATGAGAAGACGCATCCTTGCCTTACGCCTCTTTCTATTTTTCTATATTCGCTGAATTCATTCCCTATACGTTTCGATCGGTTGTAGATTCTTCTAGATCCTTTGGCCTATTCTGATTATTTCTACCGTTTCTTTGGTCAACCTAGATATCTTCCGACACAGAGAAAAAATAGATAAAGAGAGAAGGATTTGTATAGTTTCTGGAGAAGGTTCTGTGAATGATCGAACACATCAAAAGTGGTTTGTGAAATTCCTTATTGAAGATTACTCGCTGAAAGTTACTCCACAGTTGTTCATTGATTGTGATTGATTAATGTCGTTATTTCAGTTAACCTTTTCTCACTTGAAACTGATCACCTTAGACTTGATTATAATACAGGTGTTTAGAAGAGTAAATTCAACTGACCGCATTGATTATGCCTCTTGGTTCATTGGGGAAGATAGGGACGCAATCACACCTCTCCAACGGACGTGGTTTCGGGCGATTCTCTTCAGCTCGGCCCATGTTGTAGTCTGCCTTCACTTCAGCGTCAACTCTTCTGCGCCAAGTTTGTTTTCGTCGACCCACTTTTAGCTTCCCTTGTGGATTCCAGTCAAGAGCCAGCTTGGTGACACTAGAAGCATAATTGTGGAGTGTGTGGTCGATCCTTCTCCATTTCTTGATGTCAATCTCAATTGGGGGTTGTCTGGTCCTGTTCCGCATTGGAGACAACTACCGGCCACATGATATTGAGGATGTTCCTAAGACATTGGTTGGTAAATGTCTGAAGTTTGTGGGTGTTGGTCTTGTTTACCTGCCAGTTTTCTGAGAACCGACTTGCCGTTGGTGTTGAAGATGCGGATCTTGTTGTAAAGTGAGAGGATTGTTGATCTCCAGATTGGCCGCAAATGTCCGGCTTTGTTGATTCGGCGCTTGATGTTTTCATCTGACCCCACCCCATCATCTTTACTGATGACGCTTCCCAAGTAGACAAAGAGAAATATTTTGCCAAAAGCCACCTGGAAAAATTCATTAAAAATTCTGCTGTGTTCGCTCATCTGAATGCATGTGACATTCCACTTGACTTCAAACAAAAAGTTAGGAAGGAAATCTGGAAAAAGCGATAACAGTCAGTTTACTTGAGGGATTTATTTTCCTGAAAAATTGTTTCAATAGAAATATTTTATAAATTTCAACCGAAAGTCGTCCTGGCTGCTCTGTCACTAAATACTGAACGTTTCCTTATAAGGAAACGACTAATATTATCAAAATTTAATGAGGGAGAGTTCACTGAGGAAAACGGCGAACAACTTAATGAATTTTGGGCGAAAAGATGACAGTGGGGACAAGGGTGAATGGTAACGTTCCTAACGTTGCTTAGAGCAACAAGATACAGGTAATAGTGGAGAGCCATGATCCCTCACATTCTAGAGGGACACAGGACATACATTTCTTTTATAATCGAATTTTCTGCGCTCTACTCTGCTTTTCTGAATACAATTTTCGATCAGCAAAGCTCTGTTATATCGACGTAATAACTATTAAAAAAAAAGAAAAAACAAACTATTAGTCAGATAATAGTTAACTCCCTTTATAATTTATCATACAACTGTTTATGCCGTGGGCTTGTTAGTTCATCCCAGCAAAAACAAGCCCTGGATAAACGAAGCAGCCAGTGAGAATGCAGAATTACATCCTGATTCAGTTAACATCTTCGCACGCTGATAAGATACTGGATGTTGGTATGGTTATGACTTAAGTTTCAAACTGCCTGGAGGTGGAAAAAAATTGAGTATGATTGATTTGGTATGAAAGAAGCGGTTTTATAATAGAGTGGACAGAAATTTAAGTCTAGTTGGGGCAGCAATACCTTCCTTGGCCTACAACCATAAAAGCCAATTTGTTTTAGGTGTCAATTTGCCCGGCAGTAAAGGAATAAGTATATTTATACGCGTTATTAGCGGAGGCGTTGCAAATATCAGGGTCCCATATTGCCCGAAACTATTTAACAAAAGGTTTTTTAGTTTTTGTTGCATATCAGAAGGCAGGACATCGACTGGCGTGTTCTGTTTATCGATAATCAGTAAATAAGCATACAAGCTCGCACAAAATATACGCGCATAAACGGGGTGTCTTAAAAGTGTCTACAGTCAAAGATTTTTGCGTGGAAGACAGAATGCGTTGATCCAAATTTCCAGCTTTTCGAACAATGGCAAAAAAGCATTATATGTAACTATTTCTGCTAACCAGTCTGACTTTGGGGTGGATCAAGGAATTGACTGAAATAAACATTTAATTAATATATTCATGCAGAAAAAATCCGGAATTTTTTCAAAATGATTTTAAAAAATGCCATGTACCTTCAGCACACAGGGTCTTTATTTATTTCGTTTCTTTATTGTCTATTAATTGCTGTGCTTTATTACGAAATATAGTAGGGTGGCTCTCCGTTATTTATCAATACCGGGATCTGGACACGTTCTACCGGGCCGTGCATCATGAGGTGTCGTGCCCAAGTCCATATTGTACCGGGCCATTGACCATGTAGTACTGCACATATAACATGTGCTACCAGACCGTCGACCATGAGTTACTGTGACCTAGATCATATTCTAGTGTAGAGCTGCGTACCATGTTCTACCGGGTTGTGGAAACGTTCTACCAGGCCGGCGACCAAGAATTACTGGGGCCTGGACCAGATTGTAACGGGCCACGGTCCATGTTGTCCAAGACTCTGTATCATATGCTACCGGGCAAGAGATCATATTGTACCAGATCACTGACTATGTCGTACAGGCCGTGTAACATGTGCTACCGGCCCGTGAACACGTTCTAACGGTCCCTGGACCATGAGTTACTGATCTTTGGACCATATTGTAAGAGGCCATTGACCGTTTGGTATAGGGCTGTGTACAACGTACTACTGCGCTATGGATACGTGATAACACTCTCTGGAACATCAGTTGCTTTAATTTCGGATGAAAATAAAGACAAAAATTGTCCAACAATTTTCTATTATTTTTATTTTATTTTTGTGTGTACTGTGAAAATATACGGTCAATTATTTTCATTTTGCGAATACATCCATTTAAAGTTAAGTGACCTGTCATAATGTTAAGAATCAGGCTAATTGATAAAAATGAGATAGTAGGGTGGAGTTTAAGTTTCCCCCCTCGAAAAAAAATGCACAAATAAAATAAAACGGCAAATATTTAGAGTAAGACATTATACAATACTTAAGGAAAAGGGTTAAATTTAGGAACATTCAGATTACCTCCTCGGTTATCCATTGAAACTGCAATCCTGCGCAATAAGAAAAGAAGCCAGTCCCCATTCAAAGATAGTTCGCGCAGCGGATTGGTTGATACAAACATCCAATCAGATATGCGGAATATGTAGTCTGTCTTCGTCTAATTCTTTAAAAAGGCCAGAGTAGCTGTTAGTGTTTGATTGAGACTGACATTACATTTGAATAGTTGGAGATTATAGCTATCAGGAAAACAGGAAAAGGGAAGGGAGTCCCACAGGCGAGAGGTGCGAAGTATGAAGCTATTGGAGTAGAAGAGGTGGCTACATTTAACAGTTTCAAGTGAAAGGGTGAGAGCGAGATGCCAGTCTCGTTGAAGGCTTGAATTCGCGAAGTCTGGGAACCAGTGAAAGCAGCTCAATTACCATAAAAATATTTGTAAAAAAAGACAGAGAGAGGCGACGGCGCGTCTATGAGAGAGCGACTGCAGACGAGATGCCAGATCAGGTCCAATTATATTGCATATCTGTCTTTGGATCTTGTCAAGAACCCCGACGCAAAAAGTAGGGGCTCCAGACCATATATGGCAGCAATACTCCATGCAAGGGCGAATGGTTGATTTGTAGATTTGAAGAATCGATTCCGGGGAGAAAAATTTCCTGGCGTGGCACAGGGAGCCAACTTTCCTTGCGGTGGAGGAAGCAATTGACTCAATGTATTTGTTCCATCTCAGGTCAGTAGACAAGGTGAGATCGAGCAGCCGCAGAGAGGTGCTCTTGGGAAGTTGGGCGTCAGACATTCTAATGGGGGCAGGGAAGGATCTCTGTGGTGATTAATAGGCAGCAGTTTTGTTTTTGAGGCGTTAAAGTTAAGCAGCCAATTACTGCCAATTCACAACCGATTATAGATTTGTTTTTGAGGCAGGAGTAAATTGTAGTGTCGTCCGCGTAGATGCCAACTTGGGAATCAATGGCGTCTGGAAGATCGTTGATGAAGATAAGGAACAGAGTAGGGTCTAGGATGGAGTCTTGGGGAACACCTGCGGTCGTGGGATAGGAGCTGGAGGAGAATCCGTTGAGAACGACCTTTAATTCGCGGTTAGACAGAAATGATTGTATTAAGTCAAACAATCGACCTATCGTACCATAACCCTGGAGCTTGCGAAGAAGGCCAGCATGCCATATCCTATCAAACGCTTTGGAGATGTCTAGAACCACGGCACGAGCTTCTCCGTTATTATGAAGAGCTTGGTAGACAATGTGTGTGTGTATATGTAAATACCATATATATATATATATATATATATATATATATATATATATATATATATATATATATATATATATATGTGTGTGTGTGTGTGTGTGTGTGCATATATGATTATATGATTATATACTGTATGTTGTATATATACAGTACAATATATATCTGTCATATATACGTGTTTATAGTATTTAAATTATGCTCATAACTACTGGTAGTTACTATAGTGGTTGTATAACTTAAAAATAATCCCTTCCCATGTATGGACGATGGGCTTTGACGGATCGCTTCACCCCCCCCATAGTCCGTTGATGAGACGTTTGACTAATTATTACAAACAGAACTCCGAGAACAAAACTTGCAGCGACAAGTGATCTACCTACCTACCTATCTATCTATCTATCTATCTATCTATCTATCTATCTATCTATCTATCTATCTATCTATCTCATCCTCTTTATATCTATCTATCTATCTATCTATCTATCTATCTATCTATCTATCTTTGTGTACATATGCTTATATATACTTTAATACATTTAGCAGCAAGAAAATTTTTATTTGTTTTGACTCATACAAAAGCCGACTGATTTATACAAATTTTGCACACACTGAAGCACACGAATTCACACAGATTTACGGCCACATTCATTCTTTTCTGTTTTTCCATACTGCATTTCTTTCCCGCCCATATTGACATATCACAACGTCTGCGCATGTGTCCATTATTTCTTCACTTTCATTGACCTGCAAGCTTACGATCCATCAAATTACATATTTTTGTAATAAAACCGGACATAATATTTAATCTACCCTGTTCTCGCACTTCTCTCCATTTTTTTCCCCACTTCTTTTCCCTTGTAGCAAAATCTCCATTAAGAAAACCGGAACAACAATATGGAAGGATCTTGTTTCATCGCATTTTGCTAGAGGAACGTTTCGCGTTATCGATTTTCATTTCCAATATCGAAACTGCATTGAGCAAACAATAGGGAATCATTTACAAAGAGGCAGGACACCATGATACAAACGCGACCACCGATAATCCGACTTTCTCCTTCCAGTCGACAATATTGGATCCGAGCATTTTTATTTGTATTTAATGTTTCATGTTACGATAAAATTATTTAATATTTTTTTAAACAATTTTATTTGCATTTTACTATTTGTGTTTCTCTCAATCAATGGTACACGTTCAAATTCTAGAGTACTTTTTCTATGTACCGTGTCCCTACAGATCGTCGGCGATCATAGCTCTCCACAGTTTCCTCTCCTTTATAGATCTTAGTAGATTTTGTCTTTTCACTATCTCTCCAAATCCCTATTCTGTCACCCATTTACACAAAACTCCTCCTCCTTCTGCCCTTCATAATGCCTTCGAGGTGTCTCCTCAGGACGTGGGCGATCATAGCTCTCCACAAGTTCCTCTCTTCAGTAGATCTTAGTAAATGTAGTCTTTTTGCTACATCTAATTCTTGTTTTGACAGTTATTTACATAAACTGGTCTTCCTCCTCCTCTTTTTGTATTTGTCGTGTCTCTTCAGTATGTGGGCGATCATAGCTCTCCACAATTTCCTCTCCTTTGTAGTTTTTAGTAAATTCAGAGTTTTCGCCATCTCTCCTAATCTCCGTTTCTGCCAACCATTTAAACAAAGCTCCTCTGCTTCATTCTCCTCCTCCTTGTATTTGCCGTGGCCCTTCAGTACGTTGGCGATCACATCTCTCCACAATTTCATAACCTTTATAAGTCTTAATAAATTTTGTTTTTCACTATCTCTCCTTACCCTTGTTCCTTCCAACCATTTACACAAAGCTTATCTTCCTCCTCATCCCTCTACTTGTATTTGTCGTGGGTGTGGACGATCATAGCTCTCCACATTTTCCTGTACTTTATAGCTCTTAATATATTTGGTATATCCACTGTCTTAACCCCTATGGTGTCAACCATTTACACAAGCTTATTCTTCTTCTCCCGTGTCCATACTGGCAATTATGGCTCTCCACAATTTCCCGTCCTTTGTAGCTCTTAATAAATTTTGTCTTTCGACATATATACTAATCAAATTTATTTTTCTGCAATCTATCTATCTATCTATCTATCTATCTATCTATCTATTCTGCCAACCATGTATACAAGCCTGTTTATTACAACCAGCATTTGATCAAAATATTTTATTCGCATTTTATATTTGTTTCTATCAAACAATTTTTACTGGAACATGTCTTGTACCACGACTTTCTTGAAATCTGACCAGAATTCGACCAATTTATGGTTCCATGAAACAAGTCTACGGGAACAATTTTTGTAGTTCCCCTTTAAACCCGAAATCATTTAATCAAAACGCTTCATTCGTATTTCTATCAATTCATTCTACGGTTTTTTCAATTCGCTGTAATTTCACGATGTGGACGATTATGCTACTCCACAAGTTCCTATATTCATTGATCGACTAATTTGTTTTTATGGCTTAAAAATATAATAAAATCAAACAATGGATCTGTCACAGATGTAAAAAAAAATGTATTTTTACCAACAATTTCTAAAATTTTCATTAAAAACTGACAATTTTCTGAGTTTTGCAAGAATTTTCAAATCAATATGTTTTTAACCATAAAAAGATTTTCCCTATATTGATGCCAGAAAAACAAAATTTTTTAAAGTTTTCAAAAAGATTTAAAAAATAATGTCCTAGTTTTAGTGCATATTTTATTTCATGATTCAGAGAAAATTTTTTTAGTAACTGGGGGTCCTATTTGACCGATATAAAAATTAATCATTTATATTCTGCGAGGACTTTTTCTTATAATTAATTTAAACATTAAGCATTACAATCAATCTTTCCTACGGATTTTTCAATTCCCTGACACTTCATAGAATCCTTTTCTTCATTATCGGTGAATTATCAAGACTTCTTGGAAGATAATGGCGTGGTTTTCCACAACATTCTCCGCAGTTTCGAATTCAGAGTGTTCCTTCCCTTTGACTATTTGCCACTAATGGCTACAGAGACCAGTCCACCCTGTTATTTAACACATAACTGGACGTATAAATTCATGGCATCTCGAGGGACATTTGTGTGAAAGTGATCGCAGTATATTAGGCTAAAATTTGAACTTCGTTCGACGGTCCTATAGCTACAAGTCCTGTAATCCAAGATTCTTTTAATCCGGCAAGCATTTTTTAAAAACTTTACTGTATTGATTGATAAATTGCTTTGGTTTTTTTTTTGCGGTTTATCAACCTTTTGAGGCTATTTAAAGCTAAAAGTTTTTTTGAATTGTACGAATTTCTTGAAGATAATAATAATTTTCTGATTCAAGTTTTGCGATTTAACCCATAGCTGAGAGGAGAATAGTTGGATTCATACATTTCCCAAAGGTATTTGCAGGTAACTGAATATAACAAAGCCAACTAGAACTCGAACTCGGCTCTCCGATTTCTCATTCCGAGCCTTTATCCATTACACCGCCCGCACATCCAAGCTAACGGTACCTGCTCTTTCAGAACGGTCACCCATCTAGACGCTGGCCAGGTTCAGCGTTCCTTAACTTCAGTGATCGGACGAGAGCCGGGGTTTCAATGTTATATGACAGCAAGGCTCAAAGCTTTTTATTCCCATTTAATTTCTTTTATAATGATTTTATTCCAAGCAAGGCAATAATGCCCCTGAGACGAAAGGGGTTAGTGGCAGGGGAAGAGAATGAAAAGACTTTAGTGAGGGGAAAGGACAATAAAAAGATTCACGAAGAGAGAAGATAGCGATAATGCTACCAAGGCACAAGTTGTTAATAGAAGTGAAAGAGAATGAGAAGACTTTAGTGAGGAGAAAAGACAAGAAAAGAACAGACTTTTCAAGAAGACTGAAGATGGCGATAATGCCACTAAGGCACAAGTTTTTATTAGGAGTGAAAGAGAAGGAGCAGAATTTAATGAGGAGAAAGAACAATATAAATCAGATTTTCAAGAAGACTGAAGATGGCGACAATGCCACTAAGGCATTAATTGTTACTAGGAGTGAAAGAGAATGACAAGAAAATGCACAGGGAAGGTATGTTTCGACGGAAGAAAAAGGGACTGAAGCGAAGATCAGGACCAATGCGATTATTAAGAATTAATAGAGAGCAGTTTCGTTCAGTAGACGTCAAAATTAACAAGCCATTCACTCTCCCAGTGAACAACAGAATCTACGTCATTTTTTATTAGAATTTTTTATTTTATTTTCTATAATTCCAATGGAACAAAGACAGTTATGTTAAAACACACGAAATTCAAGAACACAATAATAATATTTCTTCTTTTAAGAAAATATTTCCGATATCACCATTTCCAGGTTTTCTTTCGTGATTGGTAAATTTACCTGTTTTTTTTGTTTTTTTTAATCATTTCATGTCAAGCAAATCAAGAGAGCCACAAATACACAGGGGGTTACTGAGTGTGAAAAAAATGTAAAGAAAACATTTTAATGAATGAGAAGCATAAAAGAAGAGACATTAAGAAGACAGAAGATAATGACTGTCATTGTAGTTAATTTTTTGAATATCAAAGTTGACTCGAAAACAACAAGCTGGAACTATCAACATAGAACTTACGCTTCATCTAGCCATTTCAACTGTAAAATGATAAGTCCTTGGGAAGCTGTCCGAAGAGCACTTCGCCCTTACCAATGGTAGACGAAGGAAATTCTGTCATCTGGCTGATTTTATATGTGAATTTCTGAAATGGTGGGTTTAATAAATGCGACTAGTCAGAAAAATTAACATGGTGTTGTGGATCCGGGTTTAAATCCGGTACCAAATAAATAACAAACGCCAAGAATGAATATATGGAAATAATGTATTAATGTAATAATACAAACTGGTAAAGCAGGTTAGTAGTTCCAGGAATACGGGTTAGTAGGAAAATATATATACAGTCTTTGGTATTGAAGTATCGCTGTATGACTTCTTACTGAGTCTACGTGCTCACTCACTGTGACTCCTACAAAGCTGTTACCTCACCCTCACTCTTCCAGTTACCTACAACCTTTTACTCTGTCACTCTGGACTCGACTCTTCGGTCTTGCTCTCTCGGGTCTTCACTGGCAGTAGTATAAGTATACACTGGGTGAGTTCATTTGTATAAAAAGATGTGGATCCCTCAACATCCCCCTCCTTAGATCACTTTTGGGTGTGGGGGAGTTAGTATATTTTTCTCTTATGGTCGATAATCAGAGGTTCGGTAAATTTTCTCTTCCTGTTTGACCTTCTAGTTTCTTTGTCTTCCTGTGGTCTTTGAATCTCAAAAGCTTCAAAGATTGCATCCATTGAATCGTCATTTTCAGCGGGTGACGAGCTTGGCTCTTCAACCCGTCTTTTTTGTATTTGGTCAATATGTCTTCTGTGGGTAAACTTTTCGCCTTGTACTGTGTACATCACATTTCCTAGTCTGTTAATTATTGTGCCAGGCTCCCAGTAAGCCATATTGTTCCTGAACATCCTAAAGTAAACCCGTTCTCCAGGTTTGAATGATCTCTTGGGTACTATAGGTGTATGCTGGTGTTTATTCTTGTTCGGCAATAACTTATCGAACACAGACCGTATTTTCGGGGCAAACATCACTTCCGCTGGTGAAAGAGAAGATGATGTATTCTCATTAGGTGTTATTCTGTATACTTGGAGAAACTTTTTCTGTCGGTACATCCCCTGATTTTTTGAGCTCTTTTTAGTGAGTCTACGAATCTTTCAGCCTGCTCGTTAGACCGTGGGTGATATGGAGCTATCTTAATGTGCTTTACTTGGTACATCTCACAGAATTCTTTAAAATCACTGGAGGTAAATTGTGTGACGTTATCAGTTACCAAACAATCCACGACACCAAATCTCGCGAATAATTCATGTAGGCAGTTTATAGTATTCTCCGTCGTCGGGTGTTTGAATCTGAAGACTTCTGGCCATTTACTGAAACTATCTACTGTTATTAAGTAGTAGTAACCCTCTATGGGTCCCGCATAATCCACATGTATTCTGGACCAGGGTCTGTCCACTTTAGGCCATGGTTTCTGTATAGAAGATGGTGCTTTTGCCGCAGCAGCACAGCCTTTACATCTTTTCATCATTTGCGTAATATTTGCGTCCATGTTAGGCCAGTAGACGAAACTTCTCATAAGTGCTTTTATCCGGTTTTTTCCTGGATGTCCTAAGTGAAAATCCTTCAAAATCCGCCTTTGTAACGATTTTGGTATCACCACTCTTTCGTTATATAACAATATGTGGTCACGAATTGCGAAGCTGTCTGCTAAATTCCTTTCCTTTTCTTCTATTTTTTTCTTGGTATTCTGAATAAATTCATCCTTTTCCGCTTCCCTTCTTATCTCTAGCCGGGTGACAGGTAGTTCATTTACTGTGTTGCATAACACTTTACTGATTTCATCTTCGCCTTGCAAAGCCGCTATTACCGAATCTTCCAGCGGTTCGCATTTTGCAGGTATTAATCGCGATAGTCGATCAGCATGCCCAATTTTCTTCGATGGTAAGAACTCAAGTTTGAAAATGTAGTTCAGAAACATAGTTTCCCATCTTAGAAGTCTGTTTGCTTTATAGATTGGTAGTCCTTTTCTTGATACAAAAATCGTAAGAGGTTTGTGGTCCATTTGAAGCGTAAACTCTCTCCCATATATATATCTGTGGAACCGAGTTATGGCGAATATAATGCCTAGTGCTTCCTTTTCAATCTGCGAGTAGTTCCTCTCCGCAGGTAATAATGATCTCGATGCGTGAGCTATGGTTTTCTTTGTGCCATCACACATCTTGTGTAGAATGCAAGCTCCTACTCCGTGAGATCTCACGTCACTCGCGATAATAATTTCTAGTTTTGGATCGAAATTAGTGCTAGTTCCGACGTTAATTTTTGTATTATCTCCTTAAACATTTTCTGACATTCTTCTGTCCAATTCCATTTATTCTCTTTTATTTTAGTAATTCGTTGAGGGGTGGGGCCTCAATCTGTGCATATTTTCGATTAATTCGCTGTAGTAATTTGCTAGGCCAAGAAAACTTTGTAATTCAACATTTTTTGGTTCAGGCATATTTTTTATTGCGGATGTCCTGTCTGGGTCCGGCTTTCTACCACTTTCATTAATTATATGCCCTAAGTATTTGATTTCATTTAAGAAAAAAATCACATTTTTTTCCTTTTACATTAAACCCAAAGTCCTGAAGTATTTTGAAAACTTCCTTTATGTGCGATGCATGCTCTTCAACATTGTCGCTTTTAATTAGGATATCGTCCAAGTACGCGGTCGCAAAATTCTGGCCCGTGAGCATTGTATCCATCGTTTGCCGGAAAATTGCCGGTGCACCTTTTACCCCAAATGGTGGTCTGTTGAACTTGTACAGACCTTTGTGCGTATCAATGCATAGAATGTTCGTACTCTCTTCTTGTACTGGGATCTGCAGATAAGCCTCACTTAAATCTATTTTGGAAAATATCTTGCCGCCGTTAACCTTGGTGAATATTTCCTCCGGGCTTGGTAATGGGTAATGATGGTCTTTTATAGCCTTGTTTAACCCTGTTGAGAAATCTGCGCATAACCGGATTTCCCCTGATTTCTTTTTTACATAGACTACTGGTGCTGCCCATTCACGAAACTCTATTTTTGACAGGATCCAAGTTTGTTCAAGTCTCTCTAATTCTTTGTCGATTTTTTTCTATAGTGGCAAACGGTACGTTTCTCTTATTTTTAAATATTGGTTGGACGTTTTCTTTTAATTCAGTTCTAGCTGTAAATTTGTTACACCGAAGCAGCCTGCTCGAAAATACTTCTGGAAATTGATTATGTAATTCTTCCTTTAGTTTTATAACTTCTGATGATTCGCACTTTATCTTTTTACATTGGGATGCCTTGTGACCCATTTTTCCACACGCAAGATAATTTAAAACGACAGTCCTTATTCCAGTGTAGTCCTCCACATCGATAACATGCAGAAGGGGGGGCTTATATTTACTTTGATTTTCGTCATTATTTGCCCTGTACGTTGTACTTTTTTCGTTATTATAGAATTTTCGTTTTCTTTTCGAGGAGGGTAAGAATCTTTTTTCATTATTATAGAATTTTTGTTTTCTTTCCGGGGAGGGTGAAAAACGTAAACTTTTGTTTAACTACGAATATGTGATACTCCTGACTCCTCAATATCCTTCGAGTCTTTCTTTATGCTCAGGCATTTTCGGCAGTCTTCCGATAGTTTTTGTAGTGTTAATCCAGGTTCATTTTGCACTTTTGAAAGCATTCTTTTCCGCATTTCGCTATCCTTAGCTGAGACTAACCCTTGTACAAAAATAAGACACTTGAAATTGTCCGGGGTTAATTCTGCCAACTTGAAATCGTCGCAATGTTTATTCCCGATTGCGGCGTACGTAGAATAGTCCTCATTTTCATCCTTTACGAGGTTAAGACATTTCCACCTTTTGTAAAAAAGTGACGGTTTCGGGCTAAAAAGCTCCGTCAGGCATGTAACTGCTTCATCAAACGTTAAATCATTTGTATTCTTTGGCAAAATGTAATCCACAAATTTTGTGTATTCTTCCGTTCCTAATTTCCTGAGTAATAGTCGTAGCTTTTTTGCTTCTGTCCAGTTTTGACAATCGATGTTGAAGATGTCGTCATGACGTCTGAAAAAGTCCCCGAAATTTTTATCCTCTTCTAGGGAGTATTTGAATGTTTCTATCGTGTTCGATACTGCGTCTTGGGAAAAAGTCGCCTCTTTTTCAATATTTTGTTGTTGTGTATTACTCGCTACTTTTACAATTCGCTCCTGGAGTTGTAATTGTCTTTCTTCATTTTGCATTAGTCTTTCATGATTTTCCTTCTGCCTTAGTAGTTTAATAATATTTTTTCCATTCTTTCTTGAAGTTGTAATTGTTGTTCATTTTGGTATTTTATAAGTTCTACTAAAAAACTCGATTTTCCGTATTTTAATCCTCGTAACACTTTGTTACCCAGTTGTTGTGGATACTGGCAAAACAGCAATTTTCTCTTTTGAGTCTCCGAGAAGTGCAATTTCTTGTCGCCCAAGCTGTTGTGGTGAGAAGAGAATTTTTTTCTTTCCGTGTAGGTCCCAATTTCTCGTCACCAAGTCGTTGTGGTCGGCAAGGGAGAATTTTTCTTTGTACTTCAAGATTCAAGTTTTGCAGGTGTGAGAGTGTGCGTGAAATCGATTCACTGTCGCAATGTCAAGTTTCAGGCAAAACTATAAATGGATATAAGAGCTTGTATCCTATACGGAACCGTCATATAGCCTGACGTGCTTTACTGATTGAGCCACAGAGTAGAGTTTCGGTTAGCAAAGTCGATTTTACTGCTTTTAAACTACAATTCTCCATGATTTTCTCTCGTACATTCATATCTGCTCGATGCGTATTCAAATGTAAACAAATGACGTCACACATTATGAAATGAACCGACAAATTATTTTAAGACATTTTTTTTTATGTTTATACGTTCTTTTTATAGATAGAAATATTTAAGTATATGCTCTGTTTATAATAAACAGTATTAACAACATTTACCGGCCTGAATGTCCGAGAAATTTTCATAACTTTGTGAAAAGTCTAGACAGAAAAATAAAAGTATTTATACTATTTACATCGTTCGGACAGTTGTCCTCATTTTTATTGCCATATTCACGACGTTTCGGCCATGGTACGCTCCGACTTTCTTCAGGTGATAAACTTTGGTTTTTAGTCCATTATTCAATTCCACATGCCATGCCTCTTCTGGATATCTCAGTTTCAGTTATTTCCCTTTAGTAACTCACACACCAAGTTTTTGTTCCCTCTGCTGTAGACAGGGATTGAACTAACAACATGGCCCAGTGTCAAAGCGTTGGTTGAGTCATCCCAAAAGTGACTTGATCCAGAGAGTTGTGTTTTATAATAAAGGGGTCCGTTCTAAAATCCAACGTATATCGCCTGAAGAAGGCCGAAGCGTACAACGGCTGAAACGTCGGGAATATGGCAATAAAGATGAGGACAACAGTCCGAACGATGTAAATAGTATAAATAGTTACAATACTTCATCGCAGAAATATAGACAAATCCTGAAGAAGGTCGGAGCGTCCAGTGGCCGAAACGTCGTGAATATGGCAATAAAGATGAGGAAAACGAATTATGTAAGTAGTATAAATAGTTATAATACTTCATCTCAGAAATATAGACAAATAGAAAATGGAAGATTGTGTTGCACACTCTTTAAAGTAATTAACATTCTATGGCCATTTTTTGTTCTTTTTTTTAAAAAAATATGAACACACTTTTAGGTTACCATAGACCCAAACCCAAGAAAATTGCATTTTCAGATGGTAATAATAGTTGTAGAATCAAATTGACTTCTGTCGAAATCTGGGTGTGTTACAGGAACTCCTGGGCTGGCTAATCGCCGAAATGTTTTCTCTCCAAGAGATGAGCTGTATTAGCAGAAAATCTTCTGGGGATTTAGTCTAAGAAGAAAATGTCGTACGCTGTTTAGCCTAAACCCGAATTTAAAAAACAAAAAGAAGAAAACCGAGCAAGAAAATGTAACTCGTGATTTATTTTCTGTGTCAGGTGTGAACTTTTTATCACAAATCACGAATACTTTTACGACCGAGGAAACAGGTACTTGCCGGGGGAGAAAACTAACTTAGTCTCTTCGCATGCACGTCTGTGTGCGGTTGTGTTAGCCTTTAATCACGCGATTTTCTTCACAGTCACACCAGTGAGTCTAAAACTTACCGTATGATAAAAGAAAGGTAACTAAAGCGGTTGTTTCAATTAATTTGCACAAGGGTGTCTTTACACGAGTCAGATTAGACCAATTAGTCCGACATTTGTAATCGAATAGCTCCTGGGCTATATCCTATACTAGCAATATAACCCGTTTTCGATCCGCTGTTTCCTTACTGGGGATTTTTGGAGCAGTTTCAGTTTAAAGTCAGCCCGCCAGATTATCAATTTTAGTAACATTTGCGTGTAACTGTGGCACATCCCCAAATGGGGTAGGGTTGAAAGCGGGGCTGAAAAGAGAGGTTTTTACGTTCTCAATTGTGCAAGGAAGGAATCTCTTCCATGGACCGTCACAATAATAATAATATACGATAATTTTCATTTATAATATAATTTTTTTTATAATTTTAATAATCTTTTGCGTTTGATTTCAACTCTCTAAATTGATTGTACGCTTTTTTTTACAGACATTAAATTTTGATTTTGATTTTTGCGCAAAATTTAAAAAACTGTTTTTTTATTTTTCACCTACCAGGTTGTAATTTTTTTCCAGCCAATTTGAACTCAAAACCGGCACTAAAGAATTATCTATCAAAAATAAATAAATAAATAAATAAAATCGAAAACTGATGAAGACTGTAGAAATGCATAAACAACATGTGATTATACACTCATACATAGAGACACACATTTTGAGAATTATAGATATAAATTTGTAGAGTTGTCACCGATTTTCACAAGAGAAAAACAATAACAATAAAAACTTTATATCACTTGATTCGCCAATATTTTTAAAGTTTATTAGCAAACCGAACAAGAAAATGTAACTCGTGATTTATTTTCTGTGTCAGGTGTGAACTTTTTATTACAAATCACGAATACTTTTAGACCGAGGAAACACGTACTTGTCGGGAGAGAGAATTGAATCATTCTCTTCGCATGCATGTCTGTATGCGTGAGTGTTAACGTCTAATCACACGATTTTCTTCATGAACCAAATTAATTCCAGATAGGTATCTCCTTCACGCACTCTCTCTTTCTCATCTCTCTCTCTCTCTCTCTCTCTCTATATATATATATATATATATATATATATATATATATATATATATATATATATATATATATATATATATATATATTGTCTCCTGAAATACAAATTAATTCCAGTTGAGCTCTCTAGGGAGTAGGTATGGGTTTGTAAACAGTGACTATTATAGTTAATATAGCGAGACTCTTCGCATAGCGAATTGAGTCACTGTCGGTCACTGGGCGTGAAATAACGACGGCTTAGTGATAGAATCTCCGACTAACACCAATTCAGTCGGGTTTCGATCCTAGCTAGAAGCAACCGAATGTCTAGCCACGCTGCGTAACAGTCTGTCTGTGGATGACGTTATATATATATATATATATATATATATATATATATATACCCGTTTCTCCTTGGGGCTCTCTGCCGTCTAGATATATACCGGCCATTTATTTGTCATTTATCATGCTAATTACTTGCTTTTGACGCTAGTTGCAGAGATGATGGAAGAGGGAATTGAAATTATAGTATATTTTTTTTCACAAAAATATGTGATAAATAATAGAAACTATGAAATATATACTGATTGGTTTGACTCGTTCTCAACAATTCGTGTAATACAAATGATTCCATATTTACACCATTTTACAAATTATTTGAAACAAAACGAAATATTTCTTTATTATTTACTTTTCTTTTCGTATTTTTCCAATAAAACATGACTCTGTCCTTTGGCCTAGTCTCGCCTGGGTTCCTCTCTGTCCGAAGAGACATAATGCTGATTCTCCTCAACTCTACATGACTCCGCTTATTTATATAAACGGACGATTCTATTCCTTTATGTCCTATATGACAGCAGGACACTCAAAAACAAAGAAAAAGTTGAAAACTGTCTTTTGTCGGGTAAAATCCCAGATTTATTTCTACGTGAAATCGAAAATTGGACTTCCCTTCTGCTTAAGTCGTTGATTATAAAATTAATTACATTCTTAATGAATAATATTTAATTAACATAACTCACACACTTGTGCAAATTAATTGAAACAAAACGAAAAATTCCGTTATTATTTACTTTTCTTTTCGTATTTTTCCAATAAAACATGACTCAGTGCACATGTTAGTACTTCGTATGTCCATTCCACAAAGTCTTCCTTTGCAGACTGACCACAGATTCTCGATTGGATTTAAATCACGAGAGTTTCCGGGCCAGTCGATAGTACTTTGATTTGCTAACTGGTAAAGCTTGGCAGTCTGTTAATGCAGCGTTACAAGTTTTGTACGCTTCTATGGATTAGCGTCTATCACAGACAATGGCCATAGGACAACTAATCGACAGTCGGGACAATATTGTCTGGGCGTGATCAAAATCTGATATTTTCCAAGGCCAAACAAATTTCATTATACATCCCGAAAATAGATTCATATTACTGCACATTGCAGTAAATGACCTAATCTGATTTATATAGAAATCGATTGACCCTGTCACTCCAGTGGGTCTAAAACTGACTGTATGGTGAATGAAAGGAAACTAAAATCGTTGTTTCAATTAATTTGCAGAAGGATGTATAACATCAGAATGCACTCCAATTTTCTCTCAGCTTAAAAAAAAATATTACATCACATTGAAATTTAGACTTGTTTCACAGGTTACCAAATGCAATGTCTTTCAATGTCTAGGTCTACACTGATGTGAGCTAATATTTGAATATTATGATTACTTGCATTATTTACATTATTCCGACTGTTATCCTCATCTTCATTGCCATATTCACAACGTTTCAACCGTTGTACGCTCCGGTCTTCTTCAGTTGATTGGAATCTCGAACCGAAACATTTATTTCATCCACTGGGTAGATTGTTCTAGTTCCCCGTGACATGCCTCTTTCGGATGTCTCAGTTATTCCCCTTTAATTCAACTCTCCAAGCTTTGGTTCTATTATAGTAAAAAGGATTATTTTAAATTATTGAACTCACAACTCTTTGGGTCTCGTCACTAGATCTAACCAATGCCTTTTCCTTGAGGACACATGACCCAGTGGAAAAGGCATTGGTCAGATCTAGTGACGAGACCCAGTAGATAAAGACATTTCCGAATTTCAGAATTTCGCTATCAAAATGTCTGGAAGAAAGCGATCTAAAAAGAACAATGGAAAAGAAAGTCAACGAGGCGTAAACGAAATAGCTCCATGTTTCTTCATCTTAAGAAACTTAGCATTGCAGCCAATGTATTCTAAAATGCCGCAAAAACAGAGGAGAAAATGAAAAATACCTAACAAGAAATGGAATATAGCATTAAAAAATGATATTATTTGTATTTATTTGTTCTGTAACTAAATACACAATATTCAACAATATTTCCGAAAAACTTGATAATTCCTGTAATAAATTCAAGGCCATAAAAACCAGTCTTTCCTGTAATTTCCCCAGAGTTGGGAGGAGAAGAAGAGGTTTAACTCGAAAGTGAGTGTAATGGAGTTGACTGGAATTCGAACTCTGCTCTCCGATTCCTTAATCTGATCCGCTAGCCATTACCCCACCGTTGTGAAAACCATTTGGTTTCTTGTCGTATATTAATTTAAAATAATCCTTTTTACAGGCTTTATTTTTGAAATGGAATAAAATCCTTCTAAATTTCA
Source organism: Acanthosepion lycidas (assembly GCA_963932145.1). Taxonomy (NCBI): domain Eukaryota; kingdom Metazoa; phylum Mollusca; class Cephalopoda; order Sepiida; family Sepiidae; genus Acanthosepion; species Acanthosepion lycidas. The sequence continues at coordinate 3,552,204 of OZ010608.1, read as the reverse complement.
GAATTTCACTATTGCCCGACAAAACGACGGGAAGAATGCGATCTAAAAAGAACAATGGAAAAGAGAAGTAACAAAGCGTAAACGAAATAGATCCAGTTTCTTCATCTTTCGAAACTTAGCATTGCAGCCAATGTATTCTAAAATGCTGCCAATAACCAAGGAGAAAATGAAAAATACCTAACAAAATGTCTAATATAGATAACCATAAGTTCTAAGCTAGTAATTTATTTTCTCGCTTTTCTTGTGGAACTTTTTTTCCCAGTTTCTTGCTTTCGAGCTGACTTCGATTCTCAAGAATATCAATCGTTATCGCCCGTCTTCTTAATTCTTGTTCTTTTATTCTTCGCACTCATTAATCTTGTTTTCTTTTTGTTATATTTTCTCACACCCAGTAACCCCTTGCGTCTTATTGGCTTTATTACCTTGCTTGGGGTGAAATGATTAAAAATGCATATGTGTAATCTAAATGACTGTTGATTGTTTTTCTATAGGGAAGTATTAAAAATCAGAAAAAAATGTATTGTCAATGGCCAGGAATGAATGCAATCATTACAGATAGAACAGGGTTACTATACATCTTAGGAATATTCTAGCTATTGATATTACTAGAGGAATACATTAGAAATCATAAAGAATTGTATTGTCTCTTCTCAGGCTTTAATAAAGGTGTTACTGATCAAATAATACCATAGATAAATTATGTAAATGTACTACTAATTCCGAATATGGAAATTACGGTTTCTGAGACAGGTTTTCACTGATCGCTCCAATTCTAAGACCTTGATCCAGACTACAATATATCTACTAATAATTATACTTTCGTATGAAAGTATAATTATTATAATTATTATAGATCATTTTCATTCCGTTAATGTATTCATACGTTTTATTGCTTTTCGTGTTTCACTTTTTGGTTATCGATCTCTAAAATATAAAAGTGAAACGTCACAAATGATTGGGAATGCGTGTCAGTTCTGCTTCTTTTGGGAGCATACCGCGTAAAACGATCGCTAAGGATGATGCCATTAATCCGTATTTCTGATTGGCGTGCGCAGGCGCAATGTAAAGCCATCAACGACGTCGGGCGTGTTATACGATACAGTTTTAACCCAACGGCATTATTGCACACTATTTACATTATTCGGACTATCGTCCTTATCTTTGTCGCCATATTTATTACAACGTTTCGGCCGTTGTACGCTCTGGCCTTCTTCAGGTGGTTGGAATGTCGAACTGAACCCTTTTATTTGTCTCACTTTATTTCTTTCACTTGGGTACGCTGTTCTAGTCACACGTGCTATGTTTAATGGATACCAGTTATCTCCTGTTAATTCCCCTTTCCAAGTTCCCCACAAGGCCTTAACGGGTATTGTCCTCAAGGAAACATGGCTCAGTGTATAAAGGCGTTGGTTAGATCCAGTGACAGAACCCAAAGAGTTGTGAGTTGTGAGTTGTGAGTTCAATACCTGGTTGAGGGAGGGGAGAATTTGGAGAGGGAAATTAACAGGAGATAACTGATAACTGATAACTGACATCCATTAAACATGGCACGTGGAACTAGAACAGTCTACCCCAGTGAGCGAAATAAAGGGTTCAGTTCGACATTCCAACCACCTGAAGAAAGCCGGGGTGTACAACGGCCGAAATGTAATAAATATGGAGACAAAGATGAGGACAATAGTCCGAATAATGTAAATAGTGTACATAATACCTCATCTCAGAAATATGCCCAGATACTGAAAGGCTGAAACGTTGTAATAAATATGGCAACAAAGATGAGGATAATAGTCGGAATAATGTAAATAGTGTACATAATACCTCATCTCAGAAATATAGACAGATACTGAAGACCCGAAACGTAATAAATATGGCAACAAGGGTGAGGACAATAGTCCGAATAATATAAATAGTGTACATAATACCTCATCTCAGAAATATAGACAGATACTGAAGGGCCGAAACGTTGTAATAAATATGGCAACAAAGGTGAGGACAATAGTCCGAATAATGTAAATAGAATACATAATAACTCATCTCAGAAATATAGACAGATACTCAAAGATGAAGAAGAGACTCGAGGCGACATAGATGTAGTTCTACAGAACGATGCTAAGGAAATCATAGACCGAGCGTGTGGGCAACAAGGAGGTTTTAGAGTGGTTGCAAACAGAGGAGGCTTATACTTAATATCAGGAAGTTTCTAGGGCACATAATGAGGAAAGAGGGCTTGGAAAATTTGATACTCATAGGATATATTGAATGCAGCATGGATATAAAAAATACAACGCATAACCTAATTTGCGAGTTTTAGTAAATGGATGGTGGAATAAGGTTTAGGAGAGATAGCAAAAGGACAACATTTAGATCTACAAAGGACAGGAAAAAGTGCAGAGTCAAGGGACACGGTACATAGAAGAAGATGACTAGTATTCAAATGTTCTTGTAGGCGGATTGTCAATTATTAATTCTGTAATAGAATTTCGTATAACTGTTATTTCTGTTGTCCTCATATCTTTAGATATAATATAATTAGCCCAGTTGTGTCCACTGTAAAACCAGGTTAATTAATTAATTATAAAAATAAAACAAAAAGCTTAAATTAATTAAAAGTTTCAAATCATTCCAGTATTAATTCTATGTGTATGAATAATTATAAATAAATGTAAAGAGGAAGGTTAAAAGTTTTGTGGAGCGACAGGAATCTCTCCCTGTTAGTATTAAGCATCGGAAGATGTTATGGTTTGACCACGTCACAAGGCATAACAGCCTCAACAAGACAATCCTCCAAGACATTGTTGAGGACAATCGCAGGTAGGGACAGGAACGCAAAAGCTGGTCTGAAATCAAAGAGTGGACGGACATGACAATATTGGAATTCCTGAGAGCCAACACCACTAGATCATACCGGAGGAGTTTAGCTGTTTCTTCTCCCCCTTAGGTCCACGCCGTCGATTGAAACAGTCAAAGGAATGATGATGATGAAATATCTGGTAATAATTACAGCTTTCTAAACATAACCACTTCTTGGGGACAGTAAAGCATTAATAAGTAACGCCATTTTATGAAGTTTTGTGAATTATTATTCGTAAAATTTGGAGCCTTTCCTATTTGAATTTTCTGATGGATTTTAGTTCTTAAGTTAATCATGAAAACAGCTCCGTGCTCATGGAAATTCCCTTATCGTATCGTTAAAGTTTTGAGTTTTAATAATTTTAACCAAATAATAAACAATAATCAGGGATACACCGGCGTGGTATGATGCTCAGCAAGTTTGTCTAACAGGAACACTTACGACTGAGTAGTGTGCCACCGTGATTGGGTCTCCCATACTTTCGGCCTTGCCCCAGAGAATCACCATAACTATGAATGAGGGTTATTGTTTAAAGAAGAGGGTACAAATGAAGAGATTTCGAAGTTTTCCATTTCACTGAAGCAAAGGCTAATCACATAAGAGCGTTTATCGCCGCCGCCTCCCCCCCCACCATCTTCTTCGTCTTTTTTAACATCAGTTCATTCAGTTTTACGTTCGTTTTTATTTCTCTGCATTCTTTCTTTCTTTCTTTCTTTCTTTCTTTCTTTCTTTCTTTCTTTTCCCTGCTTTCTTTATCTTTCTTTCTTCGTTATTTTCTTTCTTTCTTTCTTTCTTTCTTTCTTTCTTCTTTCTTTCTTTCTTTTCCCTGCTTTCTTTATCTTTCTTTCTTTCTTTCTTTCTTTCTTTCTTTCTTTCTTTTCCCTGCCTTCTTTCTTTCTTTCTTTCTTTCCCTCGCCTGCCTTCTTTCTTTCTTTCTTTCTTTCTTTCTTTCTTTCTTTCTCTTTTACTTAAAAGAGAATGAAAGCGCTGGATAGAGTTATTCTTTCTTTCTTTCTTTCTTTCTTTTCCCTGCTTTCTTTATCTTTCTTTCTTCGTTATTTTCTTTCTTTCTTTCTTTCTTTCTTCTTTCTTTCTTTCTTTTTCCCTGCTTTCTTTATCTTTCTTTCTTTCTTTCTTTCTTTCTTTCTTTATTTCTTTCTTTCTTTCTTTCTTTCTTTCTTTCTTTCTCATTCACTTAAAAGAGAATGAAAGCGCTGGATAGAGTTATTCTTTCTTTCTTTCTTTCTTTCTTTCTTTCTTTTCCCTGCTTTCTTTATCTTTCTTTCTTCGTTATTTTCTTTCTTTCTTTCTTTCTTCTTTCTTTCTTTCTTTTCCCTGCTTTCTTTATCTTTCTTTCTTTCTTTCTTTCTTTCTTTCTTTCTTTCTTTCTTTCTTTCTTTCTTTCTTTCTTTCTTTCCCACGCCTGCGTTCTTTCTTTCTTTCTTTCTTTCTTTCTTTCTTTCTTTCTTTCTTTTCCCTGCTTTCTTTATCTTTCTTTCTTTCTTTCTTTCTTTCTTTCTTTCTTTCTTTCTTTCTTTCTTTCTTTCCCACGCCTGCGTTCTTTCTTTCTTTCTTTCTTTCTTTCTTTCTTTCTTTCTTTCTTTCTTTCTTTCTTTCTTTCTTTCCCTCGCCTGCCTTCTTTCTTTCTTTCTTTCCCTCGCCTGCCTTCTTTCTTTCTTTCTTTCTTTCTTTCTTTCTTTTCCCTGCTTTCTTTCTTTCTTTTCCTCGCCTCCCTTCTTTTTTTCTTTCTTTTTTCTCTCGCCTGCTTTCTTTCTTTCTTTCTTTCTTTCTTTCTTTCTTTCTTTCTTTCTTTCTTTTCCATGCCTTCTTTCTTTCTTTCCCTCGCCTGCCTTCTTTCTTTCTTTCTTTCTTTCTTTCTTTCTTTCTTTCTTTCACTGATCCATTCCGTCCTTACATCGTTTCTTTCTTCCTTCCTTCATTATTTTCTTCTTTCCCGCATTCTTGCTTTTTTTTTTATCATTTCCTTCCTTATTTCATTCTTTCATTCTTTCTTTATTCATTCATTCATACTTTTCTTCCTGATTTCTTTTTTCTTTATTTTTTTCTTTCTTTCTTTCTTTCTTTCTTTCTTTCTTTCTTTCTTTAATATTATTATGAACGCTTTCTGTTTCCCGCTGAATCGAGACAGCATATAGATATCATAGATATATTTATTCCGTCTTTCCTCGCAATAAGAATGCAATGGTTCATTATTTATTTGATGTAATGCTAGGGTGTAACTTATATCCTAACTTAGGAACTAACGGAAGAAAACGCAGATTTTTTATGTTTCTTTTGACTAGAATTTCACATAATTTTAAAGATTTTTTGTTACAAATCTTAGAACTTTAAAGCGTCGTTATCTAAAATAAGAAGTAATCGTCCGAAGAGATTTGAACATAAATTTAGGTTATGTCTATCATATCTGCTATATTTTTTACAACTGAAATTAATTTATTTTCTTATCCGAAACCCACAAATATCTTTCATATATATATATATATATATATATATATATATATATATATATATATATATATATATGTATATATAGTCTTAAGGTGTACAATATTTATGGATAATGTGCTCAATATCAGAGATAGAGCTTGTGTAAATATAAAAGTGAACATAGAAGTCAACACTTAGAGGCGACAGTCTGTTTCATGCTATATGCAATCGTCAGACCACCGATTGACGATTACATCTAATGTATATATATATATATATATATATATATATATATATATATATATATATATATATATATGTATGTATGTATGCATTTTATCTATGTATATAGTAACAGGTAAAAAATACGTTGGTATATAATCCAAGTGGATCCTAGTAATATAAAATATTAAAACTGATCCTCAAAAAGAGCTCAATGTATTTATTATTACAGAACAAAAATTAATACACAATGAAATTTAAAATCACCACATATGGAGAATAATATCAGAAATATTAAAACAAAAATTTCGAACAGCGAAAATATAATTCGTCAGTCTTATCAACTCCCGTATAGATTATATATATATATATATATATATATATATATATATATATATATATATATATATTCTGTATAAAAAATAGGGGTTATAAAAATGCAAACATTAACTATAAAGACAATTGCACTGGCCAGAGGAAAAAAAACACGAAAAGAAAAATCATTTGGTATACCCCTCCGTTCAACCAAATCGTTAGTATTAAACTAGGACTGAAATTCTTAGCTTTAATTGATAAACACTTCCCCACCAATAGTAGGCTTAGTAATATATATAATAAGAACACCCTAAAATTGAGTTACAGCTGCACTGAAAATCTAGGAAGTATAATAAAAAGCACAATAATAAAAGCCTGAACAAACCCCCATGCATGAATAGTATTAATAAAAACCCTACGCTTAAATCAGACAATAACAGTGAAAAATTGTGTGATTGTAGAAACCCAGACTGCCCATTAGAAAATAAATGCTGCATCAAATCTGTGGTATACCAATATACTATCTCATCCACTGAGAGTCCTAATACTAATATGATATACATTGGGTCCACGAAGAAAGAATTTAAAGCCAGATGGAGGAAGCATAAGTGATCTTTCAACAATATAAATAAAAAAAAAAATCAGACTTCTCTATCTAAATATTTTTGGCATCTGAAGGAAATAAACAGGACACCTAAAGTAAAATGGAAAATTATAAATAGGACTAGAACTTGTAAAACTTGGGATGACCCATGCCCTTTGTGCCTCCATGAGAAACTGCACATTATTAAGTTTCTAAATAATAAAAAATCTATTAAACAATAGACATGAGTTAACGGTTTCCCGACATCATCAAATTTATGCACTGAATAATTAGCTAAAAACAAGCATACAACAAAATAACTTTTATAAGCTATAGCCCAAATAAATAGTTTAAATACCCTACAAAAAAGATAACCCTTTATGAAGTCGTCAAAAAAAATGTTGCGGTAGTTTTTATATACACAAATCCCTTTCATAAAGAAATAAAATAAAAAAATAAATAAATCTCCATAGACACGTAAACCAGACTAGGCGAAAACATCTTCCGTTTTAAATTTAGACACCCCCACCTTACCCTGACTTGACATCTATGAAAGTAACTCTATACTGATACAAATTATTAACACCAAACACCCCTACCTATTTTAAAGAATTCGCCCTGGCTGTTACCATGGTAATTTTGATTTCAATTATGAATATACTATTAAAACACGTAAATTTCAGAAATAAGGTGTTCCAAAAAAAATTCGCTTGAAGATGGAACATAGCTTACTTTAACTCAATTTAATTCAAATAATTATATTGAAGTTTTCGGCTCTTGTTTTGAAACATGAGACCTCTTATGTTGCGTGTTGGAATCATATTTTTAAATAAATAATTATCTATATATATATATATATATATATATATATATATATATATATATATATTAAATAAATAATTATACATATATATATATATTTTTAAATAAATAATATATATATATATATATATATATATATATATATATATATATATATATATATATATGTGTGTGTATTTTCATTTCAACCTTTGGAAGTAAAGTCTGATGATCCAGAGCCCTGTTAAAAGGGTTGTGGTGAAATAACTTATTACATGGAACCTTAAAGTAGTCTGTTTTTATTCAAACATATCTGCTCTGAACTTTACATTGAGCTCTCTGGATATCATCCTCCTTGGGTCTACCCATGCGGATTACCTAGTTTTGCATAAACTATATATATATATATATATATATATATATATATATATATATATATATATATATATATAAGAATTTATACAATAAAAGAATTGGAATTAAGAAGGCAGAAGATAACGATTCATATTGCATTTAAATTTCTGAGGATTAAACTTAACTAAAAAGCCGGAAGAGAGTTCCTCAGGCGAGAAGTGTGAGGGAAGAAACTGTTAGAACAGAACCTACGGTTGCATCTAGCCCTTTCAACTATAAAATGATGGGGTCTTTCAGCCAATCTATAGTACTGCGCTTAAAGGAAAACTCATCAGTAGAATTACCATGAACATATTTATAGAAACGGCACAGGAGGGCTACGGTGCGCTGTATATAAGGTTCAGTGAGGGAAGCCGATATGCGAGTCAGGACCAATAACATTTCAGATTATTCTTGTGTTTATAGTCTGTATATGTGCATTTAGGAATATCAATACAGACAAATGTCTAATTTACGGACCTCTCATCTACGGACAAAATCTGCAGGCAAAATTAAAAAAAAAAATCAACAGGAAGAAAACTTTCAAATTGTCAGCGATGTATTTCAAAATTTGCCGGCTTAGGGAAACGAGTCGTATCAGTTCTCAAAGTGACCGTTTTGCGGCAGGAGCGGACCTTTCAATTGTAAACAAAGGCAGTGTACAGTACATAAAATACGATACATTAGCTTGTGCGTTAGATAGTAGCCGTGAGAGATCTATTATTTTTGTTATTTTGATTAATCTATCTATCTATCTATGATATATATATATATATATATATATATATATATATATATATATATATATATATATATGTGTGTGTGTGTGTGTGTGTGTATGCGTGTGTGTGTGTCTGTGTGCGTGTGTCTGTGTGTTTATATTATTTACATAAGGGTCATAACCAGGGCAGTTACAATAGTGGTTTTATAACTCAAAAGTAATCCCTTCCTATTACGGACAATCGGCTTTAACGGACCTCACATCCCTTCTTTTAGCCCGTTGATGAGAGGTTTGTCTTTATTAATATTATAAGTTTGATACACATCACCGAACATCCCTGTCACTAGACATGGTTTCTGAGTTTAACCATTATATATAATGTCTAAATTTCAAATATTTTCAAGTAAAGAAAAATGTAACGGGAGAAGGTTTAAAATACACGTTACAAGGTCAAAGATACCATAGGATTACCACCGCAAGTCTAATTATCTGTTTTTCTATTTAAGGTGCCTTAGAAAAAATAGTGTCTTTTTCCAAACTGGGGACTGCAATGTCCCCAGCGAACGTCATGCCGCATTTAACCCAAAGCAGCATACAGGGCCCTAAGTTTACTTGATTACGCACAGGCATATTGAGTAATTCTACCAAACTAATAGATAAAGAACTGTTTTTAGTTGTAAGTTTCTAACAAAACTTCAAAGGAACTTCAAAGAAACTTCACCCAAACGTTTGTTGGTTTGTTTTTTTAACGGCATATAAACGTCTTATGGGTCATTTAATACCGAAATTTAATTTTCTTAGGAGCTTTAATTTGATTGATTGTTTAACAGCATATCAACATCCTTATGGGTCATTTAACACCGAAATTTAATTTTCTTTGAGCAGATATGAATGCACCTGAGAGTTTCATGGACGATTATAGTTTAAAAGCAGTAAAACCGACCTTGCTAACGGAACGATCCTCTGTGGCTCAATCGGTTAAGGCACGTCAGGCTATATGACGGTTCCGTATAGGATACAGGTTCGATTCCTCTCAGAGAACGAGTATTTTCTATGAAAATTTCTCGGACATTCAGCCCTGTAAATTTTATTAATACTGTTTATTATAAACAGAGCATTTACTTAAATATTTGTATCTATAAAGAGAATGTTAAACATAAAAAATGACTTAAAATAATATATATATATATATATACATATATTATAAAACAGAGCATTTACTTAAATATTTGTATCTATCAAAAGAATGTATAAACATAAAAAGGTCTTAAAATAATTGGCGGATTTTATCCATTTCATAATATATATATATATATATATATGTGTGTGTGTGTGTATGTGTATATATATATATATATATATATATATATATATATATATATATATATAAAGGCTCAAACACTAATATCACATGCTTATAATTTATTATATTGGAATCGTAATCACGATCCAATTCATCAGACCTACAAATTCAAAAACAAATCGGAAAATATATCTTTTTGAATTTGTATGCGAGCGGGTGCCAGCGATGGCAATGAGTGCTAGATAATCTCCTCAAAGATGAAAAAGAGACATGAAGCAACAGAAGGAGAATACCATGGGATTCTTAACATTCTCAGAATCCTGAGAATACAATGGACCAATTTTGTGGCCAACAACGAAATGTTACAGAAAAAGGAAACAAAAAGGACACTTTTAAACACCAGGAAGAGACAGTAGATATGTCTTCGGTACATAATAAGAAAAGAAGGCTTGAAAAATTTGATCCTCACAGGACAAGTTGAAAGCAAGAGGAACAAAGGAAAACAACATAAACAGATGGAGGAACAAGGTTTAGGAGAAATAACAAAAAGACACAATTTATTGAGCTACGAAGGACAGGAAGTAGTGGAGAGCCATGATTGTCTACGCCTGAGTGGACACGGCACATAAAGTAGGGCGTCAGTTATTTAACGCAAATAAAGTTCCTCAATACATATTATATAAAATATTGGTACGATAAACGTCGTATTTACTATTAAGTTGGTGCAAAATAATGTCGTTTTCTCACATAGTAATATATGTGAGAAAACGACATTATTTTTGCACCAACCTAATAGTTACACCTGTTTGAGTAGACGCCCCGACTTTTAAACAGTTAATTTAATGTATTAGGATTTATTGATCACTAGGCCAGTAAATATTAATTTCTTTATTTAAAAAGGCTGTCTACTCACACACGAGTAACTACTAAAATTATTATGTTTATATTAATAAGAAATAATGTCGAATTGAAATTCCATTACCAGTTTAAAAATACCATTCTATACACCCCCCCACTTATATATAAAGTACAGTGTGTTTGTGCGTGTCCAAGCAACTCCTCCGCTCCCACTGGTCCGATTTTAATGATTTATAGAAGTGCATGTTTTATTATAAACTAGCTTAAAAGCCGCCCTGATCTTTTCTGATGAGCCCTTGAAATAAGACAAACAGAATGTGACAGTAGAGTAGTCTTCCTCTTTGGCACTGTTGCTGTTTTCTCTTCATTGTTTACTTTTTATATACAGTAATGTTTTATGCTATATCTACGGTTTATATTAATTGATCTATGGACACTTCAACCCTTCAGTCATTCAGTTTCAAAGTCATTGTTTCTTTTTGACTTGGAATCATATATATATATATATATATATATATATATATCAGGCATGCTATCGTCAGTGGATAAAAGTTCTCAGTAGCAACGCAAATTACTAAGTAGTTTTTCTCGAACTGAAGACACAAAAACAATTTTTTACTATGTAACGTAAAAAATGTAAAACTAAAAACGTATACACTATTTACATTGTCCGGACTATCTTCCTCATCTTTGTCGCCATATTTATTAAAACATTTCGGCCGTTGTACGCTCCGGCCTTCCTCAGGTGGTTGGAATGTAGAAGATTCGGAAAATTCTTACTCACTTTATGTCAAGAAAAGACGAAAAGTATAAAAAGATAAGAAAAATTGAATAAAAAACTTAACTGCAGTTAAATTTGGATTAACGAATGCACGTCAAATTATACTTATGGGTATGTCTAGATTAACCCATGAACATTGACGTTCATTGGTTAATCTAGACATATCCATATATATAATTTTAATTTTAACATTATGCCCACCCCTTTAGCTTACCAAAAGAGGTAAAAATTTGTTTTTCAATTTCCCTAATAAATTATTTTTATCATTAGTTATCTACCATCGCCTGAAGAAGTACCATTTTAGTACTGAAACATGAAAGTTTTTGTATAGCGATGTAAAATACTTTTATTGTAATTTATTATAGCCCACCCGAAAATCAATATTAGTAACAGCATTTGGGTGTAACTGAAAAAGATCCCCAAATGGAGGGGGGGTTAACAGTTTCCATGTGGGGTGGCCTGAAAAGGGAACTGTATAATAATAAATAATGTTATTGTAATAATTTATACTATTTATTTTTATTGAAAGACATATATCCAAGAACAGATAGTAAATAGTAAAACGTTGCTGAGAGTTATAATGGACAGGAAGTAGTGGAGAGCCATTGTCGCCAATAGTTTCGACTCAAAACCGGCAATAAAAGAATTATCTATCAAACAAAAAGAATTTTATCGAAATCGGATGAAAACTGGAAATGCATAGACAACATCCGATCACACATACATACACACGCACACATACATACACACACACATTTTGAGAATTATCGATATTTATACGCGGATAAGAAAAAAATTATCCGCACTTATCTTGAGATAAGAGTTCAGATAATTTTTTATTTTTCCACGGACACACTCACTCATCTATCTATCTATCTATCTATCTATCTATCTATATATATATATATATATATATATATGCATGTTTCATTATAAACGACAGACAAGGTACTAAGGTTAAGCTTTTTATTTAATTTTTCTTGTGTTCGAACAAGAGCTTTCTTTTCTGGACAAAGTGTGTGTGTAAGAACTGTCCAAATGTTTTATATTTCCGAGAGCTTTCGGCTATACCTTTAGTCATTATCAAGGATGATTCAATCTTTCAGCTTAATTGAGTGAGTGCGTTATGTGTATCTCTTAGTGTGTGGTAGGAATGTTTTTAATTTCCGAATACGGTCAGCACATTGTGCCTTTGTTCGTAGTTAATATTGTTAAGAATTGACTTTTTCTTTTTTATTATTAAAGCTTCCATTATTTTTAGTCTTTTTTTACAGGTGGATGCAATTAATATATTTGTGTTTTCTACTAGTATGTTCCTAACGGAGTCGGGTAAATTTGTGTGTGTGTTTAAATGGGTTCTAAAGGAGCTGTGATCAGATAGGTGTAACGTAAGACGTCTGGATAAGCATGTAGTTGTGTAACCGATGTAATTATTTATGAGTCCGGTTTGATCAGGAACACAGTTCCTTAAGGGGCATTTGAACTCATAGATAATGTTCGTTCTTTGTAATTTTGATTTAGCTGGTGTGTTGTTATTTTTGAGGATAAGGTTAGCTGTCTTAAATTTATATATATATATATATATATATATATATATAATAAAAAGGCTTAAACACTAATATTCCATGGTCATAATTTATTCCATTGGAATCGTAAATACGATCCAATTCATCAGACCTACAAATTCAAAAGGTCTAATGAATTGGATCGTATTTACGATTCCAATGGAATAAATTATGACCATGGAATATTAGTGTTTAAGCCTTTTTATTATATCCTTACTCTGTCCTGGACATTGACTTCTACCTGGATTCTTTCCTCTCGGAATTTTTTATTCAAAAAAATATGCATGTGTGTATATGCACCTATGGATTTCGCATATATATGTATATTTATCACTAATATTATCTCTCTCTCTCTCTCTCTCTCTCTCTCTCTATATATATATATATATATATATATATATATATATATATATGTAGATATTAGGTTGGTGCAAAAATAATGGCGTTTTCTCACATATGTTACTATGTGAGAATAAGACATTATTTTTGCACCAACCTAATATATATATATATATATATATATATATATATATATATATATATATATATATATATATATATATATATATATATGTTTATTTATTCGCTATAGTGTACCGCCCTCTAATTAAATACGCATAAATATTGGACTCAGGGGAATGTCTTTATTTATGTTGTAATTTATGTGTTCATTATGGGAAAAAAAGAATTATATTATCGTATTTCTTTTGTATAAAAATATCTTTTATGGTTAGAATTAATATGTAAGCCTGATAAAAATATCTGCGTGCTTTGAAAAACTAATTTTACAAAATAATTCTCCAGCGAAATGAATTTTTCGATTTTTTATCCGATTAAGTCTTTGCCATTTTTACAGGAACGAAATCTGCCTCCCTTCGTAATTTGTTCTACTACATTCTTGTACAAGACAATCGTCTCTGATATGAAGGTTGACATGTGAGTGACGAATCAAATAAAATCGATATTGCTTTGTCAATTGATTCCTATGTGCCCGTTGTGTAAGGTATAGCTACTCGGAAAGAGACATCAACGCGCTTCGGTTCGCGCAAATACCCCTGAGGAAGGGCTGAATCTATCTCTTTACTGATCTGCAGGGTGCTCGGCACTCTAGACATATGCGTAGCAACTAGTATAAGAGAAAGAAAACTTTGAACTGAAAACCGTGGAAAACAGAACGAGAGTCCACTTCATTATCTCTCCAAATAAGTCATAATATTTCAGATATAGTATTTAAAATAATAAAGTCAACACTCAATAACATTTGCCCACAATGTGCTGACCGTTTTCGGAAAATATAACAATTCTATAACTTTAGACACATATATAAAAAAAACACTTATTTAGTTAAAAAAAAATAATTTAAAAATCGTCCTTGATAATGGCTAAAAGAATAGCCGAAAGCGCTGGGATATACAGAAGTTTTGGACAGTTTTTACATACACTGTGTCAGAAAAAAAAAACTTGTACCAAAACAATAAAAATTAAATAAAAAGCTTAATCACACACACACACACACACACACACACACACGCTCACACACACACACACATTCTCTCTCTCTCTCTCTCTCTCTATATATATATATATATATATATATATATATATTGGTGCATGTTTCATTAAATAATATAGACAAGTTTTGTCTATTTTAAGTAAATAACCTTTCATATTGTCTGATAAGATTAATAACATTATCATTGAACGACGAAAGAAAAGCACTATATTAATACATGTTTTTTTAAAATCCTAACTAAGCTTCCGGCTTACATAAGCCATTATCAAAGATGACAATTACATTTCAATATATCAAACAATACACGGACAAAACAATAATGATAGTCTGTTTTTGTTGCATGAAAAATTTCCAAGCAACGACAAACACGTGTATACGAGACGCGGAAGGGAGAATCGCACCACAGCTCGTGACGTCACACATGACCACGCGAGAGTGAAAACGCTATATATTAAATATGGGAAGCCGTTGGTATAAACAAATGTCTTCTTTTATGAATTATAGGCATTTAAAAATATTTGTGGGGATTTCATAGTTTATTTTGTTCAGGTTAGATTTCAACTGTTTCCAATGTTAATGTTATTAAGATTATCACACAATATGAAAGGAATGTACTTAAAATAAATAGACAAAACTTGTCTATATTATTTAATGAAACTTTCATCAATGAAAAAATCCTGCATAAATACACAATATCTATCTATCTATCTATCTATCTATCTATCTATCTATCTATCTATCTATATATATATATATATAGCACACCATAAGACTATATTTCTTCATATATATATATATATATATATATATATATATATATATATATATATATGAAGAAATATAGGCTTAAGATGTGCTATATTTATGGGATAAACTGCTCGTGTGTAAATATATTGGTGGTCTGAGTATTGCATATAGCATGAAAGAGACTGTCGCCTCTAAGTGTTGACTTCTAAGTTCACTTTTATATATATATATATATATATATATATATATATATATATATATATGTTAACATTCATGATCTATTTGTTTATTCCAACAGCATAGGTCGTGTATCCGACGAGTTGGGAACCACTCAGCGAGACTATAGTCGCATACCAAAACGTAGGTACACGTATATGTACTAATTAATATATATCTTTGCCTGTAGAACTGCATCGAACACTATCACGTTTACACCTCATGTATAAATTTCACGATTATTTATCTGCTACCCGCGTATACACACCAGCACACGTGTACACGCTTGCTTATATCCGACCGTTTCATTTATCTACCCCAATATATATATGGAGGCATGTAATGGATATCGGCTTGGATTGAGGAATCGGAGAGCCGAGTTCGAATTCCAGTCGAATCCATTACATTCACTTACGTGCTAATACCCTTGGCAAGGTATGAATCCTCTTCTTCTCCCTCCAGCTATAGACAGCCTGGGTTCTGCGGAGAGTCGTTTGGGAACCTTGTGGCATTCGGTGCACCAGGTCTCTGTATTCGTCCCTCCAAAAAGTGTGGATGCACGAGGCCTTCACCACTATAATCAAATCTCTTGTGCCAGTGTCGGGCTGTCGGTTTCCTGGAAACTGATCTGCTTGACCCTCATACGTCGAATCTCGACGGGAGAGTCGATCATATATATATATATATATATATATATATATATAACCTGAATTACAAACAAGACGTGTTTCACTAGTGACCGCTATGTCGATGTTATTTCTTCAAATCGAGAGAAACAAGAGCTGTTTTACGCTCTGGTGTAGAATCATTGTCCTGAAGAGTGCGAACATTCCAGGATGCCAAATCGAAATTGTTCTTATACTTATTCTGATCTTCTAGCTGTTTCGATTGGATAACCAGACAGCTGCAGCGGGCTGCCAAACCTTGTGTGAGCAAGCAATGTTTAGGGCTCCTTTTATCGCCCCCTCCCCATAACAGGGAAAGTAGTGCAATCCTAAATATGGCTGCTTTGTCACCGATGGAGGACACGGACATCACAATTGCTTATGGATTTGTGAAAGAACTTGCATCACCCATCAGTCTGCCACTGTGTAGAGATCCAGCTAGAGCCTTCCAGTAATATCCTTTACCTGACCCCATCGACTTCACTCTCTCGCAGACCTTGTAAGTGAACTGTGTGGATAAGAATGAATAAAATAAAACCGCCAGAAAACCCACACAAGTGATTTGATTAAGGTGGTGAAGATCTGTGCAGAACCATCCACACTTTCTGGAACTATTGATACACTCAGTCGGTGCAAATAAATGCCACAGATGAAGTAGACAATATACCTCAGGCTTTTCGTGTAAGTGTTTTCCATCTCATATATATATATATATATATATATATATATATATATATATATATATATATATATATATATATAATACTAGTGAGCCAGAAACTACCTACCAAGGTTTCACCTAACGGATCTTCAGGGAGAACTTGGTGTATTGACGACTTTACGTCTTTTCTTATTGAATCTAGAGTAAACGGTTTTAAAAGGTTTATTTGAACTTTTAAAACCCTTAGGAAAGATAGTTCCCGTTGCCTTCTCCGTGTTTTTCAATTCAGAGTTACGCAAATAATTACTTTTACAATTCGAAATCTGTTTCGACTTTAAATAACTCACAGTGGGTTGATATATGTGTGTCCCATGACCTCTTAGGGGCTAAGGGAGAAGCACATTTACAGCAGTCGTAACAGAGTCGTTGTGCCTAGGGCAAAAGAGCTTGACGGAACCCAACCCTCTTCAGATTGTCTTTGAATTAAAATTTTCCTTCTCTGGTGGCCGCTTCAAAGCAAGTGTGCCCCGTTTGCACTGGAAATTAAGCCATAGCTGGAGGAAGATGGCCTTTTCCAATGGCATTAATGGAATCGTGTGGGAATTGAAGTCATTCTGCCTAATTCATTTATCGCGCCGATATCAATTCCACTATCTGCACCTCCAACGGGTTGACAAGCCGAAGAAACAAAAAACAAAAACAAATCCCTCAATCAAACCACGCATATATATTCACCAGATGAAGAGTACATTGATGGCACCCGGATACATGGGCCAATAATAAAAATTGCTCCAGACCCTTCATCTTTCGGGTCACACCAACATTTGACCTCGAGATAATATTAATTTTTAACCTATTTACCTATTATTTTTGACTGAAACTAGAACTCGGTACTGCACTTAAATTCAAAAAGTCTACGTACCATAGCGAAGTGATCACCCAACCAACTACCGTGAAATTATTTATAAAAAAGACACAGACAGGCAACATCAAGGCGATGGGAATGTGTCTTAAGCCAAGTCGCCAGATCAGGACCAATAATATTGCTGGTTCTTCCTTGGATTTTATGAGAGAACTCAAGGTTAACAGCAAGGGCACCGGACCATATATGGTAGCATTATTCGAAGCAGTTATGTAAGATAGATTCTGGGGAGAAAAAGTGTCTCGCATGATTCAGCCAACCAACTTTCTTAGCAGCTGACGTAGCAATGGATTTAATGTAGTCTTTCGACTTAATATCAATTGAGAAGGTTACCCTGTGAAAGCGCAACGAGTCACTTTCTTGGAGGTTAGCATCAGCCATGTTGATAGAAGGCAGAGTGAGGTCTCTCAGTTGATTAATGGAGAGAAGTTTAGTTTTGGAGGCGTTCAAATTAACAAGCCATCTTTTGTCCCAGATTTGAGATTTGAGGAGACATGTTGTCACATGATCTATTACAGTGGCCAAAACTTTGTTCTGGTGTGAAGATGATGATTATTGTGTCTTGCATGGTTTTACGCGCTGATAAGCTTGGTATGAAATATGCACTTGTTCAAACGTACTTGGAGGCGAAAAAAGAAAAAGATTATATTTATTTTCTCTTAAGAGAACGCAATTAACGTAAATAGGTAATAAAACGTAGAAGGAGTAATAAGATAGATGATCGGGTCAGTTTGATATCTTGTTTGGCAGCTCGGCAGTTTGGCATTCCTTTCTTGTAGTTATTTTGGGGGCTGTCGAAAATATAACCAAGAATAAAAAAGCGCAGCATTTGAAGAGAAAAATCTGGACCTAAAAGATTGCAGTTATGTCATTAGAAGATGAGAAAGAATCGAGTGGAAAATGGAAACGGGGAGGCAAAGAAGAAGAAGAAGAAGAAGAAGGAGAAGGAGAAGAAGAAGAAAAAAGAAGAAAGAAGAAGAAAAGATTCTCGTGAAAAAGTAGAAGAAAAGAAAGACGAGGAAATATATGAGCAAGACGAAGAAGAGGTGGAGAAAAACGAAGAGGAAAAAAGGAGTAAGGGCTAAAAAGAAAGAAGAAGAAGGAGGAGGAGGAGGAGGAGGGGGAGGTGGTGGTGGTGAAAATGAAGAAGAAAAAGAAGAAGATTCTGGTGAAAAAGTAGAAGAAAAGAAAGACGAAGAATGATATGAGCAAGAAGAAGAAGAAGAGGAAAAAAAGAGTAAGGGATGAAGGAAAGAAGAAAATGTTGAAACGAAGAAGACCAGGAGGAAGAAGAAGAAGAAGAAGAAGAAGAAGAAGAAAAAGAAAGAAGAGGAAGAGAAAAAAGAAAAGAGAAGAAGAAGGAGGAGGTGGTGGTAAAAAGAAGAAGAAAAAAGAAGATTCTTGTGAAAAATTAGAAAAAAGAAAGGTGAAGAAGAATATAAGCAGAAAGAAGAGGTGGAGTAAAACGAAGAGGAAAAGAAAGAAGAAAATCTTGAAATGAGGGAAAAGAAGAAGGATTAGGTGAAACAAAGTGGAAGAAAAGAAGGAAGAAAAACAATATGATCGAGAGAAGGAAGAACAGAAAAATGAAGAGGAAAAGAAGAAATAAATGATACGTGAAACAAGAAAATTTTAAAATCTTGAAGAAGAAGAAGAAGAAGAAAAGAATGAGGGAGTAGAAAATTGAGAAGAAGAGGAATACGAATTGATGAAGAAAAGGAAGATGAGGAGCAGTACAAAAAAGAAAGGAAAGGAAGAAGAAAAATTGGATGAAAATAAACGATAAAACGAAGAAGATAAATTAGGCGAAAAGAAGAAAGAAAGGGAAGAAGAAGAACTGGCAGGGAAGGAGAAGGAGACGAAAGAAGGAAGAAGGAGTAAAAGAAGTATTCGGTCATAAAATAAAAAAGAAAGGAAGAAGAATTGCGTGAAAAAAGAAAAAGAGAAAATGGAATAAAATAATTGGGCGAAAAAGAAGAAAGGGACAAAGAAGAATTGGACCAAAAAATAATAAAAGGAAGGGAAGAAGATTTTGCTGAAAAAGAAAAAAAGAAAATGAAAAAGAACAATTGTGTGAAAAAGAAGTAATAAAGCGAAGAAGCAAAATTGTGTGAAAAATAAGAAAGAGAAGAAGAAGAATTGGAGGAAAAGAAATGAAGAAAAAGTAAGAAAAATGTTGGGTGAATAGTGAAGAAAGATAAGCAAGAAAAAGAAGAAGAATTGGGTGAAAAAAGAAGGAAGAAGAAGAAAAAGAATTGGGTGAAAAAAGAAGGAAGAAAAAGAAGAAGAATTAGGTGAAAAAAGAAGGAAGAAAAAGAAGAAGAAATGGGTGAAAAAAGAAGGAAGAAAAAGAAAAAAATTGGGTGAAAAAAGAAGGAAGAAAAAGAAGAAGAATTGGGTGAAAAAAGAAAATGCAAAGAAGAATTGTGCGAAAAAATAAGAAAGGAAGAAGAAGAAGAAAAAGAAGAAGAAGAAAGGAAGATGATGATGATGATTATGATGAAGATAGTGATGATGATAAGAACCAAGAACATGAAGTAAATGAAAATGATACAAGAGAAGTAGAAGAAGAAGAAGAGAACGAAGAAAATTAAGTGAAGAAGGGGAAGTGGGGAAAAAAAAAAGAGAAAAAATGGGAAGAAGAAGAATTGGTTGAAAAAGAAAGAAAAAACGAAGAAAAGAATTTGGTCAAAAAGAAGATCGGAAGAGAAGAAGAACTATTGGTTGAAAAGAAGAAGAAGGAAAAGAGAAGGAGAAGAATTAGATGAAAAGAAAGAGAACTAAAAGGAAGAATAATTGTGGAAAAGAAGAAAGAAAAGGAACAGAAGAATTAGGGTGAAAAAGAAGAAAGAAAAGTGAAGGAAAATAGGTGCAAAGGAAGAAGAAGAAGAAGAAGAAGAAGATTTGGGTGAAAAGAAAAGAAAAACGGGAGAGGAATTGGGTGAAAAAAGAAGAAAAAGAAAAGAAGGATTGCGTGAAAAAATATGAAGAAAGTAAAAAAGAAGACTAAGATGGTGATGATGATGATGATGAAGAAAGTAAAGACGATCAGAAGATATGAAAGAAAAGGAGAGTGAAGAAAATTAAGAATGAAATATAAAAAGACGGTTAAAAAAGAAAGAAAAAGGTCGGAGAAGAAAGAACATTGTAAACGGCCAATTGAACAAAAGGGCGAAGAAGAAAGAGAAAATAAAAAGGAAAATAAAAGCAGATAATCAGGCTGAGGGTGAAAAGAAAGATAGAAGGAAACGGAGGGGAGGAGAAATAAGAAAATGGTGAAAAAAAGTAAGCCGAATAAGAAAGAAAGAAAGAAAGAAAGAAAGAGAGAAAGTTGCAAAGAAAAAAGAAAGAAAGAATGAAAGTTGCGGAGAAAAAGAAGTTTCAGAGAAAAAAGAAATTTATGGAGAAAGAAAGAAAGAAAGAAAGAAAGAAAGAAAATTGCGAAGAAGGAAAGTTACAGAGAAAAAAGAGAGAAAAAAAGTTCCAGAGAGAGAAAGAAAGGAAGAAAGAAAGAATGAAATTTGGAAAGAAAGAAAGTTGTAGAGAAAAATAGAAAGAAAGTTGCAAGGAAAGAAAGTTGCAGTGAATGAAAGAAAGAACGTCGCAGGGAAAGAAAGAAAGAAAGAAAGAAAGAAAGAAAGAAAGAAAGAAAACATTAAGAGAGAATGAAGAATGTTTCGTTCGACGCAAGAAGAAACATTTGATGACTTATTTGCAGATTTGACTCCTCGTTTTAGGATAGTCAAAATGTCTAGGATACGCAGACAATTACATTAACGATGAATGTTAAATCCTACCCTGCCACCAGCACTGCTTTTGCCATCACCACGAAATTGCACCTAGTCAGTTATCGTCCACCGAACATACTGACGTCTAAAGTTTGACCAGGGTGCCAAGGTATTTGGGGCAAGACTCCACGTACAAAATTCTATGGGCAGGCAGAATAAATAGACATTTCATGAGTAAGTGAAAAAAAAAAAAAAAAGAAAAGAAATACGGTATATTGACTGCTGACGAGAACAAACATGTTTATTGATATAAGTAAAAATATACAACTTAATGTATTATTTAGGCGAACAGAATTAAGGAAAATGAAGTGCACAACCACCATTAAGATCAATTATTGTATCAAAAATGTTGGAGGTTCCAGATAATTATTGAAGATCGACTCAGAGATTCGTGACTCTTCTCAATTCCGGACACAAATAACCTTTTCCTTTTTTTACAAAATAATATATATATTCTGTAATAATCAAAAGAATCATTACTTTATGCGTCCTGAAACTTTCAGTCGATCTCAGTTAAATATCGTGAACAGTGCTCCATAAAAAAGTAGAGCTTAAATTATAATTATTTAAAAAAAAAAATATGATTCCTTTGCTACATAAGAGTTCTCATGTTAGGAATCGTAAATTTTCGCTTGAGGATGAAACAGAGCTTGATACTTTAATTCAATTTAATTTTAATAATTATATTGAAGTTTTTGTCTCCTGTTTTTGAAACATGAGAATTCTTATGTAGCGAAGGAATCGTATTTTTAAAAAAATAATTGAATATATATATATATATATATATATATATATATATATATATATATATATATATATATATATGTATATAATGGATCGTGAATATATGTATGCATATTAAAAAGAAGAGAGAAATCGCAAACGTTTTTGGTTACAATGTGGATTTTATATATATATATATATATATATATATATATATATATATATATATATATATATATATATTATGCTTTATTTTCCATAATTTTGCAACACGTCTTTCAGGTATCGCGACTTTCTTCAGGCTAAGAGTGGCTATTTGTCACATATTTTTAAAATGAATTAATTCTCCTTATGTTTTTTGAATTTAAACATTGTCCATGTTAAATATTCTCTTCTTTGTGTGGTAGTGACACAAATGTCTTTCTTGAACTGGCATTGAGAAAGTTCTTCTGTGTGAAGGCTAATATCTTTTAATGAAACCTGTGTGTTCTTCGATCTATTTCCAATTTTTTGTGTTGTGTTCTTGTCAGTATGTGTATGTATACGTATATTCTCTCTCCATACATACATGCTGTCTTATTATAAGGAATTAGTATACGCATACATGTACAGTTCTTTATTCTTTTTAATACATATACTTTTCTCTCGTTGGAACAACTATAACCTCTTCCATTTATATATATATATATATATATATATATATATATATATATATATATATATATATATTCATGATATTTATGGTTTAAAAATTTCAATTGTAAAAACATTCTTAGTCCGTAACGACACATTTCATCTTCAGACTTTCATCTTCCAATGAAAGCGAAATAATTTGTAGCCATAGTTACATCAAATCCAAAATTTAAGAAAAAGACGTTCCTGTTTAAGCCTCTTTCTGGATATTGGTATTGGTAGGTAATTTCCTTTTTACTAAGAGTCTGTTTTCTGTTTTCCATGTCGGCAATATATTTAAATTTGCCAGAAATTCATTGCTTGCTTTGAGAAAATTGGAGGACGAAACGCATCAGCAACAGATAAATGTTTTTTCCAATTGTCATTTTTATACGAATTGTCTTTATTTTCAGAATTATTTCTGGGAAATTTAATAATAATAATAATAATAATAATATATATATATATATATATATATATATATATATATATATATATATATATAAATTTTGCAGTATACATTAAAGAGGTAATTATACAAATAATTAATTAGCAATGTTAATGTAATTAATGGCGAAAGTTCTTCGCTAAAGAAGACTTGATAAGGCATTAACTTACTAATAATCATTTAATAACGCGATCATTATGCTTAAATTGTTGTCAGATTGATTTGATGTTGGCTGAGTACTTTAAAAATTTCCCATTTACCATATGAGGTAAAATCCATGACGAAATAATCGCACGATCCCAAAATAAACAACTGCCAATAAATAACATATTTAAAAAAAATCAAAACATCTTTAGCTATACACTACATTTATTTCGTCTTGGAGTTTACCTGGAATGGAAAAATGACGCCCTGAAGATGAAAACGTGTTGCGGACGGATGGCACAGAAATCGAGGAATTTTGAAGAAAAAAATTATTACCAGTAATGCATTATTACCAGTAATACATTTTTGGAAAAAATATATTACCAGAAATAAAAATCTTGGCATTAAATAACCTCTTGAGGTTGATATGCCTTAAAAGAAACCAAACCAAGCCAAACCATCCAAGCAAGGGCTTTAAAACCACTAAAACGCAAGGGATTAATGAATTTCAGAGAATATAAAAAAATTATACTTCAGTGTCATCCCTAAAAAAAAAAAAACAGAAAATTTTAGATTTGCTATATGATGAAAAAAAAAAAAAAATCTAACATGTAAAAAAGCTAACTATATATTTTACTATATGAATGAAGTAAAAAAATTACCTAACATATAAATTTTTTAACCATTTGTTGTTCCAGGATGCCGCAGTTATCAAATTTTCAAAGCGAGGTGATTATTCTCTTTAAGAAAGAACATACGATTTTGGGACTGAAAAAATGCCAAGAAATTTTGCCAGAGTTTGAACAGCACATCTGATATTTGTGTTTTATTTCTGTTGTAAACTACGACATTTCTATCCTTTGCTTTTGCTTCAAATAACTGTAACAAAAACTCTTACAATTAAATAAACTGTATCAAATTTCCTGTTTTTTTTTGTTTTGTTTTCTGTGGGACGACATTTACTAAAGAAAGAAGACAATAAAAGAACAAGAATTAGAAATACAGAACATTTAAAAAAAAAAAAATAATGTTTCTTGTTTTCTTGTGGGTCACATAAAATTTAGGCGGGCCATAGTTCGACCACCCTGTCCTAAAAGAACATGGAATTAAAAAAAAATCTTGAATTGTCGTCTAATATATTGACGATGAAGACGACAGGATTTCTCCTCCTCGAGCTTTCATCTTAAAGTTAAAGCTGATCTTTGTCAAGCGGAAATCAAAGTGTTGCCTCCTCGTCTTCCCACCTTTTATTTTTTTAAACTCTAAATTTATTAATTGTTAATGACTACAACTTCTTCAGTGATTCCGTTTATTACCATTATTACCAGCAATGAATTTTGAAGAAAAAAATTATTACCAGTAATATATTTATGGTATAAAATATTACCAGCAATAAAAATCTTGGCATTGAGGTTGATATACCATAAAACAAAATAAACCCAAACCCTGATCTGCAAACGATTTTTTACAAAGAACACATTCTATTCATACGAAATAATCCTAAAAATCTTGTCGGCATTAAATAACCCATTGAGGTTGATATAGCGTAAATCAAACCAAACGAAACCAACGAAGTAAGGCAATAAAACCACTAAGCCGCAAGGCAAGGGATTAATGAGTCTCAGAGGATATAAAATGTCTCCATCGATTTATTTCAAGAGTGAAACGATAAGAGAGAGTGGCCAATCTAGTAGCAGGATTAAATGCTTGCAGTCGAGGAACCAAAGACAAAAGAATATTAGAACAACTTCGCTGAAAATATTTATAGACAAAAACAGAGGGGAGCAACGACACGGCGGTGAGGAAGCAAATGAAATCGAGATGCCAGGTCAGGGCCTATAACATTACAAATAGTTCATCGGTTTTTGTCAAAGAATCTTTAGATATAGTGATTTTCCAAGCGTAGCTTGGATGTGGCACAAAGCCGAAAGTAAGGATCGAACTCACTACGTAATTGTTCTAACGAGAACTACATCATCCCGAGAATTACATCACCTCGAGTTGCCCAACAGGTATTTTCAAAGCGTAGCTTAGATGTGGCACGAGGCCAAAGGTATGGGGCACCGAATCAGGATCGAACTCATTACTCAGTCGTAATTGTTCTAGCGAGACAAGCTTGTTAACCATTACATAACCTCGAGGTGCCCAGAGAATCTTTAGATATATAGTAGGAGCAATAGACCAGATTTGGTAACAATTTCAAGTTGGTTCTGAATATGCTTATCAAGATATATGAAACATTCAAAAGTGCCATGATAGGAAGCAGAAGACACGCACGCACGCACGCACGCACGCACGCACGCACGCACGCACGCACGCACACATGCGCACACGCACGCATGCGCACACACTTATGACGAAGTTACCTTAGCATTTGTGGGTACTGGTCAGGTACTGATTACGCCAGTTTAAGCAGTTATAGTATATAGGCCGGCTTGTTTTTTTTGTTTTTTTTTATAAATGGATCCGAACAGGTGTCTATAACAGGAATTCGCTACAAGTAGCAGGCGAGTATAATTGAAAACTGCTATTATTATTATTATTATTATTATTATTATTATAAAAACAGGGATACACGAAACGAAATCGATCGATTCTAAGTGGAAACGGTCGAGCAATAACTGAAGAGTACTAAATAAAAATAATAACTACACGATATCATCTGAACATGGGCAATGGAATGAGAACAGTCTACTCCCGTAGATTAAATAAAGGGTTCAGTTCGGAAGTCTCTGTAGGTTACCAAGATCGATATACACCTGAAGAAGGACGGAGTGCATAACAACCAAAACGTGAAAACAACAACAAAGATAAGGACAACAGTACAAATATAGTGTAAATCAGATAGATAGATAGATAGATATGAACAATATGAGATAGATATAAACAGATTGAGATATGTATATATATATATATATATATATAAAGAGAATGGGATCGATATATATATATATATATATATATATATATATATATAGATAGATAGATAGATAGATAGATAGATAGATATAAACATACTTAGATACATAGATAGATTGGTAGATATGAACAGAATGAGATTGATATATATATATATATATATATATATATATATATAGAGAGAGAGAGAGAGAGAGAGAGAGAGATTGATAGATAGATAGATAGATAGATAGATATAAAGAATATGCGATAGATATAAACATACAGTCATAGATAGATAGATAGATAGATAGATAGATAGATAGATAGATAATGAACAGAATGAGATAGATAGATAGAGAGAGAGAGAGAGAGAGAGAGATGCACAGAATTAGATAGCCTGTGTATATATCGACGACCTATCCATAATTACAAGCAGCTTAGAATAGAAAAAAAAAAAAACTAAAAATGTCTTTGAGAATAAATATGCCATACACTTACGAAGTCAACATTAACAACAAAACTTCTTTCGTTGATGTCTTGTCGATACCAATAGACATAACTTTATCACTTCTCTTGAAATAACAAAGGTGAAAATCGTGTTTACTTAACTACAAAAGTGATTGTCCACACCGATACAAAATAGCTGTTATAAAAACACTATTTACGGAGCCAAAGTAATATCTTCTTCGGATATAATATTCTATAGTGAACTTAGCAACATTAAACAAAATATTAATAAACAATAACCCTAACCCTAACCATGTCGGCGACGAACGACTAAAATTAGCCTGAAAAAAATTTCCATAAACAACGCAAGGTACCTTCCTGACGTAAACACAAATAAACACACCATTTCACATCACCAGATTCATCCTAATAATAAACAGGACGAAAAAAAATGAAAAACATTTCACCGGTACATTTCACTCAAAGATCCTAACAAGCACCTAAGATTTCTCATCTCATATAAAAAGTTTACAACATTTAACTTAATTATTAACAACAACCGGACTTACAGCCCCACCATGTGTGTGTGCGTATATATATATATATATATATATATATATATATATATAATTATTTTTTCAAAATATTATTCCTTCGCTACATAAGAGTTCTCATGTTTCAAAAACGAGAGCCGAAAGCCTCAATATAATTATTAAAATTAAATGGAATTAAAGTAACAAGCTGTTTCATCCTCAAGCGTAAATTTAGGAATAAACAATCTTGAAATTTACACATCGTTATAAGCATGTTCATTCATTACTATGGAAACGGCTGGGGCGACCATTTTTGATAAGGGGCCTAAAATTTTTATCCACATATCAGTCACCTTCAGGAAGGGGTCAAGCTGAGGTAGGGTGGTGTCTATTGCGTGGGTGATAGATTTTGGCACCATGTTATTTTATTAAGTCTCTGGATAAGTTTTGTTTTATTTTATTTTATTTATTTATTTATTTTCAATGGGCTGTTTCATATATTAACTGAACTACAATTTGTTTTTTTGACGACACACACACACACACATATATATATATATAT
Organism: Acanthosepion lycidas; assembly: GCA_963932145.1. Lineage (NCBI taxonomy): Eukaryota > Metazoa > Mollusca > Cephalopoda > Sepiida > Sepiidae > Acanthosepion > Acanthosepion lycidas. The sequence continues at coordinate 3,524,421 of OZ010608.1, read as the reverse complement.
ATGGATGTATTAAAGTTTATAATGTGTATGGTAATGGGATTGTTTTTAATATGTAATGTATAATTATTATGGTATTCTATGTATCTATGTGTAGATATGTGAATATATGTAATTACACACACACACACACATATACATACATACATACATACATATATATATATATATATATATATATATATATATATATATATATGTTGGATATACCGCTTTTAAACAGGGACAGGTTATTGTGTTACTTGAGAGATTCACATATAAAGATAATTGGCTGAGTATGTAGATGGTTACATTATTCGGACTATTGTCCTCACCTTTTTCGCCATATTTATTACAATGTTTCGGCTGTTGTACGCTCCGGCGTTCTTCAGGGGGTTGGAATGTCGATCTAAACCCTTTATTTCGCTCACTGCGGTAGATTGTTCTAGTTCTACATGCCATGTCTAATGGATGTCAGTTATCATTTATCTCCTGTTAATTCCCCTCTCCAAGTTTTCCACCGCCTTAAACAGGTATTGAACTCACACTCTTTGGCTCCTGTTCGATCTTTGGGTTATGGATCTGTATATTGCGTATGTATTGTATATATGAGTATGTTTAGATATAGATTTACCCATGTATAGTGCTCATATTTATGATTGATGTTAACCATGTGTATTATGTATTTATTATTTGTTTGCGATCTTAGAAATGTGATGTTTCCACTGTGACTGTTATTAATACAATGTATATATGAAAAAGAGAGAGCGGTTCAAAATATATGTTTGACCAATTTAGGTTCTACATGTTAATTTATATAAAATGTTTCTCGTATAGATACAGATACAAATACTTATTGAACTTAAATCTATGAACTTTTAAACTTGGTAGAGATATACTAGATAGTTAATTAGTATTCTATTAACCTTACTTAGTTTTTAAAGTGACTTCGTATCCCGTTAAACCATGATAAGTTTATTTAAATCCTAAAGTTAATGGCGAAATCTCTTCGCTAACAATAATTAATAAGTCATTAACTCACTAACAATTCATTGAATAATGTGATCATTATGTTTAAATTATTGTCAGATGTTGCTAGGCGGTATATTTTCAAAAATGACACATTTTCATTCTCAGGGTGTAATTTTTCTATTCCAGGTAAACTGCAAGACGAAATAAATCCAGTATATACTGAAATTTTTATTTTTATGTTAATTCGTATCCTATTGACCTTACTTAGTTTATTTAAATTACAAATTATAAAGGTTTGGGAGTATTGCTTGTTTTATATACTTTATAATATAATAGGTCTAATTTTTCTTTATATAAATAGATATTTTTATATATATTTTTTTATGTATATCTTAATGTTTTATTTATTTATGGAAAATCTAATGGATAATTATATATTAGAAACACGCACACACACATAATTTCATTAGGAATAGATCTTTTTTTATGTTTAAGTCGAAATCGTTTGCTAGGTTCTGAGTAT
>OZ010608.1:3437950-3520450 GCA_963932145.1 Acanthosepion lycidas | reverse complement strand
CCAGAATAGATTACCGACTACTGGCCTATATATATATATAAATAGTCGAGAAAAATCCAACACTTGCGGCCTGACGATTGCGTCAAGTATGAAACAGACTGTCGCTTCTCAGTGATGACATCAATATTTACTTATATATATATATATATATATATATATATATATATATATATATATATATACGAAGACTGATAAAAAAGTAATGGCACTGGTGCTATAAAAAGAAAACTGCAGCACAAGCCATGGTCATTCATGAACCTTTGTGGTGTGGTGAGACGACCGCACTTTACACACTTTTTTTAATTGGTATAAACAACAGACGCGAGGGAGAACATTATAATTTAGGGCGTATATGCAACAGAGTTCAAGGCCAATTTGTGTCAAGCGTTTCCACTCTGCATACTTTAGTTCCGTTACCATATCAACAATCCAGATACTTTTGGACCATTTTCGTATCTATATATATATATATATATATATATATATATATATATATATATATACAAACACACACAAACACACACACATATATATGTATCAAAATTAATAGAAAGAACAAACAGTTAATAATCTACGATTCTTTAGCATTTATTTTTTAAAAGTACTCGATATAAAGTAAAGCATAATATTATAATATTATTATTTAAAAATATCTTTTCATTGCAAGGCAGAAATTACTATGTTTCAGAACTAAAAATTAAAATTAACAATTTTTGTTCCATTATCAAGCGATCTTGAATAACTTCAGAAAAAAATGATTTACTTTTTTTAACAAAATAGTATTTTATTTAACAGTTTAAGTTGGAAGGGATGGGATTTCAGAATTATAAATGGGTGTTGCCTATTTTGACGAATCAGGGCACAGGTCTAAGCTAAGATGGAAAAGTGAAAATGTAGGTTAAAGGTTCGGTGTACGGGCTTTCGTGTATGAGACGTGTCATTCTGTCTACCTTTGTGGGAACAAATATAAGATACACTAAAGTACAATTAGTTATTTGCATCGAACCACCGGCTAATTTTTATTTATTTAAAAAAAATTTTTCCAAATAAATTTGGATATTTCTTAAAGGGGCTTCAAATATGATTAAATCATATTTTATATTTATATTTTTAATTATAAAGATTTTAAACGCTATATTTACAATCTTTAATGGTACATTAAATATGGTATTGTTAAAATTTAAATTTAAAATTTAGGAATTAAGTACACATTTTTTTAATTGTCATTAGATTATACATATATGATTTTGAAAGTTTTATTTAATATGTTTTAAAGTGAACATAATGCAATGCCTACAAAAGACAGTTATTTCTTTTCGTTGATTTAATAAATCTTTATTTTTAAAGAACTTTATAATAACATTTCGTGTAGACACATAAGACATCTTTTAAATGCCAAAAATATTTAGATAGGGATGTTTGGTTACGATACTCATTGTTTTTGAACGAAACAGGTGCTTGTACCATCCTAATTTAAAATCATTTTTAGTGCTACCAATATAATTTTATTTATGAAACATGAAACGTGAAATTTTTTGCTTAGCGATTTCAACAATTTTTATTATGATCCCTTATAACAAACATAATAATAATAATAATAATAATAATAATGCTCTCATTTGTATTGAGAACTTTCTTAAAAGTAAATGGAACGAACATTAGATTTTTACCCCATCTGTTTTTCTCTCATTTGGATATATATATATATATATATATATATATATATATATATATATATATATATATATATATATTTATACACACAACCAACATGTAACTTCCAAAATACGACTTGGTAAGATAGATAAAATGTGTTATCTTTCCCCCATAAATATGAAATCGGCTATTGCTCAACACTTACTTGAGAATATAGCCTGTGCCAAGTCGTATAAAAAAGTGTGGTTTAAAATCATTCATACGGCTGGTTATATTCTTTTTAAGAAATCAGTTTGTAGATCAGGTTTCTTTGACATATTTTTGTAAAGACGGTTTTTGCCTAGAGTCAAAAGTATTGCTGATAATAATTAAAAAAAGAAAAATGTATTGCTGATATTTTTCTATAAAAATTTATTTTTATACTTTCGTAGTGTTTTGACCTCAGTTTGGGGGTTAACTATTTGCCCATAGCTGAGACCCTAACAGATGCTATCATCCCGGGTCAGGGTGGACCTGAGAACACCACCAATGAAGAGGTGGTTCCATGCTCCGTAAAACGTCCCGATCAGATACTTTGCTGCCGGATGTAGTTTATCGTCATACCCAGGACAAATGTTTGAGAGAGAGAGAGTAAGATAAAGAGGTAACTAGGTTGGTTGGTTGATTTTGTTTAGCGGCATATCAACCTCTAGGATCTATTTAATACCTAAATCTTAATATTTTGTACGCAGTTTTATTTTTGGAGATAATAATGGTTTAGCGGTAAAAGTCTTACTAATTAACCCATAGGTGGGAGTTGGAATGGTGGATTCATATCTTTCCCAAGGATATTTGCATGTAAATAAATATAACGAACACAACTGGAATTGGTTCTCCGATTAAGAATTCCGAGTCATTTTTCATTACACCACCCGCCAATCCAAGCTTACAGAACCTAGGGTCATGCAGGAACTGAACAGATCCGCCGTTGCTTAACTTCAGCGATCGTACTGGAACCGGCGTTTCAAAATGATGTGGCCGTAAGTCAGATTACGAGGAATGTGTGCGTGTGTGTGTCTGAGGGCGAGAGTAAAGCAAATAATGAACTCGGCTGAATATGTAACAAAGAAAGAGAAAGAAAGAAGAAAACAAGAAAATGTGTGTGTGTGTGTGTGTGTGTGTGTGTGAAGATGTGACAGAAAGAGAGAATGGGGTAAAGAGAAAGAGTGGGGGGACGAGGTAGAAGAAACATAAAAATACCGAGTACAAAACCAGAAAAAGAAGGAAAGAAAGAAAGAACGAGACAAGAAAATATGCCATAGATAGATAGATAGATAGAGGCATATGAATATTAAGATAGATAGATAGATAGATAGATAGATAGATAGATACAAACAGAATCAGATAGATAGATAGATAGATAGATAGGAACAGAATCAGATAGATAGATAGATAGATAGATAGATAGATATGACTAGGTTGAGATAGATAGATAGATAGATAGATAGATAGACATGCTTATACTGAGATAGATAGACAGACAGACAGAGAGTGAGATAAAGGAAGCATAAATAAAATAAAGTACAGATATAAAGAGAGTGGTGATGCTGATACGGCTTCAAAAAACAGAAACACAAAGAAAAAGCACGAAAGGAAACAATAGCAGTCGGAGAAGATTTTTGCGAGAGAAGACGAGACATTGAGATATAAATCGGGATAACGCGAGATTTCTCGTGAGAAAGAGCGTGTGGAGAAAATGACAGAAAAAATGTAACTAAAATAGAGACGAGAAATAGAGAACGCGTAGTATCTACAGAAATAGACTGAGACAGAGAAAGCCTAAACATGCATGGATAGCATCAAGCGAAGGAGAAAAAGACAGAGATATTGATAGAGATAAACATTGACAAGCCGAATTCTTAAGAATTTGCAGGTTTTTGTTTAGCGAGCTGAATATTAAAACGTGTGTTTATATCACGCAATTTAGAAAATCTCTGTCAGAAACGTGGTTGTTCGGCAACCTCTTTTTTTTTAGGGCGATTCTTTTCATGATTCAACGTAGTGATTGGTCAAGCGAGTTTCTTCATATGCTCTTCTCGATCTCACATTATTGATGCTCTATTCTTGGGTCTCTTTTGCTGCTTGATATGCCGGAAAAAATGATACAGTGATGAGGGTATATCTTGGATGGCTAAACTGATGTTGTGTCTGTAAATATAGAATGCAAGATACAGATACTGCACGGTTGAATGCACGCTGTAAAGTAGTCGGCTGCAGAAGATTAAAACACAGATGGACATGACAGGGATCATCTTATTTCTAAATGTCAATACCGACAAACGGAAACTGCTACAAATACACATAGAAACACACAAATACAAACTCACATAGACACACACATATATAATATATACACAAACACACACACACATATATAATATATACACAAACACACACACACATATATAATATATACACAAACACATATATAACTATTTATTCGAAGATTATAACATAAATATGTTATAAAATCACTACAAAAATAGCTATTTTGTTTCAATACTTCTGGTGTCATCAAGTGATGGCGTTGAATGTGCATTGAACACCATCACTTGATAAGACATATGGCTATTTTTGTAGTGATTTTATAACATATTTATGTTATAATTTTCGAATAAATAATTATATATATATATATATATATATATATATATATATATATATATATATATATATACACACACACACACATCGTGGGGCTGGAAGTCCGGTTGTTGTTAATAATTAAGATATGTCTTATCAAGTGATGCTGTTGAATGTACATTCAAGGCCATCACTTGAATTTTCTGGAACATATCATGAGAAAATAAGTCTATAGAAATTTAAAATAGGACATAGGAGAAGGCGTGTTAAGCAGAGGGAAACAGACAAGTAACAAATGAGCAATAAAAAAAATCAAGAAACATTCTCCTCTTTGTTCAAATTAATTGATACAGCCGTTTTTCTTTCGCCATACGGTCAGTTTTAGACCCACTGGAGTGACAGGAAGTGATCGATTTCTATTTTTTCCTCAGATTAGGTATCTGGAGTGGTGTGAAGTAACATGAATCTATTTTCGGAGTGAAAATTTGTTTGGCGTGGAGAAGTATTGCGTCATCCGTGATTGCCTCAGATTTTTTATCACGCCCAGACACTTGTCGATTAGTTGTCTTACAGCCATTATTGTATGCGAGAGACGTTGCTACGACGAAGCATATGAAAATTGTAACGCTGCAAGTACACACTGGCAAGCCTTTCCACTGAGCAAATCAAAGTACTATAGATTGGCTCGGAAATTCTTCCATTTTAAGTCCAATCGAGTATCTGTAGTCAATCTGCAAGGAACGACTTCGTGGAATTGGTATACGAAGTATTAATATGTGCAGTGGGTTATGTTTTATTAGAAAAATGTGAAAAAGAAAAAAATAACGGAATTATTCGTTTTGTTTCAAATAATTTGCAGAAGGGTATACTTACAATCAGAACGAGACTGTTTAAACTTCTGAGAATATAATGAGGAAATTCGACTTGGAGAATTTGGCACTTGCAAGACATACTGGAAGTATGGGATTCAGTAGAAAAAGCTTAATTAGTTTCAATGAATAGATGGCTGAATATGGGCAAAAAGGGATTGTAAAAGAAAATATACAGGAATCCCTCGATTAGTGCTGCTAATGTGTACATCAAAAAATACGCAGTGATCGAAAACGCATTAATCGAATAACTTATAGGAAATGATGTAATTTAGACCTCAAATTTTAGTCTCATTCACAATTATTTTCTAGTTTACGTATTAGGTTGGTGCAAAAATAATGACGTAATAATGTCGTTTTTTGATGTTTAAAAATACGTCAAAAAACGACATTATTACGTCATTATTTTTGCACCATCCTAATACTTAGACTATAAGAAGATACAATAAAAATTTTGGTATAAATAATTTCAGGGCACTAATCGAAAACGCATTAATCCAATAGAAACAAAATTGACAAACAAAATAGTAACCCACTTTCCATTTTTAAATATTAGTAATTTTTTTAATTAGACGGTTACTATTTAAAATCAATTTTCAATTACTGTAGTTAATTACTGTTGTTAATTATTGTGGTTAAAATGAACAATGTTTTATTTCACTGATCGAGTATTATGCATACACTAATCGAATTTTGGTATAAATAATTTCAGTTCACTAATCGAAAATGATTTAATCGAGAGATTTCTGTATATAGAACAAAAAAACAAAAAAACAGGAGTTATTGAATGGCTATGGAAGAACCTAGCAGATTAAAGAAATATAGATATTTACTTGACTAGCTGAGTGACGTTGTGACACAAGGTCAGTTTTTAACGTGGGGACCCGAGTGAAAACACTCGGGCCGCTGTTCTAAGCTCGTCTTAGCTGGTCATAGCTGGTCATAGCTGGTCTTGGCTTGTTATAGCTGCTCCAAGCTGGTCAGATCCGGTCCAAGCTAGTCGTAGCCGTGATACCTCCAGCACAAGGACAGAGATTAAAGAAGTATATATGGTTTCCATTTTTCAAAAAAGGAGAGTGTTGGAATAATTCTTACACATTTAATAATAAAAAATTAAATATTTTTTATCAGTTCTCCGTGCTGTTAAATTTGTCTTTTTCAAGCAAGTTTAATATGAATCTATGGCAAAATCTCAATAGACAAAAACCCAGTGGACAAAATCCCAGCCACTTATCACAAAAGTGGACAGCATCCCAGTCTCATATAAGATTAGTTAATAAGATTGGTTTGGTTTCTTTTACGGCATATCAACCAGAATGGGTTATTTAATGCCGACAAGATTTTTACTGCTGGTAATATTTTTTTTCCAAAATGTATTGCTGGTAATACTTTTTTCTTCACAAATGTATTGCTGGTAACATTTTTTCCCAGAAGGTATTGCTGTTAATAATTTTTCCTCAAAGAATTTATTGCTGTTATTAAAACCTATTTTTACAATTTCATAGTGTTTTGACGCCATTTTGGGGGTTAAATATTTACCTATAGCTGAGTGCTATCACCCTGGGTCAGGGTGGACCTGGGAACACCAGGATTTAATAGGTGGTTCCACGTTCCTCAAAACCTCCTGATCAAAGATCTTCCTGTCGGATGTAGTTTATCGTCTTACCCAGGAAGCAGATATATCATCATACTCAGGTCAGGTAATAAGATTAGGTCTAATTTTTTGGATTTTATTACTTGCCTCAATTTGACATTCAAACTTGAATTCAAATTTCCTTTAATTCTCAATGTTAAATTTATTTATTTTTATATATGTGACTTTTATCTATGGGACTGGGATTTCGATCACATTGAGGCAAGAATTTTGGCCTCTACGTTTTTGTCCGCTACAATTTTATTCGCTGGAATTTTGTCCACTGGGATTTTGTCCTGTTACCGTTTATTATCATTATCGACCGATGCAATTTTAAGAGCAGCTTTTTTGTTGAGAGCCTTCTAATTTATTTAGCGCAATGACACCATCTTACCCTGATGCTAGCAAACGGCATATAACAACTGTTTTATTTGGCTTACTTGCGGCCATTTTGTTTTCACGTTTTTGTTAAATGTTTTCTCTTTCTTTTCAGCGTCATTTTGGTTGAAAACAACCCTAATCTTTTGGGAAGCCAAAATTTGTATTTTTTCTCTTGGTTTCCTTAATTTAATACAACGTAATTCAATTGTTAACAGCACAAAAGGAATACGTAGAATAGGGACTTCATTATAACCTCTAAAAGTGCGGAAAATAAGACAGAAATATAAACTCAATAAAGTCCAAGATGCGAACGACAAATTAATGAAAAAAGAAAGTTTAAAAATCTAGGAAGTGTTTCAATAAATGATGGAAGATCTATACCGCGCAGAAAGTGCCTCCCAAAAACGAAGCAAATTACAAAGAGACAGGAAAATATATGGCAATGAATATTGGACAATCTTCTCACAGATGAAGTGAAAACTGTAAGCAGCAGAAATGTGGTTCTACAGAAAGATGCTGAAAATTTCGTGGACGGATCACGTAAGAAGTGTTAAGGAAAAAGGGATCAAAAAGGACACTCAAGATATGAAAGATGTAAATGAAACAGGATAAAAAAGGTCAATTAAAATATGAAAGATGTAAATGAAACAGGATAAAAAAAAGGTCACTCAAGATATAAAAGATGTAAATGAAGCAGGATATAAAAAGGACACTCAAGATATGAAAGATAAAATAGAACGAGATCAAAAAAGGACACTCAAGATATGAAAGATGTAAATGAAACGGGATCAATAAAGGACACTCAAGATATAAAAGATGTAAATGAAACAGGATATAAAAAGGACACTCAAGATATGAAAGATAAAAATAAAACGAGATCAAAAAAGGACACTCAAGATATGAAAGATGTAAATGAAATGAGATCAAAAAAGGACACTCAAGACATAAAAGATGTAAATGAAACAGGTTCAAAAAAGGATATTCAAGATATGAAAGATGTAAATGAAACAGGATCAAAAGGACACTGTCATGTATTTGCTTCAGCCAGCTAGGTATGTCGCGCGTTGCTTTCCCTTGTTTTTCTTTCCCTCTAACCGCCCAGTGATTATCAGATTCTCCAAGCCCACCTTTCTTATTATGTGTACCCAAAACTTCAGCTGCCTCTTCTTCTTGTTAAGTATAAGCTTCTTCCTTGTTTGTATCCTCTCCAAAACCTCATCCTTGCTCACATGTGCGGTCCATCATATCCTTAGCATCCTTCTGTAGAACCATAACTCTGTTGCCGCGAGTCACTTTTTCATCTTTGGGGAGATCGTCCAACATTCTCTGTCGTAAAGGAGGACAGATATCACGTAGCAGTTCAGTACTCTTTTTATTTGTTGTCAAAGAAATCCTCCTGTCTCGTAATACTCTGCCTAGTTTTTAGAATGCATCTTTTTTGCACTGTTTTTAATTCTTGCGTTGTATTTTGTCTTTGTATTGGGATAGCCAAAGTCAAAATACAACGCAAGAATTGAAAACAATGCAAAAATTTAAACAAGTTACTTTCAAAAGAATTATACTGTTATTCCTCTGAGCACCTTACAAAAAAAGATTTTATTTGCAGCTAGAGTTCTTTTAAATGCTTTTTGTGAACAGATAGACATATTTGAAGGAAACAGCATGAGAACTTGTAAAATTGTTTCGAGTCAAAGAAGCGTCAAAAACAGGTTGTCAAAAATGTCCTTTCAATCATGTGGAGATTCGGTACTGGTCAGGTTTTAATCCTGCTTCCATTGTTATGGCGACGATTTTCTTCTTTGACTGGTGGAGTTTGGTCTTTTCCTATTGTTTCCACGGGGGTAGGGCGGGTGCATAACCACTGTAACACCTGAAGCCACATATTTTTTTTCAGCCTATGCAATTTGGCGTAGGTGCTACTGACTTCAATTTCAAATTTCCGGTTGTCCGTTTCCGGTTGCGGTTTCCCGACAAAGGCAGTTTTTCGAACCATTTTTTTAAATTTTATTTTTTATAAAACGTCTAACCTCCTAGGTGAATGGGATAGTTTCAGCTTTCTGACGATATTTTGATGCTAAAGTTCCCCCAATACAAGACACAAGCTTCATTTATGATATAAAAAAAAAGTTAGGCCTCGATATGAAAAGAGATTGGAGAAAGTGAAGATTTTGACGATATGTAGGATAGAAAACAGTTGACCTTTGGCATGAAGGTATTAAGCTAGTAATGTCTTAGGAAGCATTCACGCGGGAGCCTGTTCCACAGATTAACAGTTTTTGGGGAAAAGCTGTCTTACATTTGGAATACGGGGAAACGCAGATGATTCCAATCCTTGACGTGACGTGATTTAATTTTAAAGGTCTGGACTAATGAACGAATGGAGCGTTCATCTGAACATTTTACATGAAAATAGCGATAGGCTGGAAATGTTGCGTCTACGGGAAAGAGGATACGGAGTGGAGAATAAATCTTCTTCAAGAAGACCGCATCAAAGATTTTGAACTCAAGACTGGAAAATGAAGGTTGTGTAGCGCCAGTAATACTCCAGTTCTGACGTAATGTAACATTTATAACGATAAATCCGTGGCTGGCAATAAAGTCACAATTTTTGCTAGGAAAAAAGTCACGCTTAGTTTTGCGTGTTACGTATTTAATACATATGTAAACACTGTAGCAGATTTTTGAACCACGCTTATTATATTGTCAATACTTTCCATGGCAAAAGGCATAAAAAGAATTATTCACTAAACTCAAGTATTGTTGATCCACAAGAGCACTGAGGTCTAAGATTTACACTATTCAAGCTATTTTCAGGGTTAGAGGCAAAAAAGTCTGCATTTCATTTGACAGTTATCTACCCTTCACCATTACATAGTGCGTCCTGGGTAAGACGATAAACTACATCCGGCATCCTGGGTAAGATGATAAACTAGGTCCAGGGTTAGAGGCAAAAAAGTCTGCATTTCATTTGACAGTTATCTACCCTTCACCATTACATAGTGCGTCCTGGGTAAGACGATAAACTACATCCGGCATCCTGGGTAAGATGATAAACTAGGTCCCACGGTAAAGCCTCTGATCACGAAAATTTGAGGAGCGTGGAATCACCTCTTAATTGCTGAGTTTTGCGTGTGACATATTTTAGTGCATATGTAAAAAACTGTAGCAGATTTTTGAACCACGTTTATTATTGGCAATAATTTTCATGGAAAAAAGGATAAAAAATTATTCACTAAATCCAAGCATTGTAGATCCACAAGAGCACTGAGAACCAAGATTTCTACTATTCAAGCTATTTTCAGGGTTAGGGGTAAAAAACGTTTATGCTTCATTTGACAATCAAAATGTATTATGTAAGGTCATTACTGTATATAAATTTGAAGGTTTATTTGACCAATTTTAGTACTGGAAAATGTTAATTTTATTGTGATGAATAGTTACAAGCGAGAGGGGAGATGCGATGTGTTTATTTTATTACCATACATGGCAAAATATTGCCTCTATAACTCTGTGGCTGGTAATAAAGTGACAGAAAAAAGTTAAAATTTTGGTTATGAAAAAAGTCACAACTTTGTTTTACAAGTGACAAGTTTCGTCTACATGAACCCATTGTAGAACATCATCCTGGGTATGACGATAAACTACATCCGCGTCCTGGGTAAGACGCTAAACTACATCCGCGTCCTGGGTAAGACGATAAACTACATCCACGTCCTGGGTAAGACGATAAACTACATCCGCGTCCTGGGTAAGATGTTAAACTACCTCCAACAGCAAGGCCTCTGATCAGGAGGTTTTGAGGTGCGTGGAACCACTTCTTAATTGCTGGTGTTCCCAGGTCCACCCTGACCCGGGGTGGTAGCACCTGTTAGGGTCCCATCTATGAGCAAATAGTTAACACCCAAACTTGCGTAAAAATAGGTTTTAATACCAGAAATACTTTGTAATAAAAAAATTATTACCAGCAATAATTTTTGAAGGAAAAATTATTATCAGCAATAATTATAATTTACAGTGAAACATATCCTGTTAGAGTTTGTAGATTTTGATCTTGTGCAAACAAAATATTACCAAGTGAGTAATTTTTAAAAAATGGCAAAAATAAAACCATCCAAGATTGTAAATTTCCTAAAAGAAGTTGGATTATACTAAAAAATATGAGTAACTGAAAAATGGTTCAAATATATATATGTATACATAAACACCTTTTTTACCAAACTATCGCTATGAATTTATTTAAAAAATTTTGTTGGCATTAAATGACCTACTGAGCTTGGTATGCCATAAAACAAAACACCCAACCATTGTAGAATATTTTTGAACAATGATTATTATTGTCAATAGTTTCTATATCAATAAATTAGCCTCCAGGATAGTGACTTATTGCAACTTCTCGGACTAACGTTTTCTGTTAACATGCATTGGAAAGAGTATATAGAATTCATTACTAAGCCTGCAGCTAAGAAAGTTGGTTCACTGTGTCATGCCAGTAACATTTAATAACATGCTAGTAATTTAATAACAGTGAATTGTTTTCTAGTGTGTCTGAGTGAGAGTGTTAATGTTAATGCTTGTTAATACATACGATGTATATACAGTATACATACATAAAAAATGTTTTGTGTGTATGTACGTACATGTGTAAATGACATATATGTAAGAATTAAATACTACAGAATTTTAGAAATAACAAAGTGGGGTATGGCCTAAAATCAGTTGGGAACCACTGAGTTAGGGTTAAGGATACTACAGTTAGGGGTAGAGTCAGAGTCAGGGTTAGGGTTAAACAATGTGTATTAATGAAAGACACAGAAACAGTGCTAACAGTGTTCTGTTTCTTTATTTCCTGTGACAAAAAAAAGTCACAATTATGGCTAGGAAAAAAGACAGAACTTGGATTTTACAAGTGACATGTTTGGTATTCATGAACCCATTGTAGAAGATTTTTAAACCTCGTTGAATATTTTCTATGGCAAAATGCACTATTGTTTCACTCCGTCACCATTTTGCTTCATATATATTTTTTTCTCAAACACACGGAAAAAAGGAAGTGACGTTTCACATACGGCTTGCTTACAAGCAGAATTGTTCATAACCATTTTTGGTTCTCACCCGGCGAGGTGCAGTTGAAATGCACCAAAACGAAGTTTCATCTTTGTAGTGAGTAAACTGATTTTGTCTATATAATAAAATTATATATATATATATATATATATATATTCATTTGGTAATCTAAAAGGTTGAAAAGAGTAAGCAAAACTTCATTGTCATCAGTGAATTAAGCACTCTGTGAGGCATTGTGTGAGGCAGCAGGGAGTCGATTTTTTTCTAATCTGTTTTGCATATAATCGCATTTCTGCATCCATAAGCAAAAGATAAATGCAGGTGAGTCTATCTGTCATCTTTGTTCTTCTTTTCCTCACAAATTCCATCATTCATTTTTATTACTGCAATTCTGGTGCGTTATTCTTGACACCGGTGTAGACCGCATTTTTTATTTCTGTCGAAAAAGCCGTTTCAGTGAATTCTATTTGCGCTTAATGAATGCAAATGTGCCGAATACATAAAACAACACTGAGGTTAACATAGATAGCATTGACAGCCATCTTGTTTATTCGCTATGAGAGAGAGAGAGAGAGAGAGAGAGAGAGAGATAATTCAATCATTAGTCTTCTCCTGGTGTTCGCGTAATGCATATATATATATAAGAAATATTTTAAACGAGAGAAAGCTTACTAATCTAACAAAGTAATTAAATTACACCCAAGTACACAACGAACGGTAAAAAAGACAATTATCGATGTCAACCCATACAAAGATAAAGTAAACTTAATTCAATATTAAGAAAGCTAAAAAAAATATCGTTAGACGTTGAGAGTTAAAGACGAGATTCACTTACGATTGGGAGTTAATATATATATATATATATATATATATGTTTTTTTTTCTCTTGCCTTTTTAATTATCAGCTGTCCATTTCAAAATGGTTGCATCCGAAGACAGAAACTGTACTTAATTGATTTAGCTGGCACTAAATCAATTTCGGTAATTTTTGATACCTATCAATTCCTTGTCTGCGGCGCATTGCAACTCGTGAACGTATCAACAGTGTCAGCGAGAATCGTTCGATTAATTTAATTAGTAAAGAGTTAAATGTCAACTCAACTTGAACCGCGGTGTCGATTGTCACAAACGTACAATATAATTATAAAGTTAGTAAGTTGTTTAACGTTATGATAATATTTCTTTCTTATTTTCTTTTATAGAAAGAACCGCCATTTTTGTAACATCCGTGGAAACATGGCGTGATAAAGTAACCAACATGGCTGTATGCATCTCCTCTGCTAACGTCGTCCGTCCTCAGTATGACGATAAACTACATCCGCGTCCTGTGTATGACGATAAACTACATCCGCGTCCTGGGTAAAACGATAAACTACATCCGCGTCCTGGGTAAGACGATAAACTACATCCGCTTCCTCGGTAAGACGATAAACTACATCCGCGTCCTGGGTATGACGATAAACTACATCCACGTCCTGGGTATGATGATAAACTACATCCGCGTCCTGGGTAAGACGATAAACTACATCCGCGTCCTGGGTATGACGATAAACTACATCCGCGTCCTGGGTAAAACGATAAACTACATCCGCGTCCTGGGTATGACGATAAACTACATCCACGTCCTGGGTATGATGATAAACTACATCCGCGTCCTGGGTAAGACGATAAACTACATCCGACAGCAAAGCTGTTTTGAGCAGCGTGGAACCACTTCTTAATTGCTGCTGTTTCCAGGTCCACCCGGGCTCGGGGTGGTAGCACCTATTAGGGTTTCAACTATGGGTAAATAGCTAACCCCCAAACTGTATGTACTAATACGAGCAATAATTTTTTTGAGTAATAAATATTACCAGCAATACTTATTTGAAGGTAAATTTTACCGGAAATACATTTTTATAAATAATTCTTACCAGCAATATATTATTGCCAGCAATACATTTTTAAAGAAAAAAAATATTATCAGCAGAGAGGATCCCCAGACGAGGCTGTGTCGAAGGGCAGAGTGTTATCTCGGGAAGTAGCTATTCGGCTCCGTTTTATACGAGGTCTACGGGGAATTTTTGACCGAGTCTACAGGCTCGATGCCCCATATTAAATTCGGCTTTGTTCCACATCTCACCGCGTGCGACTGTTGGTGAATATCCTGCAGTTAAAGATTGGTCTCCAGCTGTGCTGGTCAAACTCTCTGTCTCCGGGTAGAGAGGATCCACAGACGAAGCTATGTCGAATGTCAGACTTTCGTCTCGGGAAACAGCTACCCAACCCTGTTTTATACGGGGTCTCCGAGGAATTTTTGGCCGAGCCTACAGGCTCGGATACCCCATATTAAATTCGGCCTTGTGCCACATATGACTGCGTGGGGCGGTTGGTAAATATCCTGCATTTGGAGATTCATTGTGAAGTTCACTTGACTTCTAGAAGTTGACTACTTCTTGTACGCACCGCTGGCGAATCTTATACCTGTTGTTGGTGTCCTAAGTATTATCGTTCATTACGTACCTTAGTGTGATTATTCTATTCAGTAAGTTTCCCTAGGTTACAACAATAACCCATTGAGATTGATATGCCGTAAAAAAAAAGAAACAACCCCCCACCCAAACAACCAAACCATCTACCAACGTCGTATTCGATGACTGAGTCATGTACATCTAATGAATGACGTTTGTGTTCTAAATGGTATGTTCGGCGATGTGTTTACGGGACACCGTTTGATAGACTACAGTTCAAGGACATCTTTGAGAGGGACCAGAAACTCACATCAACCACCCAGGTATTTGAAATGACCACACATATATATATATATATACATGTTAAAAATTAAATAAATATAGCACTGCATAATACCTACGTAATTTCGAAATTTTCAAATAGAATGGGCATGTGGGTAATTAAAAAAAAAAAAAAATTTTTAATTCTTCAAAGTATGAATAATTGACACATTTTTGTGAAATGGCAAAAAATTTCTTATGGCTACGAATTCTCTGTAGACCACTCGAAATTCTCTGTGGACCACCGGTGGTTCGCCTGGACCACCTTGAGAAACTCACAGATATTTTAGTAAATATTTCTCAACGCAGTTACATTAACACTATTCATTTCGATGGACTCCAGTTTGGGTAAAGTGAAATTATATTGCCTGTAATAGGCCGTTCAGTGGATGTTCAGTTTGTGCAATTGTTATTGGCGCCAATGCGGGACGTTAGCATTGCGAGTTCAAATTTTGGCTAAAGTCATTTAATCTCTCTTTCGTACAAACACATTTACAAAAGACAATCATATTTCCTCATTCCAGCTATTGGTCACTCTATCCTTGGATGGCAACCCGTTTAAGAGAAGAAAAATGATGAATGTCTAATCAAGGAGAAGATAATGGGAAGCCATTTCTCTATCTTTCCCCAAATATGAACAAGTGATAATTCTCATTTTCACGGTTTATCACGAATTCATAATCTTATATACTGGTGAGGAATAATTGACCCCAATTTTTTTCCAGCGTGGCTGCCTAAAAAGTGATGCGTGTGTGGTGTACAAGAGGGTGAAGTCAATCCGTCAATATATATATTGGTGTTGACATTGAAGTCAACACCAAGCGTCTGCTTCATGCTTCATGCTTAAATGAAATCTTCATGCCCTGAAGTTTGAGTTATATATATATATATATATATATATATATATATATATATATATATAGTGGCCAAACACACTAAGCGGATCACACACACACACACACACAAATTCACCATACAAAATAAATTCTGTTACAGTATAGATTTCTTTATAATTATATAATATATACTACATACGTATATAAAACGAATATATACACATACTGGCATAAAGAAACACGCTAGACGAACCACACGCGAACACGCACACGCGAACCGTACACACCATACAAAGTCCGTGTATATATATATATATATATATATATATATATATATATATATATATATAAAGAAATATAGTCTTAAGGTGTGCTATATTTATGGAATAAAGTGCTCAATATCAGAGATAGAGCGTGTGTAAATATAAAAGTGAACATAGAAGTCAACACTTAGAGGCGACAGTCTGTTTCATGCTATATGCAATCGTCAAGCCACGTGTGCTGTTATTTTTCTCGGCTATTTATATATATACGGGTTGCACCACTAACCCGTATATATATAAATAGCCGAGAAAAATAACAGCACACGTGGCTTGACGATTGCATATAGCATGAAACAGACTGTCGCCTCTAAGTGTTGACTTCTATGTTCACTTTTATATTTATATATATATATATATATATTTATATATATATATATATATGTGTGTGCTATAAAGAGATAAGATCAAAGACCTCATCCTCATTCTCCCCTTTCTCTGACCAATCATAAATTATTGTTTTATAACATCTTAAGCAAAGGAAGATTTTTCCAGCAGTCGAAGAACAAATTGAATTGATACACACACAAAAACAATGATTAAAGATGAGAAAACAGGAAAAATAATTCCTTTAACTGATATGTGGAAATAACCATTCTTCGTGCAGGTCTTAGAGCCATGCAGGAGAGTTGGGATCACTACTGCCTTGTAAACTAAGATTTCAGTGACAGTTATGTTGTCACGATATTGGAAAAAATTAATACAACTTGTTTAAATTAATTCCAGTTGAATAAATATAAACTATCTTGTGGCTGTCCGTTGTGGTTGAGTATGATGGTCATGTTTTGTGTACTTCTGTCAATTGTATTTGTGGACCCAGAGAAGTCAAATGAGACTGATTTTTGTTTGAACGATCCTTTGACATTGAGGACAGGTTAATTTGGATTGTAGATTCAGCCTTAGTTGTCTTTCTTTTCGACATTTTTTTTCTTCAAGTTCGGCTGATCGTTTTGATTCAAAGATTGTTGTTCCTTCTCTGATAATAATACACCTCTTAATACAGCTTTTAATCTCTTCTTTTGATCTCTTTTCTTCTGATTCCCTTCCTTGAGATGAGAGCAAAAGATTTGCATTGGTAACCGGTTGTCATCCATTCAAGACAGATGCCCATTCTATCAAAGAAACTAAGCTTCCGACGGCTCCGCTCTCAGGATCAATGCTATATTCAAGATTCTTCACCACGGAAAGGTAACGATCGAAGAAGAAGCCACCACTAATAATGTAAAAGAAAAAAATATTAATGAGCAGAAGTTAAATATATGGCGATAATTACTGAGCTTAAATTTAGTATAAATGAAAATACCGTTTTAGACTCAATAGCACCAATGTTCTATCTGTCTATATTTCTGAGATGAGGTATTATGTATACTATTTGCATTATTTGGATTATTGTCCTCATCTTTGTCGCCATATTTATTACAACGTTTCAGCCCTTTAGTATCTTTCTATATTTCTGAGATGAGGTATTATGTACACTATTTACATTATTCGGACTATTGTCCTCATCTTTGTCGCCATATTTATTACAACGTTTCGGCCTTTCATTATCTGTCTATATTTCTGAGATGAGGTATTATGTATACTATTTACATTATTTGGATTATTGTCCTCATCTTTGTCGCCATATTTATTACAACGTTTCAGCCCTTTAGTATCTTTCTATATTTTTGAGATGAGGTATTATGTACACTATTTACATTATTCGGACTATTGTCCTCATCTTTGTTGCCATATCTATTACAACGTTTTGGCTGTTCAGTATCTGTCTATATTTCTGAGATGAGGTATTATGTACACTATTTACATTATTCGAACTATTGTCCTCAAGAACACATGGCATAGTGGATAAAGGCGTTAGTTATATCCAGTGATAGGACCCAAAGAGTGTGAGTTCAATACCTGGTTGGAGAGGGGAATTAACAGGAGATAAATGATGACTGACACCCATTAAACATGGCACGTGGAACTCGAACAGTCTACCCCAGTGAGCAAAATAAAGGGTTTAGTTCGACATTCCAACCACCTGAA
This sequence comes from Acanthosepion lycidas, assembly GCA_963932145.1. NCBI lineage: Eukaryota > Metazoa > Mollusca > Cephalopoda > Sepiida > Sepiidae > Acanthosepion > Acanthosepion lycidas. The sequence continues at coordinate 3,502,270 of OZ010608.1, read as the reverse complement.
GGCGACACAAATGAGGACAATAGTCTGAATAATGTAAATAGTGCTAATGTTCTAACAGATAAATTACCTCTTTTGAAGGGGTCACTATTTGTAACCATTACATTACTTTTCTTCCTCCCCCTATCACGGCAAAATGGCACAAAGATCTCAACGCTGATTTAGGTATTTTCTTTAATATGGCATTGTGCAGCACAAGGTTAGATGTGAAGGAAAGCAACGGAAAGAGGTACGTACAATGGAACTTCAATTTAACGGACTAATAAGGGGGAGGGTCGTCCGTTAAAGCCGTTTGTTCATTAATTTGAAGCTCTTTTTTGTGGCCTATAATAACCCAGTACAGTACAAAATTATTGTAAATAAATGCAAATACTTTATATACGTATATGTATTTTATTTTGAAGTTGCTGTATACTTTTAAATAAAGTTTGAAAAGTTTTAAAGTTTTCCTAAACTTACATTTAAACATTGCAATGATGATCTAATATTGTTGTGAAAGTCTTGTGATCGTATAGTGGGTCCTCGCCGTATTAATTACTGGAAGCCATGGAACTCCTCCAAAGCAGTGCTGGTGCTTGGGAGGGGTGATAATGGCGGGCTAACGGCAGAAAGTTGTTGTTGGAGCGGTGTTGTTGTTGTTGTTGGTTGTAGTGGCGAGTTGGGTGGGGGTTATCATGAGCCGCCTGTTTAGGTTGGAAGAATGAATGCAATTTTAATTGTTTGCCAGTTTGATACTGTTCCCGAATTATTCCTTTAATGTTGATAATACGCCTTACTTTCCCGATTCTTGGTCACATCAACAAATTTTAGGAGAGTCTCAACAGAATCAGGCACGTAGCCATTCTCGATAGTTCAATTACTTCTTCCTCCGAATCACTACTGCTAGGGAAGGGCTTGACAAAAATAATACTATATACTGAACCCAAATCAGTATAAAATGTTCAAGAGACGATGCATGTGTATACCTGACAAGTGCTCAAGTAAACTGCAGCAGCGGCAGCTATTACCAGAACTACCCGTCCCTGTCTGTTGATTGCGCCAGCAAACAATAGCGACCAATTCTGAAACTAACGGACTTACTTTGCGTTTTGAGTTACTGCCGGACACTAAATCAGGAATCCTTTGGTTCTGGGGCCGTTAATTCGAGGTTTTACTGTATGTTGCTGTTTCTTTTGTCATTTCATCCCAAGTAAGGCAATAAAGCCACTAAGACTAGCAAGAATAATAAGAAAAAAAACATTATTAAGAATCGAGAACAATAAAAGAAGAGGCAACACGAAGATAGTATAACAAAGATTGAATTTTTGAAGGTCAGAATTATAAGGGAAACAAGGAAAGCTACAAGAGAGTTCCACAAGAAAGAAGTGCTATAAAAGGATTATATTTTTAATATAGAAATTAAGTAACAGAATTGTTTTGTCAGTTTCAATATAAAAATTAATTTCCAAATTTCAGTGGGATATTAATATTTGTGTCTAAACGAGTCACCCGTCTTTGTTGTTACTATCACTAGATTTTTTAAGGCTGAGCGAAAATTCAGTCAGTCAGTTATATGCCATACGCTTAGGTGATCATGTATCTTTCGCAACATGACTGACGAGGCAGATTTTTTCTCGCAGTAGGTTGCCATTTATTTCTGCGGTAGATCAGTTGCCATCCAAGAACCCGACCTGTCCTGCTATTTACTCATAGCTGGGGTGGAGGGGGGTAGAAGAAGAGTATTAATACCTTTCCCAAGGGTATTAGTACGTAAATGAATGTAGTAGATTCAACTGGAATTCGACTCTCCGAACCTCAATCCGAGCCGGCACGGTGGAGTAATGGATAGCGGTTTGGATTGAGGAATCAGAGAGCCGAGTTCGAATTCCATTCGAATCCATTACATTCACTTACGTGCTAATACCCTTGGGAAAGGTATGAATCCTCTTCTCCCTCCAGCTATGGGTAAATAGCAGGACAGACTGGGTTCTATAGCCTTGGATGGCAACTAGTCTAGGAGAAGGAAAACTCTGAATTCAGCACCTGCGGAGGGTCGTTTGAGTCCCCTGGGACCTTGTAGCTCACCAGGTCTCTGTAATCGGCCCTTCAAAAAGTGTGGATGGTCCTGCACGAAACCTTCACCACTATAATCAAATCTCATGTGCTGTCGACGGCCTGTCAGTTTCCTGGGAACTGATCTGAAGCCTATACTTGCGAGTTTGGGGACCCCTTGTGATTTCCAAATTCCCATGAAACTCCAATATTCACCCTGGGTGAATGCCGTTACAAGACTAGAAGAAGAACCCGAGCCGCTATCCATTACTCCACCGTGCCGCCTCACATTAATCGTCAGTCAGTTATATGCCATGCTTGATCATGTATCTTTCGATACGTGACTGACGAGGCAATTTTTCCTGCAGTAGGTTGCCATCTATTTCTGCGGTATACCAGTTGCCATCCATTGCTATAGAACCCTGTCTGTCCTGCTATTTGCCTATAGCTGGGGGGGGGGGGAAGAAGATTCATACCTTTCCCAAGGGTATTAGCACCTAAGTGAATGTAATGGATTCAACTGGAATTCCTCAATCCTAGCCACTATCCATTACTCCACCGTGCCTCCTAAAAATTGGTTTTAAAATTTTAAACTGGTAAAACGTTACTGAGAAGAAAGGACGTAAAAAGTGATTCAGATATACGGAATATGTAAAGTGACATTGCATTTGAGTTTTTGTGGAAGATCGTATTTGATAAAGAAGCAGAAAGCAGGAATAGAATTCCACGAACGAAAAGTGCGTGAAAAAAAAAGTTTTACACTATTTACATTATTGTCCTCATTTTTGTCGCCGTATTCATTACAACGTTTCGGCCGTTGTACGCTCCGGCCTTCTTCAGGTGGTTGTAATGTCAAACTAAACCATTTATTTCGCTCCCTGGGGTAGACTGTTCTAGTTCGACGTCAGTTATTTGATAATTTGTTAATTCCCTTCTCCAAGTTCTCCACTTAACCGGGTATTGAACTCACACTCTTTGGGTCCTGTCGCTGGATCCAACCAACGCCTTTATCCACTGTGCCATGTGTCCTTGAGGACATCTGGGTATGAATTTCTGGGTATTATAAACCTATTGTCCCCAGCAACCTTTCTACTAGTGCTCATATTGCAATTTTTTTGCTGTTATCATTACACGTTTTTACCAGAGCTCATATTGCATTTTATTTATTATTGCTTTTCTCTGGCACTACTTATTACTGGTTCCTATATTGTATTCATTTCTATGCTTGGTCGGCTTAGGAAAGTTTTAGGATAGAACTTACGGTACATTTAGTCAATTCATCTGTAAAATGACGACACCTTGTCATTCTAGTACTGCGTTTAAATTCACAAAGTTTAGGTTACAAAGGGGAAATTTAATTTTGCGCGAGTCTTTCATATGAGGATAGTCTGCCACTCTTAGTATTTATATAAGCGTCGCTTCGTACAACACAAGACAAAAAATATGAAAAATATGGAGTAGAAAGATGTAGAAAGTGTTATGAGAGTCTTTTAAGTGGATGTCTGCGCAGAAACAATTAGTATTTGACATTTGGGTTTTCGTGAGTTTTGCTGATGCCCTTAAGCAAATAAGAAACTTTGCATTTCACCAAGAAGGCAACAATTTGAATAAAACTGTCAGAAATGCAGTGAAACAATTACGAGTGTTTTATTTTCGATTTATTTTACTTTTAGTTATGATTTAAAAATCCATTTGAAAATAAATAAAAGAGAAACATTTTACCTTGGGTTTAGAAACGGAAAGAACAAAAGAAAGAAAACTGTTAAAAAATAAATAAATAAACGAAAAAAAAAATTAAACAATATAAATAAAATAAAATAAAAAATCGGAAAAGAAAATGAAAACATGTCTAAGAGTGAGTTAATTACTTTGACGATGCGCGTCTCCGTGTGAAACCTTAGAGAATTGATTTGATTTCAACGAGTGAGGACGGGTTAGCGAAATTATTTGCTGACATGAAGTGGAATATTCGCAAAAAAAAAAAAAAAAAAAAATGGAGAAATATTACAAAACAGTTTTGCCGTCACGTGATCCCCCTCCTCCCACCACCTCTTTCTTTTTCATTCCATTCCTTCTTTTGCACCGTGGACAAAAGAGCACTCCAGGAGAGCAAGGAGATCGCGAGGACATATTTAAAGTTGTTACCAAAGAGGCAACGAAATTCAACAACATAACGATCCTCTTTATGTGCCGTGTCCCTCGTCATGACGTATGCGATCATGGCTCTCCACAACTTCCCGTCCCGTATAGCTCTTAATAAAATTTGCTTTTTTGAGGGGGCGGAATAATGAAACAGCGGCTCGGATTGAAGAATCGGAGAGCCGAGTTCGAATTCCAGTTGAATCCATTGCATTCATTTACGTACTAATACCCTTAGGAAAGGTATGAATCTTCTCTACCCAGCTATGGGTAAATAACATGACAAACCGGGTTCTATAGCCATGGGTGGCAACTGGTCTAAGAGAAGGACAACTCTAAATTCAAAACCTGATCCTCCAGATTGGGGGTTGTGCAGTAGGCGAACAGCCGGCTAGCTTAAAAAACAAAACTAGCTTGTTATAGAAACCGCAACGATATCCTGCAGCCCTATATATATATATATATATATATATATATATATATATATCAAGGAATTTAAAAGGCATTATATATGTATTTTGTGTTATTTCTCCTAAGTCCTGTTCCACCATCTATTAAACGCAAGTTCGTTAAGTATTTTATGCGTTGCTTTCCTCTGTAAAACTTACCCGTGGGTATTAGATTTTCCAAGCCATCCTTCCTCATGAAATGCTCTAGAAATCGCAGTATGAGTTTCCTTTTTGTTTCAATCTTCTCCAAAACTTCGTTGTTACTCACATGATCGGTCCATGGTTATCCTCACCATCCTCCTGTAGAACACCAATTCTGCTGCTGCAAGCCTCCTCTTAATCTCCCAGCATTCACACCAATGCAGGAGGACATAGAATGTGTGGTTGTCAGCAAAAGAGTCAATCCAAGGAGTGAGTTGCATATTAGGGACGTCAAATCTGAGTAGTGCAGCAGAAGGCGACGGGAAAAGTCACGAAAATATCAGACGGCACATGAGAATAGTGAAAGAAGTTTTCCTGAAAGTAAGCAACTTATGAAGAGATATGAAAATATCCTTAGAAACAAAATAAAGAGTATGATTTTTATATTACGTGTCATTTCAGGACGTAGGCGATCGTGGCTCTCCACTTCAACCATCCCTTGTAGCTCTCAATAAATTTCGTCCCTCTGCCACCTACCCCAGGACAGGTTCTATAATCCACTTGCTTAAGCCTGCCAGGTACGTCATGCGTTGTTTTCCTTTGTCTCTCTTCCCCTCTATTCGGCATTTAAGTATCTGATTCTCCAGGTCCTCTTTTCTTATTATGTGTCTCAGAAATTTCAGCTACCTCTTCCTGATGCTAATTATGTCTCCTCCTTGTTTGCATCCTCTCCAAGATCTCATCGTTGCTCACACACTCGGTCCATCATATACTTAGCGTCCTTCTGTAGAACCATACCCCTGTTGCCTCGAGTCACTTCTTCATCTTTGAGGAGATCGTCCAACATTTGCTACAGTAAAGGGGGACTGATTTCACGTAACAGCTCAGTGCTCTTTTCTTTGTTACCAGAGAGATCCTCTTGTCTCGCAATACTCTGCTCAGTTTTTGGAATGCGTCCTTGGTCATCAGAATACGTCAACGGATCTCAGTATCTCACTTACCGTCCTTTGTCAAAGCACTTCCCAGATATTTAAACTTCGGCGCCTGCTTGATTTTACTTGACTTATAAATCACATTCTGGGCTGATCTTTTTTTATTGATGACCATGTATTCTGTCTTCTTATCGTTTCTGCTTAGTCCTTTCTTCTCGCTCTCTCTAGCTACCTTCTGTAGGAGGTTTTGTAATTTCTCTATCGTGTCTGTTATCAGTACCGTGTCGTCTGCGTATGTTGTTAAGATTGTGGCCGCCAACGCTAAATCCCGGTAGGGTTTCCAATTCTCTCAGAATTGCCTTACTGAATTGTTTCGTAATATTTAATCTATATATCAGTAAATGCAATCCCTTCACAGATGAAGAAGAGACGAAGAGCTTTTATTCACAAGTTGAAAAGTTTTGGTGTCTCTGGACGAATTTTTAACTGATTCAGTTTTTCTTATGAAATCATTAAATGAAGATGTTCTCGAACGGCCACTCTTCTATATCCTTGTGTATTAATACAGGTGTACCCCAGGGCTTTACCCTTGGTCTTACTTTGGTCTTAATTTTCATCAATGACCCTCATGATAGCATCAGTTCTCAATTTGATATCTCTGCTGATGACACAACCATTTACTCCTGTCTCGATAGAAAGTCTGATCAGTTCGAGGTGAAATTGGCGGTTGGTCTAAAAATAACAAAAAAACAAAAACAAAACAAACAAACAACCCACACTCTATTGTTAACTGGATCAATGAATGAATTGTTCATTTTAACGCCTCTAAAACAAAACTTATCATTGTTAATCCTTTGAGAGACTACTTTCTGCCTTCCACTTAGACTTCTCGGGTTAACATTCTCAGCTGACATGAAGTCGAGTGACTATATTAATTCAACTGCTAGGTCTGCTGCTAAGAAAGTTGATTCACTCTGTTATATCAGACAATATTTCTCTCCAGAATTTATCTTACATATCTATAATTCTATTATTTGCCCATGCTTAAAATATTGCTGCCACATATGGTTCAGTGCACCTGCTATTTATCTAGAGCTTCTTGATAATATCCAAAGATCAGAAATATTATTGGTCCTGACCTGGCGGCTCGGCTTCAGTCACTGTCACACCACCGTGAAGTTGTTTTCCTCTGCCTTTTCTATAAATACTTTCACGGTATTTGTTCGGATGAGCTCTCCTCTATGGTCCCTAGACTTTACGAATTTAAGCACAGTACTGGAATGGTGACAAGGTCTCGAAAATTTACAGTTGAATTTTTTAAAAGCGTTTCACTCCAAGCAAGGAGGGGAGACACTAGCTCGCAAGGGGTTACAGAGAGTTAGAGGGTGAGAAAATAGGAGTGATAGAGGAAAGAATGAAGAGAAGAATAGGGGATAGATCATGACATCTGGAGACATCGATTGACATTACATTTGAATAGTTGGAGATTATAGCTATCAGGGAAACAAGAAAAGGGGAGGGAGTTCCGTAGGCGAGATATGAACCTATTGGGGTAGAAGAGACGGCTACATTTAACAATTTTGACAGTGAAAGTGTGAGAGAGAATGCTGGCCTAGTTGAACGCTTAAATTCATGAAGTCTGGGAAAGTAGCTCATCGGAGAAGTAACCCTGAAAGTAATTGTAAAAAAGACAGAGGGAGCTGACGTCAGGTCTGTGAGAGAGCGGTTGCAGACGAGATGCCAAATCAGGGCCATTTACATTGCATATCCGTCTCTGGATTTTATCAAGGACCTTGAGACAAACAGAAGGGACTCTAGACCATATATGGCAGTAATATTCCATGCAAGGGCGAATGGTTCTGTACCAAAAAGATGTTTTTTCTCGCACTTCTCGTTTTTAGAACACTCTCCCAGCTCCATGCTTTCCGGCCAATTTTGATCTTCAAAAATTTAAATGCAATGTTAATCGTTGTCTTCTTTATTACTCTTCTATTGTTCTCGTTCCTTAATAATATTTCTCTTTTTTCTTATTCTTGCACACTTAGAAACTCCTTATGTCTTAGCGGCTTGAATGGGATAAATTCGATTAAAAATATGCAGATGGCACAGTATTGATAACAGACACTGAAAGTTAATAACAAGAATTCCTACAGAAGTGAATGAAAGAAATCCTGAGAAAAGACTAAGCATAAATTCCAAGACAGAATGTATAGTTCTTAGCAAAAGGAACAGTCCCAGAGGTCTTGGCAAAAGATAGATTTTTACGTGAGGAGCCCATACTCTTACGTATGTTTATAGGTCAACAACAAAAAAATTATCTAGAATTAGTAACCGATTGCGTCTTAGTGGTGTCAACGCCTTGCTTGGGGTGAAATGATTTTAGAAAAAAATCGGTTTTAAAATGGTACAGGGGGCCGACACTATTTTTGAGACACTTTTGAAAAGTGTGAAAAGTGTGCTTAAAGGCGTTTTTTTTGCTACCGAGAGCTTTTGTATTGATGAGTAGGTAGTTCAGCAGTAACTGTCCATTAATGGTATGAACATTGATTGATGGGTTTGTCTTTGGTTTCAGGTTTTCTATATTTTTATTTCAACTTAGGCGACACTATGTTTCGGACATGACACAAATTCCGGGATTTTTTTAATGATTTAGCCGTCGAACGTCTACAATATGCAAATTTTCAGCAGGTAAATTGTACCCTGACCATTACATTCGAGTATCTTTACCATTCACTGCGAAAACGTATTAAAATCCTGAAGAAGAATGCATTCAAAAGAAGTCATCAGTTTGGTCCAAAAGAAGAGAGAATACGCGCTCAGCATCCGAAAGATCGCCGCTGAGATGAAGCTACCGAAGTCAACAGTTGAATACATGCTAAGTACAGACTATGAGCGGAAGAAGAAGAGAGGACGGGAAAAAACAATTTCCAAGAGAACAGAAAGAAGAATGAAGAGGAGTGTTATGGGGTTGTTATCATCTGGAGAAAAGGTGACAGCGAAGAAAGTAAAGAAGAAATGTGAACTTGACGTCAGTGTTCGAACTGTACAAAGAAAGCTACACGAAATTGGAAAAAGAAAAAGAATTACACTAACGAGAAAACACAAGGAGGCAAGGCTGGGAAGCGTCAAAAGAAAGAAAGTGATATTTACTGATGAAAAACGTTTCAAGTTCGATGGACCTGACGAGTGGTGTACATGGTCGAGAAAAGGTGAACCTGTTATTCTCAACAAGAGACAGATGGGAGGAGGAGGAGGAGTCATGGTTTGTGGTATGGTATTTCTGAATGGAAACTTGTGGCTCGAGTGGTTAAAAGGACGTCAAAATAGCTTGAGCTGCAGAGAACTTTTGGAAAAGAGAGCCCTACCACTCATAGAAAAAGAAATGGGAAGTAATTTTATTTTGCAGCAAGATAACTGCAGCATCCATGTGGCCAAATCAGTGAACAATTGGATGTGTGAAGCAAATATAACTACTCTGGAATGGCCTGCAAGAAGTCCAGACTTAAATTTAATTGAAAACATATGGGAAATGCTTGCAGAGCTTGTTTACGACGGGCCAGAAATAACCAGAGAGGCTGAACTGTGGCAGCGCATAGAAGATGCTAAAAATAGACTGCTAGAAACACGAAGAGACGTTATTATCAATATGTACGAACATTATGAAGATACATTGAAAAAAGGGTGCTGCCATAAACTATTAGCATTGTTTCTGCAATGTCCGAAAAATACTGTCGCCGCTGTAATGTGAAAATTTGTAAAAAAATAAAAATACTTCTAATTTGAATTCTGCTTTTCCATTTGTAGTATTGAAACAATTTTTAAAGGTTATTGTTATTACACTAAAACAGTACAGACTGCCCGTGCAACGTAAAACTTGAAAAAATAAAGTGTCTGAAAAATAGTGTCAGCCCTCTGTATTCGCAGTATGGCCATAGTCAGATATAGACTCAGTCAGGGAATTATTTTTTTTTTTTTTTTTATTTTTTTTACTTTGTCTGCTTCAGTGGATTTTCAAGGAGAAAATTGTCTGTCAGTCTTTCAGCGCTGGAAGAAATGTTTTTTCTAAACCGACAGTTTGTCTACTTGTACCGATCAAAATGTTGATGCCAATTACTTCTTTAACATAATAAACTACGACGGCGGTTTTCAACATATCCGTATGTATTAAAGAGCTTTCTTTTGATTTATATTAAACTCTCTTACTTTCCTTTTTCCTACGTTTGCCTATGTGTTTTCTTTGTTTATGTCTGTCACCGGCACGCGCGTACATTGCCCTTACCAGATGACCTCGACGCGTGTGTCTGAGGTACAACAGATTCAGCCTTTGATTGAGAACATGTTTTATAGCATTGACTCTGCATACACACTGAAAGCCCAGAGCCGGCTTGCTTCTTGTACGACACACTCTCTCAAAGAGCGTCCGTCGGCTAAGAGGTTTTCATAACTTACGCAACTGTTACAGATTGCGAAGGCCAGGGCCAGAATGGTCAGCGATGGATCGTTGAGACACATGGGCGAGGCATTATGATAGTGATGGATTGCCTTTGTCTGGGTTTTGAATATAAGTCCAAAACGGCGCGAATTCAGCAGAGGGTCTCGAGAATTCTGAGGTGTCGATATACCTTCAACTCCCAAGTTTGCCACCGGCTAATACCACACGCGGAGGGACGCTAAGCCAACGAGCGACACGAGTTCCTGTCAGTCCTACCTACTACTGGTTTTAGAATCCAAGCTTCCAGGGTTAACAAAATGAATACCAAAATGTAAATAACCCTGTTTTTATTAATAGCGTGGGGATCCCAAAACGTCACAGAATGCAACACAAATTACCTGTACGGCTTTATTATGAAATATAGAATCGCATTTATAGACGCCATGCAAGACATTTCCGCAGACATGTGCGTTGTGTGAAGGATTCTTCTTTATGTACTGTGACAACTCAGGACGTAGGCCATTATAGCTGTCCACAATTTCCAATAATTTGTAGATTTTCCTATTTTCTTATATCTCCTAAACCTTGTTCCATTTACTCAAACTCTCTATGTTATGCGTTATTTTCTTCTGTCACTCTTGCCTTGATCTGTACTGTGAGTATCATATTTCCTAAGCCTCCTTTCCTCATTATTTCCTCTGGAAATTTTAACGGTCAGTTCCTTAATTGTGACAACTTGAACCTTGTCTACTTGATTGTTTGCAATGTATGTGACAGAGGTATTTATGTTTGTGAGACTAGCTCTGAATTTTATCACTGATTCAAAAATCACAAAAAGACAATTTAAAATAGCTTAAATTACTCTAATAAAACACATTTGAACTTACCTAATCTAAGTATAGACAATTTTAGTTGCGTCTTTCTAATTTCATTTTTAACCCTAGAAAACTAACCATCAATTAAAGTTTCCCCACTAATAACCATGGGTATATCATAGACGATTTTGAAAATATCAAAAAAAAAAAATAAATAAATAAAAAAAATAAATATAAATCTTTATTTGAAATATTTTACATGCAGCCACTTCAAACTTTGTACTTTGAGTTAACATTAATAGGAACTGAAAAACATTATTTAGGTAAGAAAATCAGGTACTGAAAATTGTAATTAAAAATAGGAAAATTTGCTCTGGGTACTATATACCCATGGTTAGTGTTCTAGGGTTAAGTTAATCAAGTATGCTATGACATATTTTACTCAATCTATCCTGTGATTCAGCTGCCTTTTCCTGATGTTATCTATAAGATTCCTTTTTGTGTCCATTTTATCTAAAACCTCGTCGTTCGATCCATGTTTCGTCGAGTCTGTTGCTTGCAGTCTCTTCCTTATATTTTAGGAGATTACCCAGCATTCATTGCCATATAGGAAGACAGAACGGTTCAGTACTCTTTTCTTTGTTTCTAACTAATTTTTTCTGTCTTTTAATACTCCGCTTAGCTTTTGGAAGGCATCTTTGGCAATTCCAGTATGTCATCGGATATCAGTATCGCACTTTTTGTCCTTTTATAGAACACTTCTCAGATATTTAAATTTATTCACCTTGACTTTAGCATCCCCGACCTATAATTTGCATTTTGGGCCCACCCTTTTGCTGATAACCCCGCATTCTGTCTTCTTGTAGTTTATAGTTAGTCCTTTCTTCTCGCTTTTCTTTGCTGTCTTCTGTAGGAGTATTTTTAGTTTTCTTTCCGTGTCTGCTATCAACACTGTGTCATCTGCATATCTCATGTTGTGAATATTGTGGCCACCAATAATGAATCTTGGTAGGGTATCTAATTCTCTTAGTATTGCCTCGCTGTATAGGTTGAATAAGTCTGATGTGAAGACATATCCTTGTCTTACACACCTTTCTATTTTTGTATCGGTGGCAAAAATATATTTGGTATGCTGAGCTCATATTCCGGCATTAATTTTAGCACAAATGGCCCTGGAAAAAGCATGAATCATCTCTTCTAAACAGTTATGGGTTAAACTGCAGGGTAGACTGTGTTCTCTAGCGTTGGTAGGCAACCAGTCTAACAGAATTAAAACTAAATTCCACCGTGAAGAAAGAAGCAGGTACCATCTTTCACAAAAATTAATGTAAATTCAGAGATATTAACGAAAAAGAATCTGTGGAGAGCCACATACCTCCTGAAGACACATAGCATTAAAAAAAATCTACTTACTCCGATTTGATGACCGTGAAAAAGGCCACAGGAAACAACTCCACTATCTTCTCCAAGACTGCATGCCGATTCACGGATAATAAAGAAAAGGAATATGTGGAGGGCCATGGTCGCCTACACACTGAAGGGAGAAAGACAACTCTGAAGTGAAATGTGTGGAGAAGGCAACAAGAAATCACTTTATCTTTCTCAAGAAGTCATGGCAGTTCCCAGATAAGAAAAAAAGGAATCTGTGGAGGGCCATGGTCACCTAGACCCTTGAAAGAGAAAGACAGATCTGAAGAGAAATGTGTGGAGAAGGCAACAAGAAATCACTTTATCTTTCTCAAGAAGTCATGGCAATTCACAGATAATAAAAAAAGGAATCTGTGGAGAGCCATGATTGTCTTAATCCTGAAGGGAGAAAGACAATTATGAAGTGAAATCTGGAGAATATCAAAGAAAAAGCATTTCACTATTCCCCCCCCCCCCAAATGCATAGAATAATTCAGAGCCATAACTGTTTACGTCATGAAGAGATATGTCATTGAGAAATATGGCCAAATAGATTTTTTGTTAAACCTAGAAAATACAGCAGCAGCATCTTGTGTGGTGTGACACTAGCCCTATTGTACCCATTAACTCCTGTCTCGATACTAAGTCTGATCGGTTCGATAAGGTTAAATTCGTGGCTGATCGCAGTTTGTTGTTAACTGGGGCAAAGAATGGCTTGTTAATTTTAACGCCTCCACAAATAAACTGCTTTCTGTTAATCATCATGAGAGAACTCAATGAGAATGACTCTGCGCTTTTTCAGGTTGGCATTTTCGGCTGACATGAAATGGAAAGACTACATTGAATTTGATTGTAGGTCAACTGCTAGGACAGTTGGTTCACTGTGTCGTGCAAGACAGTTTTTTCTCTCCATAATCTCTCATACATATCTAGAAGTCTACCATTCGTCCATGTTCGGAATACAGCTGCCGCACTTGGTCTAGTGTTCCTGCTATTTATTCAGAGATTCTTGATAAAATTCAAAGGAGAATCAGCAATATTATTGTTCATGACCTGACGTCTCAGCTTCAATCACTTTCCGCCATAATGTAGCCTCCCTGTGCCTTTTCTATAAATACTTTTTCATGGTCATTGTTCCGTGTATCGTACTTAGACTTTTGCCACATTTAAGGATTGGGGGGTATTATTAACACTATTTTATTTAGTTTCTTTTTAATAGTTTTGTTTCATATTTGTAAATACATATTTGGGATTAGATTTTTAAATTCTTGTCATATTCTCCACCCCGACAGAAAAGAATTGTACATCTGAGGAGTAGTTAGGACGTCATAGAGACATGGTGGTATTACGGGAAATGTTGTAAGAATGCCAAATAAGAATGCGTTGTTTTGATGTAAGGAATATTTTGGTATTATGTTTGGGTCAGTTTTTTGGGGCTAGCTAAGTTTAACCTTAAGCCAGAAGAAGACCATTCTTTTCCCCATACCCAATTTTGGCCTTGTGTCATTTTTCTGTATATAACGCAGAATAAATATCGCTGTTTTCTATGGTACTTAAACTTTATAGATTAGCAACAAGGTCTCTTTAATTTACAATTGAATTGGCTAGATATAACCGTAAGTTCTATGTTGACAGTTTATTTTCTCGCACTTTTCGTTTGTGGAACTCACTTCCGGTTCTATGGTTTCCTGCCAACTTTTAATCAATTTCTAAATCTTTCATACCCAATAGCCCCTTTTGTTTTAGTGGCTTTACTGCTTTGCTTGGGACAAATTGGCACTAATGAGGAGCGGGATGTTTTTACACTACCAGAAATAGTCATTACAGGAGAACTCTGAGGCGAAAATTAAAAGTAAATCCATTCCTTCCACAGAACTACGAGCAGAAAATAGCAATGAGAAGGGAATAGGGTTTGCTATTACAATCTCTTAACTTACTCCCTCACATTTGAAATAAATAAATAAAAATAAGTGATGTTGAGACATGAAACAGAAACAAAAATTTCGATCAGAATTTCAAAGACAGTTGAAGAGTGAATTAAAAAAATAATTTTCCTAGTCAGTTTTGATATTGAAGTCCCCGATTCTAGAGTAAAGCGATTGTCAGGACACTCAGAAAATTTCCATAACAATTCCACTTATGTATTCCTAAATTCAACCCAAAGTTGTTTAACATTTCTATATTCCTACATTCACACGAAACTATGTAGCATTCGAGGTAGAATGTTACTAAAAAGAGATGCTTGAATGTATATAAACAGAGGGAAGAAGATCCATTATTGAGTGGATTGTTTTTTTACGGCTTATCAACCTTTTTCGGGTTATTTAAACCCAGAAAATAAATTTTGTAGATTGTAATTATATATATATATATATATATATATATATATATATATATATATATATATATATATGTATGTGTGTGTGTGTGTGTGTGTGTGTGTGTGTGTGAAAATATATAGAAAATAGGAAGGAACTGGTTAGGTAAATAATCCAAACTTCTTTAGTAATTTTGCTATTGTTTTTAAAAAAAATAGTGCTCGATACAAAAGTAGAGCATATATATATATATATATATATATATATATATATATATATATATATATATATATATATATATATTGTGTGTATATAGGTAGGAATTTTTCATTGATGAATGTTTCATCAAATAATATAGACAAGTTTTGTCTATTTATTTTAAGTAAGTTCCTTTCATATTGTCTGATAAACTTAATCACATTATCATTGAAAGACGAAAGGAAATCACCTCATTGATACAGACCATCATTATTGTTCCGTGTATTGGTCGATATATTGAAAAGTAATTGTCATCTTTGATAATGGCTTATGTAACCCGAAAGCTTAGATTAGATTCAAACATGTATCAATACATAAATACATATAATACATAAATAATAATTCATATAATATAAATAATATATATAATAATATATTACATATATGCATATATATTTATATTTATATACATACACTTTTCACACACACGCACACACACACACACACATATATATATATATATATAGAGAGAGAGAGAGGGGGTACATATACATATATATATATATATATATATATATATAGAGAGAGAGAGATAGAGATAGAGAGAGATACGGATATATAGAGAGAGATTGAGAGATATAGGAGGTAGAGAGATTTTGAGTAATGATTTTCTGATAAAAGTCCTACTTAACCCATAACTAGGAGGAGAAGTAGTAGATACGTCCCTTTCCCGAAATGTTTTTGTGCATAAGTGAAGACAATGAACCAGACCAGAATTGGAACTCGGCTCCCCAATTTCCAGTTCCGAGATCTTTTCCTTTACACCACCCGCAAGCTTACATCATCTAGTATTTCTAAGTGGTGATCGAACTAAGTACTGATCATTTCTTAACTTAATATGGCCGTACTCCAGGGATACGTATTATGAGCCTACGTAAGATAGATAAGGGTTGATACTCGATTTGAAGCTTTTAAAATTGTTGTGACCAGGACAGGATTCACTCTAGAGCTCGTTGCATATTACACATTCGATAGCAAGGCCTCAGATCGGGAGATTGGAGATTTTGAGTAGCGTGGAACTACCTCTTAATTGGTGTTGTCCCCAGGTTCATTCTGACCGTGGGTAATAGCACCCGTTAGTTTTTCAGCTATGGGCAAATAGTGCACCCCCTCCCAACAAAAAGAAACACTAGGAAAATATAAAAATACATTTTTATAGTAAAATTACCAACAATAAGTTTTTAAACAAAATGATCGGTAATACATTTTATATTACGACATACAGTGTAACCCGGATATAAGAGAGTTGTTGGGACCGGATAAAAAGTATCTTATATCCGGGTTTCTCTTACATCCGGGTTTGGTCTATTATATATACATTAACACAGGCTCTAATTTGGGACCAGAGAAAATCTCTCTTATATTCGGATTTCTCTTATATCCGGGTTACACTGTACCAACCATAACTTTTAAAGCAGAATTAGCAAAAATAAATTTTATACAAAAATCGCCAACAATGCATTTTATAGTTGAAGGCATAAAAATAGGTTTAAAATATTTAGATTTCGGCATTAAATAACCCATAGAGGTTGATATGCCGTAAAACAAAATCAACCAACCAAACCAATCAAAATATTTAGATTTCGGCATTAAATAACCCATAGAGGTTGATATGCCGCTAAACAAAATCACCCAAATGAAACCAATCAAAATATTTAGATTTCGGAATTAAATAACCCATAGAGGTTGATATGCCGTAAAACAAAAACAATCAACCAACATAATTGATCTGTTCTAAGGAAGAAGGTACCTGAGTGGAATTTGCTCTTTATTAATGGAATATGAAGGGAATAATGATAAGTCGTTGTGGTCTGGCGAGTTCTTGCACTGAAGGTCTGCAACTAAAGAATAGATTTTGCCATGAAAACAGCAATAGAGTAGCAATATGCTCGCAACGTTTTTTTTTTTTGTATGAAAGGAGTTGAAACAATTCTTGGCTCTCCCAAAAGGCGGCGAGAATGCTTTTGAACTCTGTTCAAACAGCTCGATGGCAGCAATACTCTTACTTTGATCTGATCTGGCTCTTGTAGAGATATTAGGACAATTGGTAAATTTAACTTTGCAAGATATCAGTAGCGATAAAAGGTTAGGTCAAGTATTGTACCTTGAAACTGTTATCATATAACGTAATAAAATTATGTCGCATATTTACTCGAAGACGAGATGGGCATCACGAGTTGTAAACTATCATAAAGTGGAAGTAAGCAGCATGGTAAAACGATGATCTAATGGGTCACGAGAAACAGTTGCAACGAGGAAGGAAGAGAAAAGAATGCTTGGGGAAATAAACGCACACATCGATGTCAAGAGTAGCAGGGGTAAGAAGCGTGTAAGCTTTTTGACAATTAAGAACAATTAGACTGTGGAACAAATGTCTCAAAGATAATAATAGAAAATATTGCAGACTAACAAAAGAAAAGAAAGAGTGGAGAGCCATGAACATCCATGTCCTGAAGAGGCAGGGTTTAGATAGCTAGAATACAGAGGAGGTTAGTGAGCAAGTGAGTGAGACAGAGAGAGAGAGAGAGAATGAGAGAGAGTGAGACAGAGAGAGAGAAAGAGAGAGAGAGAGAGAGAGAGAGCGGATCCCTATGCATCTAATTCTAAGCATTGATATCAGTTAATGCGGGATGTTTATACCATTTCCAGGTCCCGGATATCGGATGTTTAATTCTACCAGTATTCCGGACATAAAGCGCCGTTTATACAAATCACATTATTACGACATGTTGAAGAATATATTTGCTTCAGACCCTGCGCTAACTCACGAACCATCAACTTACATTTACACTTCGACAGGAAAATGTTGATACTAAACCATTCCTATCCGGTTGATAATGAGTCGTTACATTACAGCGCAATTGCCCTTAATTTGGAACGCCTCCAAAGAGCCTCAGTTAAATCGCTAATGAGCGCCTACCGTAGTGCGTCTATCAGAAAAAGTTCGTTTCGAAAACCTTTTTGCTAGTAAAGTGAGTTCGCTTTACCCTACCAGATGGGCAATAACTGCGATGGTAATTTTATTTATCATGCCACCCCAAGCAAGGCGATAATGCCATTAGGACGCAGAGGGTTACAGGGTTTGAAAGAGAATGAGAAGATTTTAGCGAGGAGAAGGGAGGTAGAGACAATAAAAGAACAGGTTTTAGGAAAACAGAAAAATGGCGATTTAACGTTTTGACGTTGCACTTCAATTTTTGAAGATTGTAGCCGACAGGAAAGAAAAAATATCTGAAGGAAGTTCCACAGGTGAGAAGTGCGAGAAAAGAAACTATTAGAATAGAAGTGGTGGTTTCATCTAGCTAGTTCAAGAGTAAAAAAGTGGTACCTAATTGCCAATCTGGTAGCAGGCTTCAATTCACGCAGTCAAGGCAAACTTCCTTTCTTGATCCGATCTTAGTCTAGTAAAGACAGAGTATAACAGACTTTTGATTTTGTTTTTTATGGCTTATCAACCTTTTGCAGATTTTTTAAAGCCTAAATATATTTTTAGATTGGATGAATTGTTTGGAGATAATAATACAAGTCGTGTTAATTAGCCCATAGTGAGGGGTATAAGAGACTGTTTCATACCTTTCCCAAAGGTATTTGTGCATAAGTGAATATGATAACAGGCCCAAATCCCAGTGGACAAAACACAAGTCACATCAATAAATATCTCTTATATGAAAAGAAACAAATTTAGCATTGAAAAGTCAATGAACTTTTAATTCAAATTTTAATTTCAAATTAAGACAATAATAATAATAATAATAATAATAATAATAATAATAATAATAATAATATCCAAAAAAGACACTTATATGTACAATATACAATATATTTTTGTCAAATTGAGACAATAAACACGATATACAATATATACACTCCAATGTCAAATTGAGACAATAAACACAATATACAATATATACACTCCAATGTCAAATTGAAACAATACAAACTATATCTATCTATCTATCTATCTATCTATCTATCTATCTATCTATCTCTCTCTCTATATATATATATATGCTCACAAATTTGAGTTAAAAATTTCTTGAATTTTCTATTTAAATTTGTTTCTTCTTATATATATGGGACTTACTTTATGAGAGTGGGATATTGTAGACTTTTGGGATAAGAGGCCGGGTTTTGCCTGGTTGTTTTTTGTCCAATGGTTTACGAAAGAACCGGATTCAAATTGAAAATCGGCTCTCCGTTTTTCAATTGCAAGCCGTTTTCCATTACGCCATCCTCGCATCCAAGATTACAGCACCTGGTATTTGTAAGCGGTCACTCATCTAGGTACTGGACCAGACTCGACATTACGGTGATCGTACGGGAACCGGTGTTTCAACATGATATGGCTGCGAGCGACGACAGAAAAAGTCACAGTTATATTTCATAAAGTTTTCTAAACGTTATTTTAGAGGCCAGGTTATTGCTGAGGGCTGCCATTGATGCCTTGATGGTCAACGTGAAGGAACCCTACATTACCCAGGGATACAGTCGATTCCGAAGTTGTAACTTCCTCGTCATCGACGCTGAGGTTAGTTTTATTGAATAATTTTTGTCTCCTATTAGGTTGGTGCAAAAATAATGACCTAATAATGTCGTTTTTTGACGTATTTATTACGTCAAAAAACGACATTACTACGTCATTATTTTTGCAACAACCTAATATTTGTAGTTGAACATGTGTGTATTTAACTCTCTCTCTCTCTCTATATATATATATATATATATATATATATATATATATATATATACCAACGCCTTCCATATTTAACACTTTTTTTCATTTTCACTCTCACGTGGTCATGTGTGACGTCATGAAGCGCAATGCGATATTTTGCTTCCTGCGTTTCATATGCATGAATTTATCGTTGCAAAAAAAAAAAAAAAAAAAAAAAAACTATCATTGTTGCAATGTCCGCATAGACATTCTAAAACTAAAATTACCAGATTTTTTATATAATTTATTATTTAATTTATTGTAATGTACTTTTAATCTCTGATGATGGCTTATGTAAGCCGAAAGCTTACACAGGATTAACAATAAAAGCATTTATTCATGACATGGTTATTTTCTTTCGCGTTTCAGTGATAATGCTAAAAAGCTTATTCGACAACATGAAAGGAATTTTCTTAAAATAAATAGACAAAATTTCTCTATATTATTTAATGAAACATGCATTAATGAAAAAATTGGTAAAAATGCTGCCTAAATACACACAATATATATATATATATATATATATATATATATATATATATATATATATATATATATTCACTATTGTATAGTGAATCTGTCTGTTAGTAGAAACTTTCGCATTCCGGCCATGAGACCCGAGTTCTACTCACCATGATGTTTTTGTCAGAAAGGTGACATTTTAATGCTATCGGGGGCGATCACGGAGTGCGGCACGTTTGGAAAGTACCTGAAAACCATACCAAGCGTTGACCTAAGCCTTATGAGTCAAATTTGGTACATGGAACATTTGAGAGCTGTAGGTGGTTTTGCGAGCACGAAGTCACAAGTCATCGTGACTCAGGGTTTGGTGGTTGTCCTAGCACGAAGTCACATGTCATCGTGACCGAGGTTTTGAGCATGCTAACCTTGTTCAGATTGCTGATCACGCACTCTCTCCCATAAACTGCATTTAATTGTCCGCTCATCATAGTGGGTGTTGAAAAAACACAAATGTGCCTGAGAAGGCGTCTGCAATGGGGATTAGCTAGCCGCCCGAATTGACTGGCATCCCCAGATTCGTGTCGCTGTGGCATTTACATTATTATTATATTATCTATTCTCAATTTCCTGGCGAACATTCTTAAAAGTATCGATTACCATATGATTATTTCGATTATTTGCCCTGATCAAACACATAACTAATAAAGAAGCCTTTATAATTTTTTACATAGACAATTTCCTCCGTCAGAATTTTGCTCATGGATAAATTTAGCATTCGTTCGTGCATTGATTATTCCTGCCATAATCCGTATGGGTAAACCTAAGAAGGATATACTCCAGAGAGCTGAATGTAAATCCAGAGCAAATAATTTAAATAAAAACAGACATGGAACATGGAACCTTAAAGTGGTCTCTTTTTATTTAAATTATATATATATATATATATATATATATATATATATATATGGGTGCACTGGTTATACAGGGTGTCCATAAAGTCTCTTTACAATTCCAAAATTATATAACAAATGTAATTGATGTGGCGCTAGAAAAAAATGGCCTTCAACCAGCCATCATTATCCTACAAGATGGTGCACCATCAAGTTAGGGACAGCATGTTTGTGGGTTCCTAAATCAAATATTTCCAGACCGATGGAAGAAATAAAGGGTTCAGTTCGAAATTGGAGTCACCTGAAGAAGCCCGGAGCGTACAACGGCTGTACCGTCGTGAATATGGCAACGAACAGGAGGACAACAATCTGAACAAAGTATATAGTGTAAATAATTACAATACCCCATCTCAGAAATATAGACAGATCCTGAAGACTGCCGGAGCGTACAAAGACTGAAACGTCGTGAATATGGCAATAAAGATGAGGACAATAGAATAAGAACGGCTTAAAAAATGCTGTTTTATTCGTCTTCAGATGTTGCATTATCTGAAAAACCGCAGAAGAAATGTTCTTATCAGAAGTAACTTGCTATATATTTCCTTTTTTTTTTGTGTTTCTTTTTAAGCGGTTCATCTTCACAGTAAATCGTAAGTTCCTTATCTATGATGAAGATGAGCGCATCAGTCCGAACAATGTAAACAGTGTAAATATAATACGTTATTTCTTCTTTCAATATATTTTCTTATCTTTCTCTCTGCCTATGAGAAGTTTATTGGAATTCTTTCATAATTTATGGTAAAACATACCCACCAGGTACATTTATAAATCTACCATTTGTCAGGGCATTAAAAATAATTACTGCCATATCTGGTGGGATCTAGGTAAATTGCTCGAAAGGCAGATTGCTCGACAGTAAATTGCTCGAAATCGAATGCTCGAAAAATAATTTCTCGAACTATCAATTGCTCGAAAGGCAGATTGCTCGAAGTAATTTCGAAGCTCGAAGCAGCACGTAAACTGCGCCGTCTCACGACACGTCAACGGAGCTGGATATAAAAGGAGCCACAACACTCAACTTTAGAAGTCCTGATTTTTTTTTCTATATTTGTTTTCGATTTCTATTTCAGTAATTTTGGAGATCTTGAACCCTAGTGATGGACATAACTTTTGTTGAGTGCGAAAAAGGAAAGAAGAATTTGTGTTTGGATGGATATCTATATATTAAGGACAAAACAGTGAACAATAAGATTTACTGGAAAATGAAATGTGCCAAAAAAGGAAATGCTTAGCACATGTTTTACTTTTTTTTTAACCACAGGTTTCGAGAGAAAAACTAAGACCTGCTATATAAATGTACTCGTTCTTTAATTTTAACTGTTCAATTAACAACAATAAAGTTGTATTATTTTATCTTATAGTAAATATTAGAAACAATGTAGTTTTATTTTTTTTTAACCACAGGTTTCGAGCAAACTGCCTTTCGAGCAATTGATAGTTCGAGAAATTATTTTTCGATGAATTGATTTCGAGCAATTTACTGTCAAGCAATTGATTTCGAGCAATTTACCGGATACGAATCTGGTGCACCAACTATACCGGGTGTATCAGCAAAATTACCCAAATCGTATAACAGCGTGGGATAATTTTCCATCCTCCAAAATGTTTAATATCTAAAAAAACTCAAAACTGATTGAGTTTTTTTTTCCAGGTTTTCAGATAAGACATTTAGTCATCTTGACACCATTTGTGGTAAGATCCGCTGAAAAACCCTTTATTATTCAGCTAGAAAGAAAACAGGTTAAAATCGTTTTGTGTCAGCCCTAGTTTTTCACAAATGAGCAATGGTGAGATGAAAAAGATCATTCAGACCTTCAGTAATGTTACCAACATTCATATTCTGGCTTTCATCTTCAAAGTCTATTCAAGAACAACCAAGTGAACGTTATATAAGTTTAAAAAAGTGGGAACAGTTGAGAGGAAAAATAGATCAGGAAGAGGAATCATCATAAATAGATTCTTATTGTTTAGAGAAGAGTCCAATAGAGTTATAAAAACATTGGAGAATTCCAGTAGGATATCTTTAATCATTTCTAATTACAACGGCTAATCTAACAGTTGAACAATTTTGCTGTTACACGATATGGACACTTTTCATGTTACATCAGGTATATCTCGAGATACTCGACAAAATCCTAAGAAAGGGCTCAAAAGTTATCGGTGCTGACCTGGCATCTCGACTTCAGAAACTTTCCAACTACCGCGTTTTCCCTCAGCCTTTTCTATAAATATTTTTATGACGATTGTTTTAATACACCTTCCTATTTGGTTCTTTGACCACGAATACTAGATCGGCGAGTAGGTGTCACCGTTTTACAGTTGAATTAGATAGATATAACCATGTAACTTCTATTTTAATAGTTTCTTTTCTTGCACTTCCTGTGGAACTCTCTTCTGATTTATTGCTTTCCTGCAACCTACAATCTTTCAAAATTTAAATGCAACGTCAATGAACTCTGTTATTTTATTGTCCTTTCTCCTGACTAAAGGCATTTCATTCTCGTCCACTCCAACCCTTGTGTCTTAGTAGCATTATTTACTTGCTTGATGTGATTGATTAAAAAAAAGAAATATAAGAAAATGTAGATTATATTGTTTTATGCCAGTTCTTCTTCTTCTTATGTGCCATGACCTATCAAGGCGATCACGGATCTCCACAACTTCTTTTCCTTTATAGCTCTTAATTAAAGTTGTCTTTTCATAATCTCTCTCAATTCCTTTTCTGCTAAACATTTACAAAATTTCAGTGGATTTTTCTTTAGCTTCCTCTGTATCTTTTGCGTACACTATGCCCTGTGAGTGTCAAGTTCTCCAAGCATCCTTTCCTCGTGACGTGTCCTAAAAAATTCTATTGTTCCTTTTCGATTCTACTTATAAGTGTCTTTTTTTGTTTTCAGTTTACCTAAAAATTCCTCGATGCTTACATGATCGGTCGATAGGATTCTTAGTATTACTTGAAGAGAAAAAACTTTCTGTTGCCTCAAGTCTCTTTATCATCTGTAAGGAGAATCTCCAGCTATATACGAAGATTGATATTACCTAAAATTTCAATACTCTTAGTAAATTTTGCTTCAAGTCTCTTCATCTGTGAGGACATTGTCCATCATTCGCTACCATGTAGGATAACTGATAGTACGTAAGAGTTCGGTACTCCTTTCTTTATTTCTGTTGCTCCAAGTCTCTTCTTCATCTTTGATGAAATTTTCCAGCTTCACTGCCACCGAACACTCATATTACTTAACAGTTCAGAAATCATTTCTTTGTTTCTGTTGCTTCAGGTCTCTTTTTAATCTGTAATGAAATTGCCCAGTTTGCATTGCGGACTGATATTACATAGCAGTTCAGCACACTTTTCTTTGTTTCTGTTGCTTCAAGTCTCTTCTTTCCTCTGTGAGGACATTGTTCGGTGTTCAATGCCATATAGGAGAATTAATATTACGTTACAGTTCAGTGTTCTTTTCTTTATTTGGTTTTGCTTTAAGTCACTGCCATATAGAAGGACTCATATTACGTAACCGTTCAATACACTTTATTTTGTTTCTTTTGCTTCAATTCCCCTAATCATCTGTGAGGAGATGGTTCGGCATTAACTGCTATATACCGATATTATATAACAGTTCAGTGCTCTTTTCATTCGTTCTCACGAAATTTTCGTCCGATTAACATAATAAAAAAGAATTGATCGTCTACTGAGAGAATAAGTATTTGATATTTGGAGTGAGTGGTACAGAAGGAGATATATATGGATCCAACTAATTTTTCAGAGCTAGCATTTGACCTACGAATTTTGAGCATTGTAAACTCATGAAGGTCAAGTTGATGACGATCTGTAGCTGCAGGCAACAGAAGAGGCACCGTCTTACAATCGAACTAGCAGAAATGAGGTTGCCTAGTTCTAGATTCCTACTAGAACCGGATTTGACATTTTCACCATTTTCCGTTCTACCTTCAGGCAGACTCAAAGACTCCACGAATAAAAGTCAAAGCACATATAAAACAAGGAAGAAACGAAGAAAAAGAAAGAAAGAAGAGAAAACGAAAAGGAAATACATGAAGATATTAGGCACAAAGAATACTTTCGAACTTTTGATGTTGTAGTATTTCTTCTATATAAATAAATAAACGGCGAATTCTGTCTGTCCGTCCGTGTGTCTGAAACCTCCTACTCGGCCCACACTTGCTCTATGTAGACATATAATACCTTTTTGGAATCGGAATGATATCGGCATTACAAATCTGTCGTTCATCTGGTGCTTGAACATCCAGCATTGGGATTTGTGTCTGGATGAGGAGGAAACAGTTAAAAAATTCAAATATTCTTCTATCTTCTATATCTGCTTATTTTGTAACCCTCTAACTCAAGTGGCTCTCGTGCCTTGTACAATTTGAAGCAATTTACGTAAAGACTAGAGTATTCTTAAAATCGATATGGATGACATTAATGGCATGCAATTCGTTCAGAAATATCTAAACTGTCAGCTGTAACCAACCGCTCTCTCAGATCAATGATTAAAAATGGCTTTCAGGGAACGAATCCTGGAATTCTTAGAGGGAACTATTCTTCTTCGTACTTGCCTTACATTATCACAAATGACTGTACCAGATTAGAGATACCGCATAACTTGTAGACTTTAAACAGCAGCAACAACTAAAATGTATAGCACATGCAACTCACGTCGCATATGACATGATAGGAAAATAGTGACATAATACAGATCTTGGCGTTCTACACTATTTAAAACAAAAGGGTAGGAAGGGAACTCCCATCAATTTTAGAAAAAGCAATAACAGTTACTGAACTTAACAAGCCTATTTTCGTGCCATTCTGGGTATGATGATAAACTACATCTGGAAGCAAGGCCTCTGATCAAGCGATTGGCGGCTTTGAGGAGCATGGATTCATCTCTGAATTGCAGTTGTTCCTAGGTCCACTCAGACACGGGGTGGTAGCACCTGTTAGGCTCCCAGCTATGAGAAAATAGTTAACCCCACCAAACAAAAATTACCAGTTCATTTTTATAGCAAAATGACAACAATACATTTTTATAGCAAAATTACCAGCAATACATTTTTATAGCAAAATGACAACAATACATTTTTATAGCAAAATTACCAGCAATACAATTTTTATAAAATAAATTACCAACAAAACATTTTATGATCTATAAACTATGTATTTAAAAAACATAGATTTGCCCCTGAAAGAATATATTTATGTACAAAATATTTAAATTTCGGCAATAAATATTCCATAGAAGTTGAGATGCCGTTAAACAAAATCAACTAACCCACATATTTTTGTGAACAATTGTTTTAATAGGATACTTTTATAAATCTAAATAGAAAGTACCACTGGCTTCACGGTCTAAATACCATTCGTTTCCTTATAAGGAAACGGTTAATATTCCCTTATCATTAGAGATGAGGAAAAGAGATGCTACCCGTTGATCCTACCTTGATGGCCATGTAGTGAAGGAAAGCCTAACCCAAGGAGCACTGGCTGCTTATTCAGTGAATGTTGAATGTTTCCTTGGGAAACGGCTAATTATCATTTGTTCCTGTTAGGCCACCTATTCAAATAAAGTATATTTCTGTTTTCTTTTGTTTTCACAATGTCTGTGAGTGTTAAAGTTTCTAGGCCCTCTTTTCTCATGCCATTATTACGGATAGCTAACGTAAACAATAACAAAGTATGCTGCTGAGAATTTGAGTAATAACCGTAAGATTAAAGATTTAGATTTAATTTTCACGCACGAAGACCAGCCAAAAAAGGAACTTCTCCACTCGCAGAGATTTTAACCCTTATTTGTGACCTGAATTATCAATGATTGTTGATTAACAGCTTCAGTAGTTGCTACGAAGGAGATCATAACTGTTTACACATATCAATTATCAATTCTTTAAGATTACAGTAAAAACGCTTTCCTACTTAATTGTTTATCTAAATGTGAAAAGGAAGATGTGTGTTGGGGCTGCTCAAAATAGTGTTATTATTAAAGTGAGGATTTACAGTTGTAGCAGAAGTTATATGAGTACTGGACGGAAAGGAAAATATGTCAATGAAGTTCATGAAGACCTTAGATGATCTTTTAAAGAGTGAATGTAAAGTTGTCAATTTTTGACCATTAGGAAGTCAGAAGAGGGAAAAGTGATGAATAAAAAAAGTTGCAGAATGATTGGTGCTTGTGAAATACTTTCAGAAGTTGGTACTGCCTTGTAGAATTATAATCGAATTACAAACGAATCGCTTAAATGTGTTTGTTTCACATTAATATTATCAGTTTTTAGGTTTTTACAAGTTTCCCTAGAATTGCTTGAGGATCGTGCGAATCTCAAAAGCCCACGACCTCTTTTCTCAAATCGCTGACTACTCACCAATAGGATTACGGTTAGTTTATTGATTTTGTATAGCAGCGTATCAAACTCTATTGATTATTTAATGCTGAAATGTAAATATTTTTAACACAGTTTTATGGCTTCAACAACAGATAAAAAGTATTGCTGGTCATGTTCCTTTGAAAATGTATTGCTGTTAATTTTACCTTAAATAGGTATTGCTGCTATTTGCTTTTACATAAAAATTTATTGTTGCTAATTTTATTATAAATAATTATTTGTTTTTACATAAAAAATTATTATTGCTAATTTTACTATAAATGGTTGTTGCTATTTTTACATGAGACTGTATTGCTGGCATTTTTAGTATAAAATCTATTTTTATACTTTTATAGTGTTTTGTTTGGGGTTTCACTACGTGCCCATAGCTGGGACCCTAACTGGTTCTACTACACCAGGTCTGAGTTGACATGAGAACAATAGCAAATAAGAAGTGGTTCCACGCTCCCAAAATCTCCAATGTTCCGATGAGATACCTAACTGTCGGATGTAGTTTGTCATCATACCCAGGACTAATAAGATTACGACGAATAGTGATTAATCTGATTGATGATTTCCCTTTTAATTGTTCTGACGGACTGAGCCAAAGTCTTTTTCAAAATTGTCTCAGGTTCCAGATTCGGTCGATTAGATTGGTTCGTGACAAACTTGAGAAGGAATTCTTTTTTCCAAGAACATTCATTTTCATTTCCTTACACCAGACATTGTGTTCCAACAATCAATATCAGATGTAAAACTTATCAAAAGGTTCTATCCGAACATCTCATTGGTTCAAGATACTGAAGAAAAGGTACTTCGTTCAAGATACTGAAAAATAAAGTATTTTTTCCTGTATTTTTACTTAAGTTTCCTCCTTTATATCCTTAAGATATTACTAATAAAAGCAAGAAAATTATTCGATTTGAACGAGGTATAATTACAGCTACGAAAATACGAAATTATTTTGTAAAAAAATTAAACTACAAAAATCATGACATTTTTTACTCCCTGAATTCTAAGTAGTTTTATAAATGTGATGACATCGAACTTTTTCTTGTATTCGGGCGCCCTTTGCTAACAACGCAATATTCCTTCTGAAACAAAACCTTTTATCAGCCAAGAATTATATATATAAAAAAAAAATCAAGTCTAAATCGAATATTGGCCAATTCGAAGCCACGAGTTTATTTGTTGAAATTTTCTTTGTTTTCTAGCTTTGAAGTCGCTCGCGAATTTAGCGTCAATGAACGTACGTGTCGGCACTTGAAACGACATCAAAGAGCTTGTTATAGGTGCAGGTAAGCAGAATATTGTAAAATCTTTCCCTCCCGATTTTCTATCTACGTTGAGAAATCAGTGGAAGGAAAGAGAATCGGGTTAGATGATGCGATTGCACACACACACACACACACACACACACACACACACCTATACCTCCACATCTATATATATATATATATATATATATATATATATATATATATAAAACACACACACACACACACATATATATATATATATATATATATATATATATATATATATATATATAAAACACACACACACACATATATATATATATATAAAACACACACGCACACGCACACACATACATATATATATATATATATATATATATATATATATATATATATATATATATGTAAACATTTTTGGTTCCCACACGTCGAGGTGCAGTTGAAATGCACCGAAACGAAGTTGCATCTTTGTAGTGAGTAAACTGTTTTTGTCTATATGATAAAATTATAATAGATAATTATCGCTCTAATATCGAGCCCTCTTTTGGATTAATGGTGTGTACGTTAGATTTAATAGATTACTTTCGTTCTCATTGCCTCGGACATATTCGATATATATATATATATATATAGATGTGTGTGGAGGTATAAGTATAAACGCGAACATTGAAATCAACACTCAGAGGCGACAGCCTGTTTTATGCAATCGATTGCGTATATATATATATATGTAAGCAAATATATGGATATAGAATCCGACAGTATGAAGAAAATATACGGGAAAAAACAAACAAAAATCCTTACAAGCAATAATGCTGTTTTAATGTTAATATGTCGACGTCGGACGTTTCGGTCAATAAACCATCTTCAGGACATATTCAATATAAAATATAAAAAATCAACGTCGCAAACGTGGTGACAACGTGACCATGTTTAAAACTAAACGCTGATCGCATAAACTTTTAGTTATCTGTTTGGATATATCTTGTTCTTGTGTCCATCGTTTTTGTCATGTTAAGTTTGATAATGTTATTTATATTTTATATTTTATATTGAATATGCCCTGAAGATGGTTTATTGACCGAAACGTCCGACGTCGACATATTAACATTAAAACAGCATTATTGCTTGTAAGGATTTTTGTTTGTTTTTTCCCGTATATTTTCTTCATATATATATATATATATATATATATATATATATATATATATATATATAAAGGTTAAAAACTTTTTGTAACCCTATCTTCCTGTATAATAAATCGATGAAATTTTATTTAAAATTAAGGAAAAAAACTATTAATTTGTTTTAGTTCTTGAAAAAGTTCACCCCCAAACTGAAAATTTCATCGTACTAGATAAGTATTAAAGGTCTCAAGAATTAAAATATTTCAGGTGCTTTATTTTTCAATTTGATAATGATGTAATAGGATAGGACTGATGCATTTTTAACGCTTTTAAAAGTTTATAGCTATAGCATAACATACAAATTTACAAATAAACATAATAATAAGTTCTAGAAACTTTCATAAATTTCTAGAAGGCTCCAGAAACTCGTAGTATTACAATACTTACATACAATTTTATAAATTTCGTGTTAGATGTGACATTAAAAAAAAATAAACAGAATTAAACCCGTCTTCATTATTTCTGAACAAAAGTTCATCGAATTTTGACACAGGAAATCAATAATTTTACAAAACTTCAAAACACTAATATATATATATATATATATATATATATATAAAACTGATTTTAAAGCAAGGGGAAAAATTATGGAAGTTGTTTGATTTATAGTAATTAAATAAGAAGTTATGTTATAAATATGTATTTACGCGCCTATGGATGTCTCAAGACGGATTATGCGTATACAATTTTAAGCATGTTATATTTATGGGTATCAGAGAGAGAGCCCAGGGAAATGGCCGGAACATTACGTTCAAGCATGAAACAGACTGTCGCCGCCCAGTGTCGACCTCACTGTCAACTTATACAGATTGTCCATAAAGTTCGTGTGCACTTTAAATAATTTATAACTTTAAAGTGCACATAAACTTTATGGACACCACTGAATAATATGGACTCACCCGTTCAGTTCGACGTATGCGGTTCCGAGTAGCGTGAACTAATTATCTGCATACCTATGATGGACATGACTGTTGAGACCGGCTTGAGAATTGCACAAAAGATGACCACAAACAGTAAAGGAGAATGTATTGTGTTCAAGTGTAGCAGGAACACTATTAGATTGTCTTATTTTGCTTTGTCGTTTCTTGTAGCCGACTGATACTTACTTCTCAGTGCATCTATATCAATGTTGTATTTGTTTAGCTCCAATGCGACCAGAGCTGTTTTTCTTTCTGGTGTTGAGTTGTTGCCCTAGAGAGATCGTACTACACACAAACACACATATATATATGTATATATCCGTCTACTTGACACCACATTCTGGGTTATCTATCAAATGCTGCCCAATAGCTGACTCACAAACTGTTTGAGTCAAGCGTGTGTTGCTATTTGTAACACCACGTCTGGCAGACACGTGCATATATATATATATATATATATATATATATATATATATATATATATATATATAACAGCCAGCTACTCGATATCAGAATGCACTCTTCTGATATGCCTGCTAACCAATCCATGTTGCAGGCGTCCGCCCAGACAAATATGTGTTTGTTCAACAACCAGAGAACTCACCTGTAGTTTATAATATAGTTATGCTGACTGTACAATCATCGACAGATTCCCAAATCACTGGATTTCTAAAAATTTGAAGGATGTTCCAATAACTTGGACTGATTTTAATGTGAATTAAGTTTCAGTGTCTAATGTTTTTTTTTCTTTTTCTTTCTGATTTGGCGGAAAAAGAAGAAGAATGAATAAATACTGAAAATTACATTTAAATCAGATTATTCCTTCATTCTTGATATTTAAAAAAATAAAATGAAACCAAACGTAGTAGTTAGCAGTAAGATCGCATAATTTTACAGTAGAAATGGCTAGATCTAACCGTAAATTCTATGCTAACAGTTCTTCTCGATTGTGGAACTCTTTCCCGGTTCACTGCTTTTCAGTCACGTTTGATCTTCAAAAAAATTAAACCCACTGTCAATTGGTATTGATAAAATGTCATTCTGTCTTCTTAATTCCTTTTGTTTATTGTTTTATTTTATTGTTTTTTTTTTGTTTATTTTGTTTATTTTTTTTATTTCCCTCGCTCCCTAATAATCATTTTCTTATATTTTTTTTAAATTCAGTGACTCCTGCATCTTAGTGGCTTTGTTGCCTTGATTGGAGTGAAATGATAAAAAAAGAAACTGTTTATCATTTTTTATCCTTTTTGCATACTTTGTTTTTTTTGTTTTTTTTTAAAAACAAAATAAGAATAAAAAAAAATTACTGGGTGAAATCATGACATCATGAAAGTTGAAAAAGGAACACAAATAAAAAGAATGAATTAAATCCCAAAATATCATTTAATTAGATTTTAATTAATTTTTTCTGTATTTCTACAGTAGTTTAAAATGAAGAATTAGTCATTCTACTAAATTTGTTGAAAACGACGAGAATTAAAAAGAACATATATACTTAATTGTTTATATAAGATTCAAGTTTATTTTTAAACATAAACAATACAAATTTCTATATTCTCCTCAGTACTTCATTAAATCTATCTTGTTTATTTGTATCTATCTATATATCTTTGCTTGTTTATATTGATCTATTTCATCATTCTAGTATCTATCTATCTATCTATCTATCTATCTATCTATCTATCTATCTATCTATCTATCTATCTATCTATCTATCTCTCTCTCTCTCTCTCCATATATATATATATATATATATATATATATATATATATATATATATATATATATATATATATATATATATTATCATACACAACAGACTGTTTCGATGTATCAGAACTCATCAGTGTTGCTAGACATCCGATTGGCTCAAGCCTGGATAAAACCCCCTCTGATTTGGCATGATTTGGATTTTACCACTGAGCGCTCGGTAGAGAGGAAGGCGAATATATATATATATATATATATATATATATATATATATATATATATATATATATATATATTAGGTTGGTGCAAAAATAATGACGTAATAATGTCGTTTTTTGACGTTAAAAATACGTCAAAAAACGACATTATTACGTCATTATTTTTGCACCAACCTAATATATGTGTGTGTGTGTTTGCGTGTGTGTGTAAGTTGCGTGAGTCTGTATATAACTCAGTATAATAATCTCCATGTAAATCTGTTTTGATCACTCTCTCTATTTGTATCTCATATATCCATCTCAGTATTTTAATATATATATATATTTAGATATATGCATACGTATATTTTAATATCTAAGTCTGTTATGATCCATCTTTCCCCCGCCTTTGTCTATCTATCTATCTATCTATCTATCTATCTATCTATCTATCTATCTATCTATCTATCTATCTATCTGTGTCCCTTTTTTATATCTATCTAAATATGTTATGATCCCTGTCTCCCTTTCTCGCTTTATCTAATTGTCTCTTCTCATATCTATCTATCTATCTATCTATCTATCTATCTATCTATCTATCTATCTATCTATCTATCTATCTATCTATTTGAGCCTGTTCATATCAATTTATCTCAATCTATTCATATCGAAGTTTATTCATATCTATCTATCTATCTATCTATCTATCTATCTATCTATCTATCTGTGTCCCTTTTTTATATCTATCTATCTATCTATCTATCTATCTATCTATCTATCTATCTATCTATCTAAATATGTTATGATCCCTGTGTCCCTTTCTCGCTTTATCTAATTGTCTCTTCTCATATCTATCTATCTATCCCATCTATATATCTATCTATCTATCTATCTATCTATCTATTTGAGCCTGTTCATATAGATTTATCTCAATCTATTCATATCGAAGTTTATTCATATCTATCTATCTATCTATCTATCTATCTATCTATCTATCTATCTATCTATCTATTTGAGCCTGTTCATATAGATTTATCTCAATCTATTTATATCCAAGTTTATTCATATCTATCTATCTATCTATCTATCTATCTATCTATCTATCTATCTATCTATCTATGAATCACATAAATGCCTCTAAAGGAACAGATGCGTCAGTAATACTTGTGCATTTCGACGGAAACACAGCTTTGTGCATCTAAAGCTTTTTAAGTGACACGTTCATGTTACGACCAACAACAGGTGATTCGCTAATTTCGCCATAACGCTTGACTTTGAAGGTTTCTGCTTCACAGTAGGTAATAATTTGAAACACGTGCATGACAATTCATGTTATAAGCGTGCCAGCGTCTACACGCCAACCCAAATCTACCCTTACTGCTTTCTATAAGGATAAAAAGCATCGTCGCGATATGACCTTACTTATTTTCAGAATAGAAAATGTATTCAGTGTTGCTAGTTTTAACCCATGAAAATTTCACGGTTTTTTATTTTCAATTTCTGATGAATGTAAGGACTTTCCTTAATGATTGAATAAACTCACGATGAAGCTGTAGGGCAATAAAATATCCTCTATCGCATCGTTAAATATTTGAGTTTAACAAATTTAACAAAATATTGTAATAACAATCATAAATATGAATGATGGTCGTTATTTTAAGAAGTAAGGGGGTACAAATGAAAAGATTTGAAATTGACATTTTTACGATTTAATTATTTGTCTATATTTCTGAAATGGGGTATTATGTACACTATTTACATTATTCGGACTATTGTCCTCATCTTTGTTGCTATATTTATTACAACGTTTCGGCCGTTGCACGCTCCGGCCTTCTTCAGGTGGTTGGAATGTCGAACAACCCTATATTTCGCTCACTGATGTAGACTGTTCTAGTTCCACGTGCTATGTTTTTAATGGATGTCAGTTGTCAGTTATCTCCTGTTAATTCCCCTCTCCAAGTTCTCCACCGCCTTAACCGGGTATTGATCTCACACTGTTTGGGTCCTGTCACTGGATCTAACTAACACCTTTATCCGCTCTTTCGATTTCACTAAAACAGACATTAAAAACCTCTATCTTCTCTTCTTTCTTCATTTTAAGTGGTACCTTCTGTAGCAAGTTCAACACATGTAGCCCTCTTCTGTTTCAAATAGTGTAATCTGTTATAATCGCCATCCACTTATGACACCATTGTGGTCTTTGCTTAGTTTAGGTCCTCGTCTTTGACCCTGTCACCAAGGGTGAACCTACCAGGAGTTCAGAAGTCCCTATGTCATCGCTATCAGAATCATTAGACCACCTAATCCCCAATAAATAACAAGAAAAGCACATAGACATACTTGGATGTCACAATAAAAACTGCTACATTATTATTATAATTATTACTTAATTTTTTTTTGTTTAGCGTTTCATCCCAAGCAAGGCGGGAAGCCACTAGCACGAAAGGGGTTACAGAGTTGTAGCGAGAGTAAATAGGAGTGATAGAGGAAAGGATGAAGAGAAGGTTAGGGGATAGATCAAAGCATCTGGAGACGTCGAGTGACATTACATTTCAATAGTTGGAGATTATAGCTATCAGGGAAACAGGAAAAGGGAAGGGAGTTCCACAGGCGAGAGGTGCGAGACATGAAGCTATTGGAGTAGAAGAGACGGTTACATTTCGACAGTGAAAGGGTGAGAGCGGGATGCCAGCTTAATTGTCTCTCATTTCATGAAGCCTGGGAACCAGCGCAAGCAGCTCATCGGAGCAGTTACCATGAAACTATTTGTAAAAAAGACAGAGGGAGGCGACGGCACGTCTGTGAGAAAGCGACTTCAGACGAGATGCCAGATCAGAGCCAGTTACATTGCATATCCGTCTCTGGGTCTTATCAAGAACCTTGAGACAAATAGAAGGGGCATCAGACCATATATAGCAACAATACTCCATACAAGGGCGAATGGTTGATTTGTAGATTGGAAGGATCGACTCCGGCGAGAAAAATTTCCTGGTGCGGCACAGGGAGCCAACTTTCCTTGCGGTGGACGAAGCTATTGACTCAATGTATTTATTCCGTCTCAGGTCAGCAGTCAATGTGAGGCCGAGCAGTCGCAAAGAGGAGCTCTTGTGGTATAACAATATACTGTAATAAAAATTATGTCAAGGATAGAATATTTGTTCTTACTGTGTAGAGCTTATTAGGTACAAAAAGAAATTAGTAACAATAAACAAAATAGGACAATTATGATGAGTAGAAAGATTCATGAAAACGTCATGGTTTTCCTGTTTTAATTTTTTTATAAATCTTAATTCTTAAATTAATGATTGAGTAAGCTCATGGTGAGTTCTACAACAATAAAATATCCATAGAAATTCCCCTGTCAGATTGTTAAAGATTTGAGCTTAACAACTTTAACAAAGCTATTTTTTTCTTTTTATATGCCGTTTATTTCCAGGACATAGGCGATCATGGCTCTCCACTTTCCCCTATCCCTTGTAGCTCACAATAAGTTTCATCCTCCTGCCACCTCCGTCAGACCATTTTCTGTTCTTTTCTTATGAATGCTGGTCGTCATTTTAATAAGTAAGGAGGTAAATAAAAAAAAAATGACATTGAGAACTTTTTCCATTTCACTAAAACAGAATTAAACGGTACTTTCTTTCTTTCTTTCTTTCTCTCTTTCTTTCTTTCTTTCTTTCCCTGAAATCAAGTAGCTTTTTCGATATGACTTTTGTCTCACACGACAAAAATCGAACAGGCCATTATTTATTAAGTAGTAGCTGGAGATGTTAATCAATTTTATCTTCTTTCTTTCTTTCTTTCTTTCTTTCTTTCTTTCTTTCTCTCTTTCCTTCCTTCTTTCTTTCTTTCTTTTTTTTTCAATGAAACCAAGTGTCGTCTCTGATATGTATTTTGACTTTTCGCGCGATCAAAAGGGAATAGTTCATTATTCTTGAGGCATTAGCAGGGCGTAACGGTCGTGCGAACTAATGAATTCACGAAGGGAGAGAGAAGCACAATTATTATATGATTATTACTATGTTCATACCCGTCGGTTCGCTGACGGAAAGATGGTAACATTTAAAATGTAGATTTTTAAAATTAAGTTAAAATACGACATCTATTTGGAAATATAATTATGCATTGACAGGCTACATTGAATATATAGAAAGTCTACATTTACTTCAAATTCTCTGCTGTCTGACGTGGCTAAATGCCCTGTTCAACCGAGCACATTTGCTTTCTCATCCCATTTGCTTCTTTGGATCACTATTTTTATTTTTTTATTTTTATCATTTAATTTTATTATTTAATTATTTGTTTTATCATTTATTATTTTATTATTTATTATTTTATTATTATTTATTATTTCATTATTTTATTATTTATTATTTTATTATTTATTATTTTATTATTTATTATGCTATTAATTAATATTTTATTATTCATTATTTTATTATTTATTATTTCATGATTTTATTTATTATTTTATTATTTGTTATTTTATTGTTATTTATTATTTTATTATTATTTATTATTTTATTATTATTTATTGTTTTATTATTTATTTTATTATTTATTATTTTATCATTATTTATTGTTTTGTTATTTTATTATTTATTATTTTATTATTATTTATGCTTTTATTAATTATTATTTTATTATTTATTTTCTTATTATTTATTGTTTTATAATTTATTATTTTATTAATCATTATTTTATTATTATTTATTATTTCATTATTTTATTTATTATTTTATCATTTGTTATTTTATTATTATTTATTATTTTATTATTTATTATTTCATTATTTTATTTATTTTTTTATTTTTTATTATTTTATTAATATTTATTATTTTATTATTTTTTATTTTATTATCTATTTTCTTATTTTATTTTTTTATTTAATTATTTTATTGCTTGTTTATTTTATTTTTATCGATTTTTATCGCTATTTGTTACTTTTTTATTTTTATTTTTAATTTTTATTATTTAATTTTATTATTTTATTATTTATTATTTATTATTTATTTTTAATATTTTTATTTTATTATTTATTTATTTTATTGTTTTATTTGTTATTTTTTCATCACTATTTTAAAAATCGAATTCATTGCAAGTAAGGCAGTAGAGCCACTAAAATAGAACAGATTAATTGTTATGAGTGAATTAACAAACAAAAGAGGACAGTAGATGACGATTGGCATTGCATTAAACTTTTGAAAATCAAACTTGTCTGGAATGCAAAAAGAGATTTCCACAAGCGAATCTATATATATATATATATATATATATATATATATATATGTCAGTATATCTATCTATTCTTTTCAGTATGTTTATTTCTATCTATCTATCTATCTATCTATCTCCATATATATATCTCTGTCTCTCTGTCTCTCTGTCTCTCTCTCTCTCTCTCTCTCTCTATATATATATATATATATATATATATATATATATATATATATATATATATATAATATTACTAGTAAATATACACATACATATGCAATCATATATCTAAAATATCTAAATATATATATATATATATATATATATATATATATATATACATACATATATATTTGTATAAAAAAAAAATCCAAGAGGATAGAATCCTGGTAGAACTTAATGTCCTTGACAGAGTAAGGATATAATAAAAGGCTTAAACACTAATATTCCATAGTGTTTAAGCTTTATTATATATATATATATATATATATATATATATATATATATATAGATATATATATATATATAGTTGTATATTTAGGTAGCAATCTTTCGTTTATGCATGTTTCATTAAAAACGACAGACAACGTACTACGGTTAAGCTTTCTTTTCTGGACAAAGTGTGTTGAAGAACTGTCCAAATGTTTTATATTTGCGAGCGCTTTCGTCTATACCTTTTAGCCATTATCAAGGATGATTCGATTTTTCAGCTTAATTGAGTGTGTGCGTTCTGTGTATGTCTCAGTGTGTGGTAGGGATGTTTTTAATTTCCGAATACGGTTAGCACATTGTGCCTTTGTTCGTAGTTAATATTGTTAAGAGTTGGCTTTTTCTTTTTTATTATTAAAGCTTCCATAATTTCAAATCTTTTGTTAAAGGTGGATGAGTTTATTATATCAGTGTTTTCTACTAGTATGTTTCTAAAGGAGTTTGGTAAATTTGTGTGTATGTTTAAATGGCTTCTAATGGAGCTATGATCAGATAGCTGTAACGTAAGGCATCTTGATAAGCATGTAGTTGTGTTACCGATATAATTATCTATCTATCTATCTATCTATCTATCTATCTATCTATCGATCGATCGATCTCTCACTAACTTGAGTCTTAAAATTACCAAGGCCAATTTAATCGACTGATATTAAACAGGATATTCAGTTTCCGTTTATTGCCCACGTTTCTATTTCCATCGAATGAATGAAACCTCATTGCTTAAGTTCACGCAGGACTTTTCAGGCATTTTCGCAATTTTTACAGCCAGGATTAAGCAAAGGAATTTCGCGCAAAGGTGTGCGGGTAATGTCATAGGTATTGGCGCAAGAAGCGGAATCGGCATGCCAAGTTCAAGTTTCACACCATTGCTCTTGAAAAAGATACGGATATGTCTCTTCTCTTATCAGCTGTGGGTTAAATAGCAGATTAGACGGAGAACTCTAGCTTTGCATAGCAAATAGTCTTAAAGAAGCAAAGCACTGGATTTCTAAAAATGTAAAGGTGTTTTTTCCAATATTTTGGTACCGATTTTAGATGTGAATTAAGTTTAAGCGTCTAATGTTTTTTTTTTATTTTTCTTTCAGATTTAACAACTTAAGTCTTTGGCAATTTCAGCAATGGAAAGATTAACAATCAAATATCGTTATCGAAACCTTTTACAAAAATGGACGTTCAAACAAAAATGCATTTCTCGCACTTCGCGATTTTCTTGGTCAACATAATCGACTACAGAGAGTGCAGTTGGAAACGATGTAACATTGTTGTGAAGAGGTTCAATTCCTGCGCGCGATGACGAATGTCTATATTTTCGGCCACATTATCGTGCACTGCAGCAATGTTTTCAGCTGAACGGCGTAAACGATCACTCAAATGGTGTTTTCACATCTGCCACCGACCGAGTTTGTTTGAATTTACGAACAATTTTTTCTAGTTGCATTATTGAAACTTTAACACGTTGTTGCATTGTGTGGGGAGACGGGGGACATACCCCGTACGCCAATTACACATGTACGTACATACACATCAAATATGTTTTATGAATACATACTCTATAAGCATCGTATGTATTAACACGCATCAACATTAACACACTCACTCAGACTCACTAGGAAACAATTCACTATTAATAAATCATTCTCGAATTGCCCCCCTTATTGGTATAGTAAACTGAAGGGTGCACATCCTACGCATGCCCCACCAAAATATTATCATGCCCAACCCGTGCGGCATGCACAACACGTTGGGAATCATTGCTGTAGATACTTAAATCCCATAGAAAATCTATGGAAGGTGTTTTAAATCAGCGAGCATCAGCCCATAACTTGAATAATCCTAAGAAGCGATTGATTGGGTCTAAAATTATTTGTTGCCAAAATTGAGATTGTAGTATAAACCTAGAGTCAAACACCAAATCAAAACGTATTAATCGAAGCGTATTGATCTCATATAATTTCTATAGAGTTTGGAAAATGTATAATCGATAATCGATAATAGGTAATAGAGATCATAACAAGACCGATACAAATTTTAGCGAACAATTGCTTAAGGTTTGGTTTGGTTTGGTTTATTTTGTTTTACGGCATATCAACCTCAATAGGCTATTTAATGCCGACAGCATTTTTAGGATAGATTCGGATGAATAGAATATGTATTCTTTGGTTTAAATTGGTGTGGTTTATTTTGTTTTAAGGCATATCAACATCAATGGGTTATTTAATGCTGACAAAAATTTTTATTGCTGGTAATATTTTGTTTTGTCAAAAATCTGTTTCTGGTAATATATTTCCTTCAAAATTGTATTGCTGGTAATAATTTTTTTCAAAAAAGTATTGCTTGTAATATTTATCTATTTGCTCATAGCTGGGACCCTAACAGGTGCTACGACCCCAGGTCAGGGTGGACCTGGGAACACCAGCAATTAAGATGTGGTTCCACGCTCCTCAAAACCTCCTGATCAGAATCCTTGCTGCTGGACGTAGTTTAACGTCTTACCCAGGACGACAATTGCTTTAGGCATTTGAATATATATTCGTTTGGCATTGTTAAGAAAGAAATAAAATTCAAATCTTATTCAATTTGCATATTTTCTTAAATGACACATGTTTGAAAAATGTCGAAATTTCTTTCTTTTTTTCAGATAGTTATTAAATTTAGTTTAATCGAATTTAAGCTTTCTTTTTCCATGAAAGGAGACCCCTTGATTTATACTTTCACAAAAAACTGTCCAGCCCCAAACCGTAAAGTAGTCAACGGCCATCGGGAATATGCAGCAATTCAAGAAGACGGCCAAAAAAAAAAAAAAAGATTTCTGATCGTTTTATGCAGTGGAAACGTAAATTTGAAAGACTATCAACTAATACTCAATAGAGACATACCCCAAATATATGAAGGTTCGTAGATTTCTCTACAGGAATGTGCGAGGTGTCATATTTCGAAGTCGATCATAAATTATTTGAAAGAAAAGGGCATCGTACATTTCGAAAATTCTCCACGTCAGCTTCTCGATTTGATTACAATTAAAAATTGTTAGAATGTACAAAAAAAAGAAGAAAGAAAACAAAACGCAGTGCAAGATATCTGTTTCTTTCAACTGTAATTTGGACCGAATTACCTCGCATACGCTGCACACACACACAGACACACACACGCGAAACTAGATAGATATAAACAGACTGAGAGAGATACGAGCAAACAGATATAAATGTTAAGATAGATATGAAAAAGATAAGATTTAAGAAAGCTAGATAAATAAACAGACACATGAAAAATTATATAGATTGATATGAAAAAGTTAGATAGATAGATAGATAGATAGACAGACATTTAAAAGAGTTAAATCTATGTGACCAAGATAGAGTGAAAAGTTAGAGATAGGTACATAGACAGGCATTT
This sequence comes from Acanthosepion lycidas, assembly GCA_963932145.1. Classification (NCBI taxonomy): domain Eukaryota; kingdom Metazoa; phylum Mollusca; class Cephalopoda; order Sepiida; family Sepiidae; genus Acanthosepion; species Acanthosepion lycidas. The sequence goes on along the minus strand of OZ010608.1, from coordinate 3,460,478 downwards.
GAAAAAGATATATAGATGGATATACATATGAAAAGGTTACATAGATAAATAGATACGTACGAACAAATTAAGATAGATAGATAGATAGATAGATAGATAGATAATGTATGATTGGGATAGATAGATAGATAGATAGATAGATAGATAGATAGATAGATAGATAGATAGATAGGAAAAAGTTAAGATAGATAAAACTGAAAAGTTAGACAGATAGAAATGTGAAAACGTTGCAATAAATCGATCGATTGATAGATTAAAAATTAGATAGAGAGGAAGACAAACGAAAAAGTTAGAAATGGGAAATTCAAATACTGGCATGGATACATTTTTTCTCGCAGGGCAGATGTTTAAAAAACGTACCTACTAAATGAATTATATATATATATATATATATATATATATATATATATATATATATATATATATATATATATACATATATAAATAAATATAAAATCACTAAAAAATAGCCATTTTGTTTCAACACGTCTGGTGTCTTATCAAGTGATGGTGTTGAACACACACACACACACACACACGCATATATATATATATATATATATATATATATATATGGCGGACTCTCCCGTATGAGGGTCAAACATCTCAGTTTCTAGGAATCGAAAACCCAGACACCAGCACATTTTATTTTATTACTGTAGTGAAGACTTTGCGCAGGACCAACCGCACTTTTTGAAGGGCTGAATACAGAGACCTGCCACAAGGTCCCCAAACATCTCTCCGCAGGTTAAAAAAAATATGAATCACTATTGTGATTTGATAGCTAGAGAGCTTGTGCAAAAACCCTGTATGCCACACCTTGTCAAAGGCCAACGAAATAACAAGCAAAATAAGGTAACACAAAGTTAGGAAGAATGTGTTGTGCAAATCATTTAAGTAGGAAGGTTTTGTCAAGAGAATCAGTCTGTGAAAGCCTAGTTCTTATTATTTTACTTAGTAGACAGTCTAACAAACAAGCTATTTTACTAATCATCGTTTAGTCTAAGAATAAATTTCTGGTTAACATTTGATGATCTTGAATCCATTATTTTGCAGCAAAGAACAATTACATGTGGCAATCTAGTGACTTGCCTAATTTTGCTTTGCCTAGCGAATAACCAATAGTTTGTAGTCTTCGAAAAGAGGATACTCATCATTCACCTATAACAAGGCGACTCACAATATCGTGTGAAGTTCTGTAAGATACTCTAAATAAAAAGAATAATAAAATGACCACAGTATTTAAAAAAGAACAAAAGTTCACTCAAGGAGTAATGGATAGCAACTCGGGTTAAGGAATTGGAGAGCCGAGTTCAAATTCCAGTCAAATCCATTACTTTCAATTACGTGCTAATACCCCTGGGAAAGGTATGAATCCTCTTCTTCTTCTTCTTCTTCTTCTTCTTCTTCTTCTTCTTCCAACTATGGATAAATCGCAGGACAGACCAGGTTCTATAGCCTTGGCTGACAACTGGTCTACCGCAGAAAGAAATGGCAAAATTTTGCGGGAAAAAAAATCTGCCTCGTCAGTCAGGTATCAAACTATACTGGGTTCTATAGCCTTGGGTGGTAACTGTTCTATAAGAAAGAAAAACCCTGAATTCAAAACCGGCCTGGAGTGGGTTGGGCTCCGTTAGGCTATCTTGCCCAAACAAACACTACTCCTACTGTGGCTGTAGTACACATATTGCCCCTATGACACTACGGGTCACGGGATTTAAAAATAAATAAATAAAAGTTCACTCGGCAGACACTCAAGATAGAAGTTACTGTTAAAATGTTAGTGAAGAATATGTGGTGTGCTATGAAAGAATGCGTAGATGTTAGCAAGTGAAGGTTATGAGGAAAAGTAAGATAGATATACAAACGTGGGGGTCATCCAGGACTCTATACTTGGACCTACGTTGCTTTTGATATTCATCGATGACTTCCTTGTTCTTAACTTTACTTTGAATATACACTCTTTAGAGGGCGTCGTCAGTGATGTTCTGAATTAAGTCATTGGGCAGTTTGGGGTCTTTCAAACATCATACTCCCCTCACCAAGTCGACCCCATCAGAACTCATCAGTCTCTCATGCGCACCCCCATCTAAATTAACAGCCTGCAAACACTTATATTAGGCAAACCCTACAACCTCTGTCACGCATTTGATTGGATGTTGACCAACAGCCAATCGCAATGGTGTCAACTCTATTTAAATTGTTTACGAGGAATTTTTTACTTTTTCTTTTTTTTTTTTTTATATGGATACTCGTTGAATACTCGGAAAGTAATTATATGTTTTCTGTTTTTTTTTTTTTGGTTTTTTATTTTTTTCCTTTTTTTTTCCAGTTTTATCTCCCCAGCTGATAATTACTGTTAATAAATAAAATAAAATGAAACAATAAAATAAGAAATAAAAAAATATGCAACCTTAAAATAATTAGAAATATACATTGGTTTTCCGATTAAAATAAATAAAGTAACAACTTATGCAGTGTGTTAAAACGTAAATAAACATATAAATAAATGTCGTTTAAAACAAATTGAACGAGTAAACTTAGGAAATTCGATTAAATCTGTCGATTAAGGTGGTAAAATTAATGTGTGACATTAAATATAATTAACATTACAATTAATTACGATTTACGACTAAGTATTTATGCAGATGACACAGCAATTTCAGAATCTAGTCCTTTTTCTGCATGTCATCAGCGTGGTTTATGGTAAACTTCGAGAGAGAGAGAGAGAGAGAGAGAGAGAGAGAGCAACACTTTACACCATTTTGGCCTCACGTTTTCCACTAGCAGGAAGAGGAGCTATATCGAATCAGTTGCTTCGTCTGCTGCAAGGAAAGTTGGTTTAATGTGACAGTCAGAAAATTTTTCTCGTTAGAATCCAACTGGTACATTTATAAATCTACCATTCGTCCGTGTATTGATTACTGTTACCATATCTGGTCTGGTGTTCCTGCTGTACATTTCGATATTCTTTGACAAAATCCAAAGATGGATCTGTAATCTAATCAATCTTGACCAGGCATCTCAACTTCAGTCATTTTCTCACGTCTGTCTTTTCTACAAGCATTTTCAATGTACTTCGCGGAAAGAAGCTATTCGAGTAGAACTTACTTTTCCCCAGTGAAATTATGGGGGGGATGGGAGTGGTTTGCTACGTAAATGTCATGGTGAATTATGACCATAAAATTTAGAACCAGCGGCACCAACGAATGTAGTTCATCATTGCATGTTCCAAGGAAATACCGATGGAGCGTGGAGAGGTTTGCCACGTCCCGCCTGTGAGATAGGGGTTACACGATGGACAATAATTTCTCACCTACAAGGGACTCTTAGACGCTTTTGAACTTTATTGACACTGGACAGCGCAGCTCCCATCCAAATTTGACAACAACACGCCATTTTATACTTGATCTACCTCTTGTAAACGTATAGCATGGGGAGACAGGTACTTAGAGGACCGATACAGGAAACCGACCATTTTCCCTGCATTTTTAGTGATTGAGTGCAGGGAGTGTGTTTAAGGTCCGAGTAGCCTCTCCGAGGGGACATCCATTCATCGTGACATCGTCACATATAAAGTACCGTACGGAGTTGCGACAGGATACCACGGTTCAGGATCGAACTCGCATACTTCCCATAACTAGTTCTTGTTTTCATCATGCGACTGACGCGCTTGCAAAATTATGCAACGAATATATATATATATATATATATATATATATATATATATATATATATATATATATATATATATATATATATATATATATATATATATATATATATATATATATATATATATATATATATATATATATATATATATATATCTGTGTATGCGCATGCGCATGTGTATATGCAAGGGGAGAAACATGTCATTAAAAAAATTACAATGGCCTTGGTTGCGACATTTTTTTTTAGTGACGAGCGGGAACTGATAACAATGGCATATGTAATATAATGAAGGATAGTATTGATAGCTAAAAATGGTATCGTGATCGGTGGGGGTGCATCTGCTGTTGATAGAAAGAGAAGAGAAAGAAGTAAAAAAGAAAAAAATAGGAGGAAGTGGAAAGTACAAGAAGAAGAAGAAGAAGAAGAAGAAGAATGAAAAGGCAAAGAAGAAAGGGAGGCGACGGAATATAAGAAGAAGTAAAAGGAGGAGAAGGAAAAGATGAGGAAAAAGCAAGAGGAGGAAAAGGCGAAAAAGGAGGAGGAAAAACAAAAGGAGGAAGATCAGAAGAACAACAAAAAGAAAAAAAGGAAAAGGCGAAGAAGTATTAGGAAGGAAATTAAAAGAGAACAAAATAAAAAGAAGAGAAAGAAAAAGACAGAAAAAGAAGACAGAAAAAGAAGAAGGAGGATATGGGGGAGGAAAAAAGGAAGATGAAGAGGAAGGAGGCAAAGTTTAAGAAGAAGAAGAAGAAGGAGGAGGCGAAAGAGGAGATGTGGAAAAAGAGAAGGAGGGGGCAAAGGAAAAGAAGAAGCAGAAAGAAGGAGGAGGAGGAGAAAAAGGCAAAGAAGAAGGAGGAAGAAAAGAAAAAGAAGAAAATAAATAGGGAAGAGAAAGAAAAAGAAGCAAGCGGGGGATTAGGGAGAGGAAAAGACGAAGATAACGAAGAAGGAGGCAAAGTTGAAGAAGAAGAAGGAGGAGGAGGAGGAGGATGGTCGTGGTAATGATAAGAATAAGGAGGAGGTAAAGAAAAAGAAGCTGAAAGGAGGAGGAGGAGGAGGAGGAAAAAGGCGAAGAAGAAGATGATGAAGAAGAAAAAGCGAAGAAAAAGGTGAAAAGGAGAAAGAAAAGAAAAAGAAGAAATAAAAAGAAGACAAGAGAAAGAAAAAGAAAGAAAGAAAGAAAGAAAAAGAAGAAGAAGGAGGAGGAGGATATAGTGGAAAAGGAGAAGGAGGAGGAAAAGAAAAAGAAGAAGAAGAAGAAGAAGAAGAAGAAAGGCGAAGAACTCGTAGTAACATGAGCAGATGAATTAAAATGGCCGTCAGTTATTTTCATCAAAACCAAAAGAATGGCGAACAATCGTCTCACAAATATTTTAAATAAAAAAATATTCTTTTCGTGATAAATGTACAACGATGTGTGTTGCAAGGGGGCAGACAATAACCGAAACAAAATGTAAATATATTTACTTATGTGCGGAGGAGGCAAATTATGTATCTACCTGATCGCCTGTGTTCCATTGTGTGTGAATCTGCTTTGGTGTGTGCACACAAGCGTGTATGTATTGTAAGGTTGGGGAGGAAATGCGCTGTTGTTTACACTGCCACCCAGCAGGATCCACATGAACGTTTTTTTTTGTTGTTGTTTTCTTTCAATCTGCGCAAATAATTTGCTGATATAGATATTTAATTAGCTTAACTTAGCACAAAGGCGTACACCCTTCCGCAAATTAGTTGAAACAATCGCTTTAGTTGCCTTTCTTTCACCATACGATCAGTTTTAGACCCACTGGAGTAACAGGGTGGAATCGATTTCTATTTTCGCACAGATTAGGTTATTTGCAGTGGTGTGCAGTAATACGAATCTATTTTCGGGGAGTATGATGAAATTTGTTTGGTTTTGATAAATATTGCGTCTTTATCACGTCCAAACACTATTGTCTTGACTGTCGATTTGTTGTCCTGTGGACTTTGTCTGCGATGGACACTACTACAAGGAAACGTACGAAAATTGTAACGCTGGACGAACAAGGTGGAAGGCATTACTAGGGAGCAAATCAAAGTACTGGCCTTGAAACTCTCCTGATTTAAATCCAATTGATAATCTGTGGTCAGTCTGCAAGAAACGACTTCGTGGAATAAACATACGAAGTACTAACTTGTGCACTGGGACCTGATTCATTGGAAAAATACGAAAAATAAAATAATAACGGAATTATTCGTTTTGTTTCAATTAATTTGCACAAGGGTATATATATATATATATATATATATATATATATATATATATATATATATATATAGTTGGACTGATGCCAGCTCTATCACTGATACTGAACACTTTCTAATAAGTACCGCGCATATATAATATATAAATAATATATATAAAGTGAATAAGAACAGTATTATTCTTTTTGTTTCGATTAATTTGCATAAGGGTATAGTACGTTGAACCCAGAGCGGATAGGACATGCGCAGTGATAAAGATGCGCAAAACCTGCTTAAAAATATTAAAACCTTACGAGGGGCACTCTGTCACCGTACGAACACACACACACACACGCACGCGCACACACGCACGCGCACACACATAGATATATACAAACGTTGCAATAATGATTTACAGATATATCTAATTAAACTATAGCTGGAATGAAGCACAGTAGGATTCATACCATTCCCAAGGTTATTTACGATTCAGTCAATGTAATGAACCCGATTGGAATTGAAACTCAACTCTCCAGTTTCAAATTCTAAGCCATTATCCATTACACCACCCACACAGTTAAGCTTACAGCACCTGGTATTACAAAGCGGTCACCCATCTTGATACTGACCAGGTTCGACATTGCTTAACTAACTTATCATACATGAACCGATGTTTCAACGTGATATGGACTTAAGCATTAGTCAAGATGAGAAAAAAGTAATGATAGGACAATTTTCAAATTATCTAACCATACTGCTAAGTGTTTTTATTTCAGACAAAATTTCACCCAATATAAACTTCGAGAGACACTCAAGGTAGAGGTTTACCGTCAAAATAATAAAAATGAATGTAGACTGTGATATGAATGGAAGAGAGAGGTCAACACTGAGCGTCGACTGTTTCATGCTTGAACGCACTCTTCAGACCATCACTGCCACTGCTCGACGTTTACCTTAGTGTCCACTTTATTATACGCTCTTTCTCCCTGATATAGAGCACGTTTACCCATAAAATCCGGTGAAAAAACACTTCTTTTTGTAAGAGTTGCTGCAGTTTTATTTCCGTGTTTGCTATCCACGTTACATCATCTGCTTATCTAAAGCTGTTAAGATTATAGCCGCTAATAATGGAATCTGGTAGGACTTTTAATTCTCTCAGGAACGTCTCGCTGTGAAGTTTGAATAAGTGCGTTGAGAAAATGCATCCTTGACTTACGCAAAATTCTCCTTCTGTCTATTTATTGAATTTCTTTTCTATCCATATGCAGACGTTAGAGGTAAAAAGTGAGGGCAATTTTCTGAATAGCTTATGAGAATGGTTTGGTTGATTTGTTTTACGGCATATCAACATCAATAGGTTATTTAATGCCAAGAAGATTTTTAGGAATATTTCCCTATCAATAGAATATGTATTCTTTGGTTTATTTTCGTTTGGTTTATTTTGTTTTACGGCATATCAAACTCAATAGGTTATTTAATGCCGACAAGATTTTTTTTTCTGGTAATATTTTTGTTTTGTCAAAAATCTATTTCTGTTAATTTTTTTTCCTCAAAAATGAAGAGCTGGTAATAATATTTTTTCAAAAACGTATTGCTGGTAATAGTTTTTTTTTTCTTCAAAAATTTATTTCTGGTAACAATTTTTTACAAAGTATTTCTGGTATTAAAACGTATTTTTACAATTTTATAATGCTTTTTACCTCAGTTTCGTGGTTAACTACTTGACCATTGATGGGACCCTAACAGCTGCTACCACTCCGGGTCAGGGCGGACCTGGGAACATCAGCAATTAAGAAGTGGTTCCACGCACCTCAAAGCCTTCTGATCAGAGGCCTTGCTGTTGGACGTAGTTTATCGTCTTACCCAGGACGCGGATGTAGTTTATCGTCATACTCGGGACGGAATATGAGAATGGGCAGAAGATAAGAAGGGATGGTAAAATGAACAAAAATATTACTATGAGATACAGAGGATAGAATGTTGTAAAGAGCTATAATCACCCATGTCCTGAAGGGCCACGTTATATAGTAGAAGATCCCAACGAAGCTAACTTCTGGGTCTTTATATCATCTGGTGTGTAGAACCTAAATGTCATCATTTTCTAGACTTGTTTGGTTTCAGGATTATTGCGATGAAAACATGTTTCTTAGGTTGTGACCAATCAGCGTTCGATTATTGAAATTGCTCAATTCATATTCTATGCGTATTCAGGTTGTATTAATATTAGTACTTCTAGCTTATTCTAATATCTTTCTCAATCCTTTCTCACGAACGCTGGTGTTTCCCAAGGCTTTATCCTAGGTCCTACACTGTTCATTATCTTCATTAACGATTCTTCTCGATGTCATCAGTTCCCAAGTAGGCATCTATGCAGACGATACCATTATTTTCCTTCTGCCTAATTAGTAAATCGCTGACAAAACTAATCTCGAAAAGGACCTCCAATCGGTTGCTGACTGGGGCAGGAAATGGCTAGTTAACTTTAATGCCTCAAAAACAAAATTGCTCTCTTTTAACCACCACGGACTAACTTCAATGCCTCCCATTAGAATGTCTGATGCTCTACAAAAGTACCTCTTTGCGACTGCTTGGTCTCACACTGTCCACTGACCTGAGATGGAACAATTACATTGAATCAATAGCTTCATCTACCGCCAGGAATATTGGTTCCTTATGTCGCACCAGAAAGTTTTTCTCGCCCAGGTCCTCCTTTCAAATGTATAAATCAACTATTCGCCTTGCATGGAACACTCCTGTCATATATGGTCTGGTGCCCCTGCTGTTCAGCTTAAGGTCATCGACAAGATCCAGAGATGGATATGCAATGTGGTTGACCCTGATCTTGCATCTCGTTTACAGTCGCTCTCTCACAGACGTGCCAGTGGCTCCATCTGTCTTTTCAACAAATACTTTCACAGTAACTGCTCCGACGAGCTATTTTCTCTAGTTCCCAAATTGCATGAATTTAAACGTGCCACTAGGTCGGCATCTCAGTCCCACCTTTTCACTGTCGAAACAGTTAAATGTAGCCGTCTTTTCTACTCCAATAGCTTCATGTCTCGCACCTCCCATCTGTGGAACTCCCTTCATCTTACTTGCTTCCCCGATAGCTTTCATCTCCACTATTAAAATCCAATGACAATCGACATCTCCAGATGCTTTGATCTATTCCACGTCCTTCTGTTCATCCTTTCTTCTTTCACGCATTTTTACTGTTGCTCCTACTTTCTGTAACCTCTTGCGCGCTAGTAGCACTCCCGCCTTCTTTGGGGTGAAAAGTTTTTAAGAATATGAAGTTTTCGTATCAGCTTAAATCGATTTTTGTACCGTACCATATTAAATGCTTCCACTCACACGACGTAGATGAGACATAGATATACGTCCTTTTTTGATTTAATTACTCGTTCTGTCGCTGACGGTCGCTTCTTTTCATGGTGGAGAGGCTTGCGTGATCCAATAACTCGGAGAACGATGCCACCGGGAGTTCTAATCTCTTGATAGGGATACCCTTGGCGGCAAATTGAAAACAAGGGTCCAGACTAAGCACGACCAACCCCAAAGACCCCAGCAGTGCAACAAGCAGATAACGATTACTACAGATCTCACCAGTTGAACTAGCGGATGAATAGGGCTACGCATGATGGACGTGTCACAGAATGTGCTACTCAAAATTACAACAGCTTCAGCTGCAGTCCGTTTCAGTTTCATGAATAGATTCTACATGTCTCCTTCCTTATGTGCTTCAGAAGAAAGTCAAGAAATCAAAGGTCCGTGTCACTTTCTTTAATTTAATGTTTGCTGATCGCTTCCTTTATGATGATGGCGTTGATGAATGAATTCATTTCCTCTCATTGGTGACGAATTTAGTCATCAATTCTTTCATCGTAAAGGAAGCGATTAGCAAACAATAAATTAAATTCTTAAATATAAAATAAAGCCGACTCGTTCTGATATCATCTAATAATAAATATCGCAGAGTTTCTAAGAATCAGAAGATATGATTTCGCTACTCTGGAATACAAAGTCGGATAAAGCTGGTTGGTCTTTACTGAATTTATGAAAGATATATTTTAACCAACCAATTTAGAGAAAAGCAGAAAACACATACAAAAACACGATGTTGATTTTTACAAAAATTCTTTTATTTTTTTGAAAATAATTTTTCAAGCCGGTGGGAGATGCAAAAATAAACGTCAGAAATTCCCAGCGTATAATTTCATTTTCCCAGTGGGTTTTTTTCGATATCAACCAATGCAAGACAGTAAAACACAAGGGATTACAGGGCGTGGAGGAAAAGCCAGTAAAACACAAGGGGTTACAGGGTGTGGAGGAAAAGCCACTAAAACACAAGGGGTTACAGGGTGTGGAGGAAAAGCCACTAAAACACAAGGGATTACAGATTGTGGAGGAAAAGCCACTAAAACACAAGGGATTATAGGGTGTGGAGGAAAAGACACTAAAACACAAGGGGTTACAGGGTGTGGAGGAAAAGCCACTAAAACACAAGGGGTTACAGAGTGTGGAGGAAAAGCCACTAAAACGCAAGGGATTACACAGTGTGGAGGAAAAGCCACTAAAACACAAGGGGTTATAGGGTGTGGAGGAATAATGAAGAGAAAAAGAAGAGAGTCATCAGGAGGACAGTAGACAATGATTGACATTGAATTTAAATTTTTGCAGATTAAAGCTGGTTGCAATATATGGAGGTGGAAGGGAGTACCACAAGCGTGAAATGCGAGAAAAAAAAACTGTTGGCATAGAACATGCCGTCTACATTTAGCTAGATCAACTGTAAACTGATGAGACCTCAACGCCAGTCTAGTAGTATACTTAGATTCATAAAGTCTAGTTACTCTAGCGAAGAGTTCACCCGAACAGTTACCGTGAAAGTATTTCTAGAAAAGGCAGAGGGAGGCAACTTTACGGACTTCGGAAAGTGAAGCTGAGACGCCAGATCAGGACCAATAATATTGCTGATTCTGTTTTTGAAAATGAGATCAAGATAAATATCAGGGGCACCGGACCATAAATGGCAGCAATATTGTAAGCACGGACGAATGGTAGACATAGATGTGTAAGGTACATTCTGGGGTGAAAAAATGTCTGGCACGATTTAGTGAACCGACTTTCTTAGCAGATTACAATGAAGCATGAAACCCTATGGTCTTTAGTGAATTTTTCAAGGAAATATTTTCAGCGAGCCATTTTGACGAAAGCAGAAAACCCATACAGTAATACAATACTGATTTTTATTGAAATTCTTTTTTTTCTTTGCAGATATTTTTCAACTTGAAGGGCGGAGATGCGAAATTGGACTTCAGATATAGCCCCACTCCAACCAGGTCACTATTTTTTAATTGTCAATGATTTTTTAAGGAATATTTCTTTTTATATGGACTCAAAAGTGGTAGTGCTGTTACATTTGAAGAATTATCTCAAAAACTGAATTCAAATGATATTGGCTCTCACCAGAGGAACCTGTGCTTCACACCATCTCTGCATCCACACAAGATCATCCTCTGTATCAGATGGACAAGCTGACAAGTGAAGAACTATAAGTTTCTACCAATAGGCCAAACCGTCATTGCAGATGTGTAATGTTGGAACGTGTGCAACAGGTAATGAAGCCGAAAGTTAATTGCAAGGGTGTGTTGTTCTTTTTCACAATGGCAGATCTCATGTTGTGCAGTTGGCCAGGGGACGTCATATGACAACTTGGCTGGGAGACACTGTGTTAGCCAAATTATTTCCTGGACGTTGTTCCAACAGATTACTACTTCTTTAATTCCTTGGGCAAACACCTTCATGGGAATTCCTTGAAAAATGAGGTAGACTTGTGACAGGCACTCACAGACTTCATTGCATCCAAGACACCTGATTTTACCATCATGATGGTATATCAAATTTTCTATATACCCTTTTTTTTTCTAATAAATCAAAAATATCAAGAACTTACCTTTGGTTACCTTGTATAATCATGTCTGAGCAAAAGTGTTGCCAAGGAGTTAAAAGAAAGCAGCCGAAAAGAAAATTTGGACATCGGCATTTGATCTGCAGTTCTTCTCCCAATAGTTTCCAAAAGACCAAAGGGTATAATTTCGCTATCTTCGCTTTGAATGACGAATTAAACCGTTTGTGGTTTTAGTGAATTTTTCGCCATGTCGACAAAAGTGGAAAATGCGTAGAATAAAAAGTTATTGACTTTTTTTTACAAAATCAAATTCATTTTACTTTCACTAAATATTTTTCCATCCAACGTCGGAGGTAGAACCGCCAATCTTCCAAAACATCAGGATTCATAGATTTCCGCCTGAATGTCTGGGAATAAGAATGACCATTATTGGCATTCATAAAGAGGATTAACATTTTGAGCCCTGCGTTCCTGGACAATTTTAATCCATCTGCCTGAGCTCCTGAGTCAAAATTCGCAAATAATTGTTATGTAATGTTTCACAGTAGACATAAAAATAGTTATAAGTGTTTACCCACCGTTCAGCCGGTGGCTGGGCATTAAGTCTTTTCTCTACCACCGTTCAACCGGTGGCTGGGCATTAAGTCATACTTCTCTAACCCTACCGTTCAACCGGTGGCTGGGCTTGAAGTCATATTTCTCTACCACCGTTCAACCGGTGGCTGGGCATGAAGTCATATTTCTCTACCACCGTTCAACCGGTGGCTGGGCATGAAGTCATATTTCTCTACCACCGTTCAACTGGTGGCTGGGCATTATGTCATTTTTCTCTACCACTGTTCAACCGGTGGTTGGGCATTAAGTCGTTTTTCTCTACCACTGTTCAACCGGGGGTTGGGCATTAAGTCGTTTTTCTCTACCACTGTTCAACCGGTGGCTCGGCATTAAATCATTTTTCTCTACCACTGTTCAACTGGTGGCTGAGCATTAAGTCGTTTTACTCCGCCACCGGTAAAGCGGTGGTCAGGGCTCAAAGGGTTAAAGCGTTGGTTCTAGAATTTGATAACATAGTAATCGTCAACTTCAATACCTGAGCCGAGCAGTGCAAACTTAAAAACGGTGGAAATAGGTTGAAAAAATAACTGGAAAAGCATAAATAATAAAGAGCAGAGCTAACTCTGTTCATTATCAACGGAACGAGAATAATCGCAGTAAATTGTACTCGTTATTAACTTAACAATTTATTTAATATACAGGTGTAGATTCCGAACAGAACACTTTATTTAATATACAGGTGTAGATTCCGAACAGAACACTTTATTTAATATACAGGTGTAGATTCCGAACAGAACACTTTATTTAATATACAGGTGTAGATTCCGAACAGAACACTTTATTTCATCTACAACGTTACATTCCTAACTGAATATTTGTTCTAATACACAGTTCACTCTACAGGGATATATTCCGGACTTTTTTTTAAAGCATTACGCCCCGAGCAAGGCGTGAAGCCACTAGGATGCAGGGGGTTGCAGAGGATTTGGAGCGAGAGCAGGTAGGAGTGATAGAAGAAAGGAGAGGGATAGGGGTTTAGATCAATGTATTAGGTTGGTGCAAAAATAATGTTGTTTTTTGACGATTTTTTTGATTATCGTTCACCCATTTATCCAACTTTTTTGACTTCCCTATTTGCTTTAAATGGCGAACGACTGTTGAGTGGTCGACCTCGAGTTCAACAGCAACTTCTCGTGTTTTTGCGAGGATTGGCTTCAATTAAGGCTTTCAGATGTTCGTTATCAACCGCAGTCGGCCGGCCGCGATCGTCTTCATCTTCGAGGCTCTCGTCACTATTGCGAAATTTCTTGAACCACCGTTGTGCCACACGTTCGTTAGTGGTTCCTGGGCCAAACGCATCATTGATATCACGAGCTGTCTCGGCAGCTTTTCGGCCTAGTTTGACCTGAAACAAGAAAATCGTGCGGATTTGAATTTTGTCCATGCTGTCGAAAAGCCTGCAAAAAAATGAATGAAGAGATTGAGAACGGTAAAGAATAACACGATTCGATAGAGCGAAAAACTCGCTTCAAAATAATATATAACATGACTATATATATCAATGAATTAATTCAGAAATCATATATAAAAGTATCATATGTGAGAAAACGACATTATTTTTGCACCAACCTAATAACTGGAGGTATCGATTGACATTACATTTGAATAGTTGGAGATTATAGCTCTCAGGAAAACAGTCATAGGGAAGGGAGTTCCACAGGCGAGAGGTGCAAGGTATGAAGCTATTGGAGTAGAAGAGACGGCTACATTTAAAAGTTTATACAGTGTAGTGGTGGGAGAGGGATGCCAGCCTCGTAGGGAGCTTGAATTCATGGAGTCTTGGAACCAGTGAAAGCACCTCGTCGGAGCAATTACCATGAAAGTATTTGTAGAAAAGACAGAGAGAGGCGACGGCGCGTCTGTAAGAGAGTGACTGTTGACGAGACGCTAGATCAGGGCCAATTATGTTACATATCCGTCTCTGGATCTTGTCAAGAACTCCGAGGTAAACAGAAGATGCCCTAGACCATATATGGCAGCAATACTCCATACAAGGGCGAATTGATGATTTGTAGATTTGAAGTATCGATTCCGGGGAGAAAAATTTCCTGGCGCAGCACTGAGAGCCAACTTTCCTCGCGGTGGAAGAAGCAATTGACTCAATGTATTTGTTCCATCCCAGGTCAGCAGTCAACGTGAGACCGAGCAGACGCAAGGAGTTGCTCTCAAGAAGTTGACTATCAGACATTCTAATGAGGGGCAGGGAAGGATCTCTATGGTGTTTAATAGGGAGTAGTTTAGTTTTTGAGGCGTTAAAGTTGACCAGCCAGTTCTTGCCCCAGTTAACAACCGACTGGAGGTCCATTTCAAGACGAGAGGCCAGGTTAGTTTTGGCATTGACACTAGATTTGTTTTTGAGGCAGGAGTAAATTGTAGTGTCGCCCGCGTAGATGCCAACCTGGGAATCTATGGCGTCAGGAAGGTCGTTGATGAAAATAAGGAATACAGTGGGGTCAAGGATGGAGCCTTGGGGAACACCTGCGTTCGTGGGAAAGGAACCGGAGGAGAATCCGTTGAGAACGATCTTCAATTCACGGTTTGACAGGAATGATTGTATTAGATCAAACAATCGACACACCCTATCAAACGCTTTAGAGATGTCTAGGGCCACGGCACGAGCCTCACCGTTATTTTGAAGGGCTTGGTAGACGGTTTCAGTGATGGCCGTAAGCACATCAGCTGTAGATCGGGCGTAGCGGAAACCATATTGCTTGTCTGAGAGCAGTTCATGGGATGTAAGGGGGTTAACCACTTCGGCATTGATTAGGGCTTCGAAGACTTTTCCGAAGAGGGGTAGGAGACTAATAGGACAGTAATTAGAGGGGTCAGAGGGGTCACCAGAGTTCTTAAAGACAGGAACAATGGATGAGGACTTCCAGCAGTCAGGAAAACAGGATTCCTTGAGGCAGTAATTATATAGTTTAGAGAGGGAGGGCGCTAGCTCAGGCGTGCATTTCTTCAAGACAATGGCTGGCATGCCATCTCCACCACTAGCTTTGTGGGAGTCTAAATTAGAGATAATGCCCAATATCAATGACGGGGTTATGTGTAAGGCACTCGATAGGGCCTCAGTTCTTAGAGGGAAGTCTGGTATGGGTACACCGGAGGAGTCGAGCGTTGAATTAAATGAGAATTTCCGAGCAAAGCATTCAGCCTTGTCGGTAGAGGATGTCAAGACCTCGAACCGGTTGAATAAAGGAGTTATGGAGGGTTTTCTGTTGTTCAGGACACTCTTGCAGAGCCGCCAATAATCTTTGGAGCAAAATTTGCAAGATGCAATACGCTCCTTCATCCGAGCAGCAAATATTGACACGCTTATACTCGTTACGGGCGGAGGCAAAGAGACGTCTATTGCAGTCCGACATGTCACTACGGAATAGGCGAAAGAAGTAGTTTCTATGGGCAATGGCGGCTGAGCAAGCAGCGGAGAACCAAGGGGAGGAGTGCGACCTTAAATTTCCTTGAGGGGATGAAAGCGTCGATTCCAGCTTTAACCCAGGATGAGACCTCAGAAGCACATTCTTGGACAGGGAATGTAAAGACAACATCCCAGGGGACATCTCGGAGGAAGTCACGGAACGAGTCCCAATCCGCTCGTTGATAGAAGAACGAGGTTCTAGTGATGGGAGGTTCTTTGCGGGGTGTGGAGTTGAAGGAAATGTTAACAGATACTACAGCATGATCGGAGTTACCAAGAGGGCAGAACTGCATGGTGCTACAAGATTCGGGGATGGAGGTAAAACACAGATCGAGAAGGGAGGCCTTATCTACCAGGTTGAGGGCAAACCGCGTGGGGAAGTTAACTATCTGCGTGAGGGATTGAGAAATTGAGAAATTAAGTGTTTGAATGCCAGCCCGGTCAGTAGTAGCATTTTCGAGCCACTTGGTATGATGCGCGTTAAAGTCACCAAACACGAATATGTGAGCAAACGGGTGGAGAGAGAGAGAGGGCCTTGTCTATGCTGTCAGATATGCAATCGAGTATCCCACAGTCTTGAGAGGAAGCAGAGCGATAGAGGAAGAATAGATAGCTTACAGCATTGAGGAGAGATAGTCGGAGACACATGTACGAAAGGTCTGGCGATTCGAGAGACAACTCTCTATTGATTTAATCTACAGGAGTAGATTCCATACTCAACACGTTATATAACCTACAGCTGTAGATTCCCAGCTGAAGATTATTTAAACTACACAGATAGATTCTGAACAGAAAACTTTATTTCACTTGCAATTGTAGATTCCGAACTGAAGAATTTATTTAATTTGCAGCTGTAGATTCCGAACTGAAGATATAATTAATTTGCAGGTGTAGATTCCGAACAGAACAATTTTCTTTTAATCTGCATGTGTAGATTCCGAACTGAACACCTTATTTAATTTACAGGTGTAGATTCTGAACTGAAGAATTTATTTAATTTGCAGGTGTAGATTCCAAACTGAAGACTATTTAATTTGCAGGTGTAGATTCCGAACTGAACATTTTATTTAATGTGCAGGTATAGATTCCGAACAGAAGAATTTATTTAATCTGCAGGCGTAGATTCCGAACTGAAGAATTTGTTTAAGTTGCAGGTGTAGATTACGAACTGAACAATTTTTTTTAATCTACATGTGTAGATTCCGAACTGAACACATTATTTAATTTACAGGTGTAGATTCTGAACTGAAGAATTTATTTAATCTGCAGGTGTAGATTCTGAACTGAACACTTTATTTAATTTCCAGGTGCAGATTCCGAACTGAACACTATTTAATTTGCAGGTGTAGATTCCGAAATGAAGACTATGTAATTTGCAGGTATAGATTCCGAACTGAACACTCTATTTAATTTACAGGTGTAGATTCTGAACTGAACACTTTATTTAACTTACAGGTGTAGATTCTGAACTGAACCATTCTTTATAATCTACATGTGTAGATTCCGAACTGAAAACTTTATTTAATTTACAGTTGTATATTCTGAACTGAAGAATTTATATAATTTGCAGGTGTAGGTTCCGAAATGAACACTTTATTTAATTTGCAGGTGTAGATTCCGAACTGATGTCTACTTAATTTGCAGGTATAGATTCCGAACTGAAGAATTTATTTAATCTGCAGCTGTAGATTCTGAACTGAAGAATTTATTTAATTTGCAGGTGTAGATTCTGAACTGAACACTTTATTTAATTTACAGGTGTAGATTATGAACTGAAAACTTTATTTAATTTTCAGTTGTAGATTCTGAACTGAACACTTTATTTAATTTACAGGTATAGATTCTGAACTGAGGAATTTTTTTAATTTGCAGGTGTAGATTATGAACTCAATAATTTTTTTAAATCTACATGTGTAGATTCTGAACTGAAAACTTTATTTAATTTACAGGTTTAGATTATGAACTTAAAACTTTATTTAATTTGCAGGTGTAGATTCTGAACTGAACACGTTATTTAATTTACAGGTGTAGATTCTGAACTGAGGAATTTATGTAATTTGCAGGTGTAGATTCCGAACTGAATACTTTATTTAATTTACAGGTGTAGATTTTGAACTGAAGACTTTATTTAATTTACAGGTGTAGATTTTGAACTGAACACTTTATTTAATCTTCAGGTGTAGTTTAAATAAAGTGTGTAGTTCAAAATTCCATGAATATTTCCCAGATTGTTAATAAATGCATTTCGACAAAAAACAGAAAACACGTTCAATAAAACCTTTTATTTGAAAGTCAGATCGTGATTTAAAGAAAACAAAACAAAACATTTTTGCTTTGTGTTGTTCATATATTTATTTGTTATTTAATGATAGTCTTTCCTTTTATATGACTGTATATGGTTTTCTTCCTCTTTCCTTCCTTCCGAGGAATAATATTATCTTTACGGAATTGTATGACATTCATTCTTTACCAGCAAAAGAAAAAAAAAACAAGAGATAAAACTAAAAGGAATCACAATAATAACATATTCACATCTCGTTTCAATATTCTGCCAAAGTAGAATATTTTTCTGTTATTTTTTTGTTATACATTTCCACCATTAGGACTACTGTAGCATCTATTACAGCTTAT
Organism: Acanthosepion lycidas; assembly: GCA_963932145.1. NCBI lineage: Eukaryota > Metazoa > Mollusca > Cephalopoda > Sepiida > Sepiidae > Acanthosepion > Acanthosepion lycidas. The sequence continues at coordinate 3,442,023 of OZ010608.1, read as the reverse complement.
TATGATTGACTCAAGAAATACTGTCATTTTTTTCTCTTATGCACGTTTCCATGACTTTTTGATGCCGTTGAATATGGAACGTTGTTTACATTATCCGTTATAAAAAGAAGAGGAATATCTTAATTCGTAGTGAGATTTGGGATTGATTTCTTGGCTGAAAATTGGAGACAAATAAGTAAAAATTACCTATTGGCATTTTGATAAATGATGCTGCGAATGTTTAAGCTGAATGTCGACTTTCTTCTATTCTGAGCGACCGTTCCAAAAAGGTGTAGAGTGCTGCTCACCTGGAGTTTAACATCATCAATGCTGATGGCAAGCAGAAAAGGTAAGTCTGTGGCGATTAAATGAGAACAGTTTCGATTTGGAGGAGTTTCATTTTTTCTTTTGTATATTAAATTAATTCATGTTTTTTTTTTTTTGTTTTTTTTTTCACATTTATCTAAAAACATGGATAGGAAAGAAATTTTTGAAGGGACAAAACAGAGGACAAATAGTTAGTGGTCATGGTTAAAAGAGAAAAACATAGGTATCAGGCAAAAGGTAAATTTAGATAAGAATACGGTAAAAGGGTAATATTTTAACAGTGAGGATCTACCTTGGGTGGCTCACGAGCCTTGTATTGGGTGAATTTCAGTAAAAGAAAAAACAAATGTGAGAAAAATTAGTGCTATCAGATAACGGATAATATTAGTTATTGTATTCGACGAATTTCCAGGTTTTAACCTCTCTCTGCGTGATTGTCTAGCTGGTCTGCGAAAATTAGGTCATATCAAACTTGGAAGTCTGTGAAGGGTAAAAAATGGTGACGGATAATATATTGGTGCATAGTTTATTTATTTTTCGAGTATGAAAACAATTCGTGTTTGCATGGTATTGAAATTAAAATGATAAATGGGCAAAAAAGATACGAACGAATAAGGTGGAGAAAGAGAAGATACAAGTAAATTGTAAGAAAACAATAATACAAAAAACAACAAAACTATATATTTCAGATTGTATTAATATAATATTAATATTAGTCGTTAATATGCGTATTAGTTTAGCATGGTTATTCAACCAGTCTGTGAAAATAAGGTCATACCTCGCTTGGAACTGAGTGAAGAGAAGAAAAAATAGTCGGTTGAAAAGAACTAAACTGACTTGTAATAAGTGCACAAAAGTTTTGCAAGTAAATGATTCGAAAAGCGAAAACTGCAAGGTAACATCTGGCAAAATAATCTTCAGCAAATAATAATAATAATAATAATAATAATAATAATAATAATAATAATAATAATAATAAAAGTAATGAAACGTGAAGGGGTGAAGATCAAACAAAGGACGCGGAGAAAAAAAAATGGAGAAATTTATTTTTGTTTCAGTAATATGACGTCTGGTTATTAGCAGGAGACATGTTTCCCGCCTAAGTGCGCAGAATAAAATACAAGGCAAAAACACGCATGCGTACATACACAGGAATATGTTGATAATATATATAACTTCGTCTACATATGTACTTATGTATATAGATGAATACTGGAGTTCTAGGCCAGATGAAGAAGCCCAACCCTCGAAACGCGATATTTAGTCCTTTAGAAATAATTTAGGAAGTAGGTCGAACCGAAAATGTTTCAACAACACCCACCTGATATATATATATATATATATATATATGATTAATCCAAATATAAAATTTTGTCATTTAGATGATTAATGTTATATTAAGCGTTTCATACACTTCAGATATTCATAGACGAAAATTTGTGTAATCGTTGGATCCACTCATCAGGAGGTATTAGCAATTCTCTGCCGATTTTCCATTGTTTCATTACAAACACACACACACACACACACACACACGCATATATATATATATATATATATATATATATATATACATATATATATATATATATATATATATATATATATATATATATATATATATATATATAAATAATAAAAAGGCTTAAACACTAATATTCCATGGTCATAATTTATTCCATTGGAATCGTAAATACGATCCAATTCATCAGACCTACAAATTCAAAAAGAAAACAGAAAAAAACCTACTCCGGAAATAAAAATAGAATTTAGAGAGAGTGTAATTATGAGAGTGTGGGACGAATGTTAATATATATATATATATATATATATATATATATATATATATATATATATATATATATATATATATATCAATCCGACGGATTTTTATCACTTTACCACCACTTCTAGTGTATACCCATATTTGAGCAAATATATCTCTCTCTCTCTCTCTCTCTATATATATATATATATATATATATATATATATGTACATTGGTTATGAAAAACTGACCACGAGGAGAGGAGATTCAGACCTGCTCTGAAGCAACATGCAAGGAAATCTCTACGCCGCCACGGTACTAGCTACCAACGGGTTAAAGATACAACTTCTCTGGCCCTATTTCACTTCACCGGATGGTTAAGTCCGCCTGACATATTCTCTGTATACAGGAAAGAGCAATGCGTTTATTTTAACTCTGCTTATGTTTTTAAACGTAAATAAATAACGTTATCCAGAAACGTAAATAAATAATGTTATCCAGTGTGATAGATCACTGAGCTAGACTGTTCTAGTTCCACATGCCATGTTCGTGAGCGAAATTAAGGGTTCTGTTCAATGTTCCAACCACCTGAAGAAGGCCGGAGCGTACAACGCCCGAAACGTTGTGATAAATATGGCAACAATTATGAGGACGCCAGTCCGAACAATGTAAATAGCGTACATTATACCTCATCTCAGAAATATAGACAGACACTAACAACTTATTAAAAAAAAAAATTTCATCGTGACACCATATCTAAAATTTTATTAAACTCATAAATTATATCTCTACCTGACCTAATGCTGTCTTAAGAAAGTAATATGTTTGACCATATTACTTTTACATTTTCTTTTGAAATAAACTTTGAACAATTATTGGCAGAATTTATTATTTGGCTGAGATAGATTATTTGTAATTTAATCGGCCTAAATTGTCTTTTTCAATAGTATTTACCTTAGAGAACATTTGCTAAATGCACAGACGATATATATATATATATATATATATATATATATATATATATATATATATATATATGTGTGTGTGTGTGTGTGTGTGAAAAATATATAGAAAATAGGAAAGAAAAAAAATAGTGCTCGATACAAAAGTAGAGCATAAATATAATTATTTATTTAAAAATATGATTCCAACACGCTACATAAGAGTTCTCATGTTTCAAAACAAGAGCCGAAAACTTCAATATAATTATTTGAATTAAATTGAATTAAATTACTAAGCTCTGTTCCATCTTCAAGCGAAATATTTTGGGAATAACTTATTTCTGAAATTTACGTGCTTTATAAGCATATTCATTATTGAAATCAAAATTTCTATGGTAACGTCTAGAGCAATTGTTTAAAGAAAAAGTGGCGTAAAAGGTGTTAATAATTTGTATCAATATCTCAGTTACATTCACAGATGTCAAGTCAGGGTAAGGTTGGGGTGTCTAAATTTAAAGCGGAAGATGACATCGTCTAGTCTGGTTAAGTATCTATGGAGATTTATTTATTTATTTATTTTATTTTTTTCTGAAAGGGTTTTGTGTATATAAAAACTGTCGTAAATCGCTAACATGTGTTTTTTCACGACTTCATAAAGGGTTATCTTTTTTGTAGGGCATTTAAACTATTTTTTAGGACTATGGATTTTAAAAATTATTTTATTGTTTGTTACTTTTTTATGCTAATTATTCTATGCAAAAATTTGATGATGTCGGAAAAAACCGTTAACTCATGTCTATTGTTTAATAGATTTTTATTATTTAGAAACTTAATAATGTGTAGTTTTTCATGTAGGCATAAAGGTCATGGTCATTGTATGGATATAAAAAAAAATTGAGTTTTTTCAAGTATAAAATGTAAGGATAGCTAGGAATAAGCATAATTTATATGGTATTTTAATGTATATTTTGAAAGCTAAAAAAAAGAAAAAAGAAAAAAAAGTTTTCGTCCCAGCCTTATCAAGGTTATTTCTGGAATATAAAAAATATAAACGTGTTAA
>OZ010608.1:3410450-3435450 GCA_963932145.1 Acanthosepion lycidas | reverse complement strand
TCTTACACGTTTATTGATCTTATTCCCGCCGTTGTTTAAATTCTTGGATGGCGTTTTCACTTTTTATTTTACCTTGCTCTCCTTATTTGAGACAATCTTTGCCAAACGTTTGAACTTTGCATCGATTATCTCAAACGAAGTTATTCAGTATTTTCTTTGACCTCGACAGATGCTTATGTCTCATCAATTGGAGACGAATTTTCTTCTCGGTTCGAATGTCTAGACACTGCGCTCTCACATCTGCCAAAGCTATCCTCGTAGATAATTATTTAAAACTCTGAACCTAGAATAATTCTAACGATAGTCATTTAGACATTTTTTTTCTCTCGACGTTTTCCAATTTTTATTATTCTGACTATACAAGACCTTCGTGTGGTGATTGTTACTACTTTTTATGTAATGTATCATTACTTCTGCAGTTGATTTTGTTCTCTAAAACATTATACCTTCTTTTCTTAGATATTGTTTTGTATTTATTTGGATTGCGTTTCGTCTTTCAGAGTTCGTTTTCTTTTACAATTACAGCGACTCTTTCGTGTTCTCTCAGCATTTCAACATTTTTACTGTTCCATAGCCGAAATAGTTTCGCAAGCCCAACCAGCTGGGATCAAACGAATCTGTCTGAGAAGAGTGAAGAGAAATGAGGTATAAATAGACGTCTCTGCCCCCCACCTGAGACAAGAGATACTTTGTTAGGTGCGCATTGCACCCTGCTATTTCGACGCCTTTTTCTCTCGCTCTCCCCGCTCTGCCTTTCCAGTCTCTTCTTTTTCTCGTTCTTTCACTCATTCTCCCTTTCTTTCTCTTTCATTCTCACTACCCCCCCTCTCTCTATCTGGTGATCTTTCATGTGTTCTATTTTTTTCACGTTCTTTTCTTCTTTTCCCGCTCTTTATCTTTCTCCTATGGGGCTTTTTTTTTTTAATTGACTTTCTCGCTTCTTTCTTTCTTTCTTTCTTTCTTTTTTCTTTCTTTCTTAATATATGATTCTTTCTTTCTATCCTTCTTTTTTTCTTTCTTTATCTCCTTTTGGTTTCCTTTCTTCCTTTCATTTTCTCTACTTTCTCCCTTAAATTTTTCTCTCCGTTGCTTGTATTTCTTTCTAATTATCTGATTCTTTCTTTCTTTCTTTCTTTCTTTCTTTCTTTCTTTTTTCTTTCTTGTTTTTTCTTCAATTTCTTCTTTTCTTTTTTCCTTTATCCACTTAATCATTTTTATTCTCTCCTTGTTGTTTGTTTGTTTCTTTTTTCTTTCTTTCTTTACCTCCCCCTCTCTCATTGCTGTTTTGCTTTTGATATTTCTTTTTTCCTTTTTCTTTTTCCTTTAATCTTTTTTATTTTCTCACTTGTTTTTTATTTCTTTCTTAAATTTTTCTTATATTCATTCTTTCTTTCTTTCTTTCTTTCTTTCTTTCTTTCTTTCTTTCTTTCTTTACCTCTCTCATTGATGTTTTACTTTTGATATCATTATTTCTCTTTCTCCTTCTTCTTTCTCCTTTAATCTTTTTTTAATTTTCTCCCCTTTCTTTCTTTCTTTCTTTCTTTCTTTCTTTTCTTTCTTTCTTTCTTTCTTTCTTTCTTGTAAGGATGCATGTAAGCGTGAAGAACTACAAAGGTGAAATTGAAAAACTGAGGGATTTGCTGACGTAATGGCTAAACTCAAAGAACTGTGTTGAGCGATGACGTCAACAAACCCCGCCGAGGTCATTGGTAAAGAAAAAAAAACTTGAAGTACGGAAAGACAATTCTGAGCCTTGATATAAAATGCTTGTAGCCATGTTTGCTATAAGATTCCGCTGTCCGGATCTGAATCTTTTTTACGTGATATCCTGTCAACTTTTTCTACTTATATCATGAGAGTGATGAAAAGTTTTCGGCTTGACCAAGAATGCGATCTATATGAAATTTCATATGTTCAATTTGATTTGGGAGATAAGAATGTGTTGTTAACCCTGTAAACTCCCCTGCAAAGAATAAGGACATCGCCTCACCCTACTAATCGTTGCTGCTGTGGTTTAAGTACCTTATTTCCCGTATGGTGAGATGCACCCTATAATTAGCTAGGTAATTTTTTGAAAAGAAAGTACAGTAGAATACCTGACAACCGGTTACAAAGTCCGGATACGAGGGATTCCGGATATGAAGAATTGGTACAAAGTCCGGATATGAGGGATTCCGGATATGAGGAATTGGTTACAAAGTCCGGATATGAGGGGTTATATTTAGATTAAAATAAAAGAACTGAAATCAGGTTTAACATTTATTTTTAATGTTTTATAGTAAAGAAAATAAGCTAATAGTGAGTGAAATATAACGGAAATGATTTTAAGGAAAAAGAAATAAATTATGTAATGTTAATGAAAATTCATTAAATTAAGTCTGCCACATATGCAAACAAATAATGTAACGAGGATGTTTTAATCGCTGTTGCATGATGATTCTTTCTCTTCTAATGTCATTCTCAACTTTTCCGCATTTCGTTTTGTTTTTGTTCTTGATTTTTTTTTTAAACGAAAGGCACTTTTTAACTCTGCGTGCGTTATTGCAATCGTCATAGCTGAATGCTGGCTTTCTTTCCAGAAAACTGACAACCTTTTCAATAGCTTTTTCAATTTCAGTCCAAGTTTCATCATAATCACGTCGTTTTATTTCCTTGTTCTTTGTGATAGTGTGATCGCTGGAGAATAGTTTCTTTGGAAGATTTTATATCATACATTGTTGACTTTCCTGTGTTGAACTCGGCCATTAGTTACAATGAAATTTCACCAGCGTCTAGTCTGTTTAAAATTTCCACCTTTTGCGATAACTCCAAAGTTGTTCTTTTCTTCTTATTCCCATCATCTTTTGCACCAATACAAACTATTAGGGTGAAAGCAATTATCCAAAGGAAATTTCCTGAAAAAAAGAAATTTCAAATCAGTTACATATCACCCAAATTGTTCAAATATACACATCAAATAATGTCCGGATATGCGGGATTCCGGATATGAGTGATTCCTGATAGGAGGGATTCCGGATATGAGTGATTCCGGATATGAGGGATTCCGGATATGAGGGATTCTACTCTATTTAGGGATTTAATAATTTACCGTGGGAGAAAGTCCATGTGACCGACACTATGATGTTATTTATCTTTCTGCCACAATAAATTATCACATTTTGAAACTATTATTAAATATTTATGGCTATTAATAATTAGATTTTCAATAGTTTGTCACAATATTATATCTATTCAAGCTCTTATTTTAAATCCCAAAGCACAGAGCATATCAACATCTTATCATCAAAAAATGCTCCGTCCATAATCCTCTCCATTTTAAATCTTCTCTTTCACTATCACTCCCTGTAACCCCTTGTGTTTTAGTGGCATTGTTTTTTTGCTTGGGGTGAAACGATTCAAAAAAATGTATGATGTTAACGGAATATACGGTATTTATTACAGACTAGCTTAAAAACAACCTATCAGGTGACATTTAAGCTAACTCCCGCGCAGGTTTCTTGATTGGGCTTACGGCTTGTTAGCGAGTTTCAGAGTCTCTAAGTCTTTTCCTATTCTTAGCATTGGAAGCCCTCCTACCTGCCGTTTGATCTGGGTTTTCATTTGCACGGGACTTTCTTTTCCTCGCTAGAGCCTTGGATCTTTTGATTGCAATCTGGACTTTGTTGGCGTAGATTTCTTTCTGCCAGGGTATACTCTGCTGTCGTATATTATAGAGAACAATAAACTATAGAAGAAATGAAAATTCATCAATGCACTAAAGTATTGCATTAAAATCTTAACTTTTAAAAGTTCAACGATAATTCTTCTGTCGCCACTTAATTTAAAAACAATTTGATGTACGTAGGTCATTACTTTTCGTACAAACAATTATTTTTAATTTATAGGTGACTTTCGCTGGATTTCGCAATTAATTTCAATTGTTCCCAAATTTATTTCCAAGTTATAAAAATTGTTATCATATAAAAATTCGTTGCAAAACATCACGTAAAAAAATCGCCGAAAACAATCAAATTAGTGAAAACTTGGAAATCCAAAATTTCAGGATTTCAGGCCCGGATCTGGCCCGAGATGTTTTTAATTTGATCGCTAAGTCGGCCTGATTCCAAAATGGTATATGTTGGACTAGGACTTCTAGGAATAAAATTGTAAAAGTGGGACACACCGAAATTCGCATTTATATATATATATATATATATATATATATATATATATATATATATATATGAATGATAATTGTAGTGTTATAGTATATGTCTGGAGTTTCTGATTGTGAGGGTTGGCAAGTTCCTCCCTACAACTTGACCTTTCAGTGCGCTGAGACGCATGGTGAATTTTGACGGCATTTTTCAGGGAAAAATGCGCCTCAGCATGCGGCAAACACAATAAGCTTTACTAGCCCTATACCCAACCAGTTTTGATTTCAGTGTTGTCAATCTCTTTGGCTGTCAACCAAAATGAACTATAGCAGGGGTAGAAAGGAGAATTGGATTAAGAACTTTACAATATCATTTGTCTAGAGCTTTGAGATACGAACCGCAGTTTGGCCGATTTTTGCCTTGAGATTCCAGCGAATTTCAGTTAAGCATCCATTAGCTGAAGTCAATCTTCGAAAGTATTTCCTCTCGTAATACCCGCGATAATCTCGCTCTTGAAAGATCCTCTGTTATGTTGCGTTATGACTTTTTCGTCGTTATATTGCAGGTGACACTACACCAAGGGACCGAAGAAAGTAAGCATAAAGAGCGGTTGTGAAAAGGCGAAACGTATGATGAAAAAACAACAAAAAAAAAAATGAAGAATTATTAATTGTAAAAACGCTTGATTCCATTGGTGAAATTGAATTAAAAAGAATAAAAACTTGTTATTCCAACGAATAATTTATTGTTAAAACAAATATTTCGGAAAGCTTTTGCAATCTTTGTTCACTCTTGAGAAATAAATAAAACTGACTAAGCTACATCGTATACGATATAAGTTAAAATTAACAACAAAAAAAAAATACTCCTAAGTTTTTCGTATCCGTTGAAAATACGAAAATTCTAAAAGGTGTATTTTTTCTACTCTTTATTTTGCCTTGTTTGATATTTAGTTTGTTTTGTGATCTCATCCCGCCTCTCATTGTCAAATATTAAAAATTTATCTACCAAATAATTATTATCATTAACATTTTAAATCTCGGGGTGCGTTTTGTAGGTCCCCCTGAGATGATGCGGTATTATGGTGTATGGCGGATTGATAGGTGACGGAAGAGTTTTTGTGGTGAATGCGCAAATTGTAACGAGTGAATGTGTGGTGAATCGGATTAGCTAGGTATAAGATAGTTAGTGAAGACCAGCCTCAACCCTTTTCCCCCTTTTCAGCCTTGTGCCATAATTGTATTTTTAATACAATGAATAACGACATTTCTTCTTTCTTTAAGCAATTCTCACGCTTTCAGCTTTCACAAACTCAATTCGATCGATTTTTTGGTTATTTTGAATTTATAACGTATACAATGTAGCTTAGTCACCGTTTGATTTATTTCTCAAGAGTGACCAAGGATTGCAAAAGCTTTCCGAAATATTATGTTTTAACAATAAATTATCCATTGGAATTACAAGGTTTTTTTTTATTCTTTTTAATCCCACTTCATCAATGGAATCAAGCATTTTTACAAATAATTTTTTTTTCTTTTTCTCAAAATATTATTCGTTTGTTGTTTTATTAGGTTGGTGCAAAAATAATGTCGTTTTTTGACGTTGAAAAATACGTCAAAACCCGACATTATTTTTGCACCAACCTAATATTTGAGGTTTAAATTCCAGTTTGGTTTTATGCCCCCCTTCTTTGAAAGTCCTTTCATATTTTTTTCTTTTTATCTTCAAAAATTATTTTACTAGAGGAATTTCTAGATAACCAACTCAGGTCAAATATAAAATAAGGAAAATATTTTTCAAATTGCTAAACACTTCCTCCCAAAAATAGTCAGTGTGGACATAGGAATCAACATGGCAGGGTAACAGACAATTTCACATTTCAAGTGATATTCAGTACATCTTAATTATATGGAACGAGCATCTGAAAATTGCTTGTGGTGTTAAAGTATAAAACATCAGTTCATGTTATATATATATATCTTCAGCCTAGTTCTTTTCGTATTTTTCGTTGACTTCCCTACTTCAATGAAAAATTCGAAAAAACTAGGCGGACTATTTTTTTTTTTTTTATCCAAGTTTGGAATGACATTTCATTCTTTAAGCAATTCTCACATTTCAGCTTACAGATGTCTTACAAATTCAATTCGATCGATTTTGTTGTTATTTTGAATTTATAACGTATACAATGTAGATTAGTCACCATTTGATTTATTTCTCAAGAGTGACCAAGAATTGCAAAAGCTTTCCGAAATATTTATGTTTTAACAATAAATTATGTTTTGGAATTACAATTTTTTTTATTCTTCTTAAAAAAATTATAAAATAAAGAGAAATAGTTATAGCAATAGATGAAATGTAAAAGTTTGAAAATTTTTTTAAAATGAAGTTAATCTTAGGTATCGTAGATTAGGGTAGCCGTATCTGGGTTAGATTAGCGGTTGCTTGGTTAGTTGTTACTGTCTCCACTCTCTCTCTCTCTCTCTGTCTTCTTCACCAGTTGGCCTATGACTCGTCAGAACTTCCTGATTTAGTACAGTTTATTTTTTAATGTTTTGTCAAAAATGGGATAAATTTGAACACTTTTACAACTGAATTGTTATAGCATTGACGCCTGGCTGTGCCAGACAGTTTGGGATATAATAGGAAATAGAAAATTGCCAATTTTTAAAAAAATCAATTCACCCCAAGCAAGGCAATAATGTCACTAAGATTCAATGGGCTACTGGAAGTGAAAAAGAATGAGAAGACTTTAAAAGGAACAAGAAACCTAATCCTAAGCAGGGAACAAGCGATTAACCTCTACACTTGTTCAAAAGACCGAGGAGGAGGGTGAACTGGACGATAGGTAATAAGGACCCTAATTAAATAATTTTATTGAAAGGGTGACTGAGCCGAGCTTGGTTTGCTTGAACGTGGCTAACCTTGATTTTCTCTTTTAGGTCAACCTACATCACATCGGGGTGGTTTCCTGTGGAGCCCATCCTGTGGTTGAATCTGTTCATCCCTGCAAATTGTAAGATCCTAATTCTGAGTTGGGAAGCTTTCAACAGGAACAAAGAAGTGCTAACATCAAAACATGAAGGCTATGATCTTAGACACTTATATCCTACCAGTTGTGTTATATGGTCTCGATTTCGTTAACTAGACTACAAAGCCACTTCAAAAGCTCACTAAATTCTAGAATCATATTATGATACTTATCACTAACAAACACCTCAGCGATCATATCTCTATCAATAAGCTACTCAATATTAATAAGTTTAACATTTAGACGTCTTTATCATTTATAAATATTACTTCTCCTTTTACTGTATATAAAATTCCCTCAAAACATAGAATTTTATATATCAGTTCTATAAAGGATAAATGAGGGATTGCTGTCTAAAAACAATGATATATATATATATATATATATATATATATATATATATATATACACACACAAAGTTATCATCAACGGAGAAATGGGGGGATGGGTAGTCCGTTAAAGCTGAATGTTCGTAGATGGGAAGGGATTATTTTTGAGTTATTAAACCACTGCAGTAACTACCAGCAGCTATGATCATAATATATATATATATATATATATATATATATATATATATATATATATATATATATATATATTATGCAGTTTTACATTAGAACATGCACATACCCACTACAAAACTGTACATCTTGTTTCAACGTTAAAACATCTTTTGTAGTGAGTATGTGCATGTTCTAATGTAACACTGCATAATCAATACATATTTACGGCTCTACTTTTGTATTGAGCCCTGTTTTGAATTAATGTTTTGAACGCGGAAATCTTACTCTTCTTTCTTTTACATTTGGATATATATAGATACAGATATAGATAGATATATAGATAGATATATATAGATATATTAATCAAATTAAGAAAATAATAGATAGTTACTTTCTCATGCACGTGCTAATACATCGTACTTTATATACTGTACACCCGTCTTTGTTTACAATTGGAAGACCACCCACCGCCGCCAAGCGGGAAATTTGAGAACTGATACGACTCGTTCCGCTTAGCCCGCAAATTTTGAAAGTATTTTTCCTGCATAACTTTTTTTTATATTTTGCCTACACATTTTGTCTGTTGCATCTAAAGTCCGTTTTTTGTGTGGTCCGAAGATGAGAGATTTGTCTGTGTATGTGTGTGTTTTTTTTTCGTTTTCTAAGGAAAGTAATTTTTTATATTAATTCGACAGATTTGTCATCCCTCATGCATACTCGTGTTTGATTAGACGCTCGGGTTTATTTATTAAACAGTATATTTATTTATTTTCGGCTACCGGCCTGAATGCTGGAGAAAAATTATGAAAGGAAACATTACGCTCTCCGGCACGATTATCTGTACCGGTATGAAAAATTTCGGGAGTTCTATGACAAAAGAATTATCGTTTAAATGTACAATTTGGCTAAAACTTCTAAACCTTACCACCGTAGCTTACTTGTTTAAAATGTCAAATGTTTGCTCCTTCTACCCAAGAGGTTTTCAGGTTCGAATCTTGCCAGAGAATAATATTTTTTATAATAAATTTAAAGAAACCATCCCTTCAGTTTTTGATTCCGACCATTTATTTCTAACAAAATACGCCTTAAGTTATATTTATTATATTCGATTATAATCATGTACGTGTGCGCATGCGTGCCAGTGCTAGAATTAAAGCCAATAAAATTTCAGTGGTCTTTTGCTCTAAAAAAATGTCAGAAACTTTTGCATCAGTCTTATAAAATTAACTGTAATTTTTTCCTTACTTTTAATTTATTTCAACAAATCTCAAGTTTTCCTTTCTGAGCGAAAGAAAATTAATTTAATAGTTGAAATTAGTTTTGCAAGCGTGTTCAAGAATGATACGACAATGAAAACGGACGTGCTTCATTGAAGCGATATGTTGTCGACATTGACCAACAAGTGTCACTTCTAAATTGCTGCAGATGGGATGAAGAAAAAGAAATGAAATTAGTCCCGCGTTCAACTCAGAGTTTAATTAGAGCCAATCTACTGTTATTGAATTCAAAACAAACAGTTCTTGAATGATATTTCATTTTTCGCTAAGGAGTGACTAGTCTTTGGAAAGCGACAGAAGCGGCGCAGATATTCCCGGTATAAAACATACGCACTTTATAATTATCTGTTACTGAGGACCTTGTCGACCTGAAAACCTGAAATTTTGCCAGTGTATCAATGTCAAATGTCCCATGTTTTACCGTATCTCGATGTTTTTTTTTCAATGCCGTGACTCTTCAGAAAACATGAGACAATAAGACATCACAGATTCCTTTTGATTTGTGTTGTATATTCATTTCCTTCCGGTCCCAACCAGAAACCTAAGGACAGAAATGGCATCGTGACATTTTCTCTGAGTATTTTTGTAAAAAATAAAAAAACACGATGTAAGAGCAGACACATTTTACATAGATCAGGATAAGAATTTTAGTTCTTAATGTGTGAGCTGTACTTGTGAGTAGGTTTTTTATTACTTTAAGTCATGGTTACCAGGAATCCAATCATTTGGGGACTTTATCGACAGGCTGGATCTTGTCGATAAGTTAAGAATGAGCTTCCTCGGGACGTAGTGTTATACAACAAATGACCAGCAATACATTTTATCGGTGGTTTCATGCAAGTGCGTTCAAAATATATTTAGGTGAAGCCATAAAATTGTGTTACAAATATTTAGATTTCGGCATGAAAAAAACCTATAGAGGTTGATATGCCGCTAAACAAAATCAACCAAACCAATCAAAATATTTAGATTTTGGCATTAAATAACCCATAGAGGTTGACATGCCTCTAAACAAAATCAACTAAACCCAGCCAATCAAAATATTTAGATTTCAGCATTAAATAACCCATAGAGGTTGATATGCCGCTAAACAAAATCAACCACCCAAGCCAATCAAAATATTTAGATTTCGGCATTAAATAACCCATGGAGGTTGATATGCCGCTAAACAAAATCAACCAAACCAATCAAAATATTTAAATTTCGGCATTAAATAACCCATAGAGGTTGATATGCCGCTAAAGAAAATCAACAAAACTAAGTAAAATGTTTAGATTTCGGCATTAAATAACCTACAGTAGTTGATATGTTGCTAAAGGATATCAACGGACCAAACACCTAAAATGAAAGAACTTTTTCATGACATTAATCCATATAACTGTATTCCAAAATATAACTTCAACAAAACTACAACATAAAACGCACATATCACCTCCTCTAGTAATTATGTGTCCACAAATATAGATATGCACAAAGGCTGAGTGTCATTTACCATTTATTCAACTGTGAAAGCAGAATAACATAATTTTATTACTTCAAAGCTTCAAAGGAAATTAAATTTTGGTATTAAATGACTCATAAGTAGTTGATATGCTGATAAAGAAACTTTCTCATCTTTTGTTTAAGGATGTCTGGAAAGTCAACATCTTGATGACATCATCATTTTCCCCTCGAGTTACATGTTTAATCCATTTTAGTTGATATGCCATTAAACAAATTGCATTGCTAATGATTTTATCACATCTATAAAAGCATTGAAGAAATTTAATGTAAGCATAGAAATGTATTAAAAATCAAAAAGGAAAGTGTTGTTCGTTGTCTGTATTTGATAGTTTTTACAAGGGGGTGCTGAAAATTTTTTGGTCCGACTCAAAAGGAAGTAACTCAGAGTCATCTAATGTACATGCAATTCCATGTATTCGTTTTGCAGATCAGCACACATGCATATCACTTCACAAGTTCTTTTTTTAGATTTCTTCTCGCACACATTCTTATGTTCGGTCATTGAAATACAGCCCTGCTGCTCCTATAGCCGCCTCCCTACTAAATATTCAAACATTTACCTCTCCCGCTTTTCAAAATTCTTTTAAGCTTTGGAACAGGAAATTGTCAGAGCGGAAGGCGGGTGGCCTTTGCATCCAAAACCCACATTCTGCAACGCTTCCTCTGTCTTGTCAGCGCTGAATCCTAAGGCATTGTTCTGCAAAAAGGAAGTGAATACAGTTACACATCTTCTTTCAAATTGAATCAGCACGACAAATCAAAGTCGTATTCTAAATTAACAAAATATCAACCATAAAAATATGTTCCTTGTCACAAAGAACAGTAGCCGGGATTTTTCCTGCCAAAGATTGCGTTTTCGAAATACTTTCTGGTTGAAAGAAAAAAACGAATACCATCACTTAATGAACTGTTTTCTGTTTCCCAGTGTTATAAACATATTTCAGCAAGAGTGACTGGAATTTCAAAGCAATTATATATTAATAAACAGAAATTATATATATATATATATATATATATATATATGATTGAAATAGAAACGCATAATTATTTCCTTCTGCTGAGTAGACGTTAGATGTCGTTCGATTCAACGCCTAATGTTAAACACTTTATCTTTGACTTCATATTCCAACCGCCAAAAATATAATACTCGACAATTAGTTATTTTAACGTTTCCTCTCTATTTACCAACCTCCCCACAAGGTAAGATATGACACAAGACCATTTTGACGTGGGGCATTCCAAGCCCGTAGGCTCGGGCAAAAATTGTCTGTAGACCCCGTATACACGAGTTCGGGTTTGTCTACCTCCGAAAACAAGACTCTGCCCTTCAGCATAGCCTCACCTGGATTTCTCTCCACCCGGAGGCAGAGAGTTCCACAAGAGAGGAAGAGGAATGAAAAGGCTCCTTCTCGTCCTGAAACGATTCCTGTAAAAAACAAAAAAGAGTTTTAAGACAAGAAATGACCAATAGTCATTGATGTATTAGGTTGAGACAAAATTAATTTCTATCCTTTGAGACTTCATGAATAAAGTACAAACAAAGGTTCAATTAGGTATCCGTTCAGTTGAGCACGGCGTCTAAAAAGTTAAACGTTTGATATTCTGTGTAGTAATTCCGATCGACGAAAGCATAATACACATAAATTAGATCATTAAGAGTTTAAAAAAGAATCTAAAACAGTTGTAAGACAAAAAATAAAGATAGTCATTGACGTATGTTTTTATCCTGCTACCCGTAGGGTCGTAGGGTAACAGTGTGTACTGCAGCCACAATGGAACTGGTGTTTCATGGGCAAGATAGCCTGACGGAGCCCAACCTTCTTCAGGCTGTTTTTGAGTTTTTCCTTCTCATAAACAGGTTGCCACCCAAAGTTAAAGGACAAAGTCTATCCTGCTATTTACCCATAGCTGGTGGGGGGAGAGGAGGAGGAGGATTAATATCTTTACCAAGGCTATTAGAACGTAAGTGAATGTAGTGGATCCGACTGGAATTCGAACTGGGCTCTCAGACACCTCATTCCGAGCCGCTATCCATTACTCCACCGTGCTTCCGATTGACGTATGACGTGTCACGACTAATTTCCATTGTTGGAGATCCACTGAATTCTTCATAAAATAAACTACAAATAACGTGCAATCACAATTATATTCAATTCAAAATGGTGAAAACTCTCGAAATGAATGCTATTATCACCGAGTTCTGATGAGATTTCTTTAAGGCAGCATCAGCTCAAGTCAAAAATCAGAACTGATAGAAAATGATTGGTTTCGACAGATTTCGGCGTAAGATGCATTGAGCCAAACTTGATTTCTTTTTTAGTTCCTTCAGCTCCCAAGGAGAGCAATTGTTCAGGAATTCCACCGCTCTTTAAGCTAGTCTTTTTTGTTCTAACTAATGATCTGACTCTCGTTCCTTGGCCTCACGCAAGACTTCTATCTTGTTATGGCTCTTTTCAAGATTCCTTCTCTCCTCATTTTTATCCACGCTTTTGTATTGATGAGACCAGCTTTTACATTTTTCCACTCCTAAACTGTTTACTCTGCCATTAGCGTGTTGGCTTCTTGATTCAGTCTGTCGGTGGTATATAGCGGCCATTTTTATTCTCTGTTTTTACATATTTATATTCAGAGGTTTTACCATCATAGTTGTATTATTAAGTTCCCTGTGAAAATTCGGTATTTTTGTATATTTTCGAATTGAATTGGGAGAGATGAGTTCGTGGTGTGGTTGTGTCAATTGTTGGAATAAATGAGTAGTGAATCGAATTACTTAAGATTAGGATACTTAATGATGACCAGTCTTTTTCTCTGTCCCTACGGCCTTGTACCACAAACAAAGTATTTTGTTTAATAAACAAAATAGTGTACATTGATGGAAACAGTACAGGCAGTCTACTCCTACCGTTTTAAAAATTCACATTTGACTTTACAAATAAGGTCTATTCGTTTGAATCTTATTTATTCTTCAAAAAACAGTACATTATTTGACTAGCTGCCACTTATGGGAAAGCTCTTCCATTCTTTTTGAGTTAAACTCCATAGATTTTAACGTAAAAAGTATTTTTCTTTTAACATTAAAGATCTCTGGAATCTAGTTTCTGATTAGATAAACTTTTCCACATCAAAGCGTTTTCCAACGATCGAAAACGGTAATAATCAGAAGCTGCAAAATTAGTTGAATATAGCTGGTGGGGTAGGAGAGACCAACCGAGTTTCTAATCATTTTCCTGTGTTATTCTTCCTTTAGGCAGCTTTGCGTTTTCATGGAAGAGAATAACATTTTTCCTTTAATCCACGGTGTACGCTGCCCGTGCTATGCAGACTAAGGTATATTCCAAATTTATTTTTAACTGCCATATATGATTAATAGTTACAACGTTGTGCAAATTAATTGAAAGAACCGCTTTAGTTTCCTTTCTTTCACCATTCGCTCAGTTTTAGACCAACTGGAGTAACAGGGTGTAATGGATTTCTATTTTTCCTTAGATTAAGTCATTTGTAGTGGTGTGCTGTAATATGAATGTATTTTCAGGATTTATGATGAAATTTGTTTAGCTTTAAATAATATTGCGTCATTCGTGATTGCATCATATTTTCATAACGGCCAGAAACTATTGTCTCGACTGTCGATTAGTTGTTCTACGGCCATTGTCAACGATGGACATTATTCCAAGGAAAGCTACCAAAAATGTAACGCTGCAGGAACACACAGGCAAGAATTACCAGTGAGCAAATCAAAGTATTATAGACTGGCCCCGGAAAATCTACTGATTTAACGCCAATCGATATAATAACGGAATCATTCGTTTTGTTTCAATTAATTTGCAGAATGGTGCAGGATGTTACATAATAATTGGTTCTGCAAAACGGAAGTTTCTTAAGATTCAACCACAAAGATAGCGGAAAAAGTGAAAAATAATTCTGGAAGTGTCACCTATATGTCATTTCTGGTCGACATTCAACCTTTTTGTCGTTCACATGCTTGACAGTTTCTGCGTACGTTATTTTTTGTGAATAATAAAACCAACACGTTCCCTGGGTACCCTCGAGTACTGAATAAAAGTTTGGGCTGTTGGTTGAATTTGTTTATTGGCATATCTATGTCTGTGGGTCATTTAAAGCCGAAAATCTAAATATTTTGATTGGTTTGGTTGGTTGATTTTGTTTAGCGGCATATCAACCTCTATGGGTTATTGAATGGCAAAATCTAAATATTTTTATTGGTTTGGTTGGTTGATTTTGTTTAGCGACATATCAACCTCTATGGGTTATTGAATGCCGACATCTAAATATTTTGATCAGTTTGGTTTGGTTGATTTTGTTTAGCGGCATATCAACCTCTGTGTTTTTTTATTGCTGAAATCAAAATGTTTTTAGCACAATTTATGGCTTCAAATTCAAATAAAATGTAGCATTTGTTATTTTGCTTCAAAAAGCATTGTTGGTAATTTTAGAATGGATATGTATTTCTGGTAAGTTAATTTTATATAAAAATCTATTGCTGGTATTTTTACTATAACAATTTATTTTATACTTTCATAGTGGTTTTGTTTTTGTTTGAGGATTCACTGTATGCCCATAGCTGGAGCCCTAACAGGTGCTACTACCCCGGCGATTGTTTTTATATTTATATCTCATGTTTTTTTCCGAACTCTCTAATATGTATATTAATTTAACTTACATTTGATTAAAAGTAATTTCTTTCCTAGCATCCTTATATTTCTGGAAGAAAACTGTTGAAGGCCTAGCAGACTTCGGAATCCTTGAGATGGTAATTGCCACACGATTTCTTTCTAAGTGAATATGATTAGTACTTGTTGTGCCAGTAAAGATAGGGGGTGGTGAACAGAACAAATGCCGAATCAACAAAGCCCGATACGCTTTCAAGACTCTGCGGCCAATCTGGAGATCAACAGCCATCCTCACTTTACAATAAAATCCGGATCTTCAACACCGGTCTTACTTTATGGCTCACAAACCTGGCGGTTAACCAAGACCAACACCCACAAACTTCAGACATTTACCAACCGATGTCCCAGGAACATCTTTAATAGTTGGCCGGAAGTCGTCTCCAGCGATCAACTGTGGGACAGGACCAGACAAACCCCAAACAAGATTGACATCAAGACTCAGAAATGGGGTTGGATCAAGGAAGTCGCTAAATTTATCTGCCTGGGAAGTGTCGTCAGTAAAGATGGGTGGACTGATGAAGACATCAAGTGCCGAATCAACAAAGCCGGACACGCTTTCAACACTCTGCGGCCAATCTGAAGATCAACGGCCCTCTCACAAGATCCGGATCTTCAACGTCAACGTCAAGTCGGTCCTACATTACGGCTCAAAACCTGGCGGTAACCAATACCAACACCCACAAACTTCAGACCTTTACCAACATAAGGAACAACCTCAGTATCAAGTAGCTGGAAGTCATCTCCAACGACCAACTATGGGGCAGGACTGGGGTTGGATCGGCCGCACACACCGCAAGACTACTTCGAGTGTCACCAGGCAGGTCCTTGAGTAGAATCCACAAGGAAAGCGAAAAGTAGGTCGACCAAAACAGACGTTGACGCAGAGGTGAAAGCAGCCGGCACAGCATTGGCCGAGCTGAAGAGGATCGCCCGGAACCACGTCCGTTGGAGAGGTGTTATGGCGGTTCTATGTTCCCCAAGGAGTCAAGAGGCATAGTAGTTAGTAGTAGCACGCGAGTATTTATACCATTTCTTATTATTTAAACTATTTACATGCGGACTGTTTTTTGTTATTACAACGTTTCGGACTTTTGACCTTCGGCCTTCATCAGGTGCATATCGATATGGGTAACCTACAGGGAATTCCGAACCGTAATGTTTATTTAATCTATGGGAGTGGACTGTTTTCGTTCCGCTGCAATGGCTCGATTAGTTCTTTTTTTTTTTTTTTGGAATACACAATTATTGGCCACTCTGTTTCCAATGAGTCCAAATCACATCCAGGGATTGAACTCACTATCAATATAACACCAAATTTACCAACCAACGTTTTAATTCATTAGGCCTGTGGATGGAGAAGGTCGAAGATCAATACGGCTGAAGCTTTGTGAAACAAAGATGAGTCAATGTAGATATTAGGTTGGTGCAAAAATAATTTCGTTTTCTCACATAGTAACATATGTTAGAAAACGAAATTATTTTTGCACCAACCTAATAGCATCAATATTGAAAACTTCTCATCTCCGAAATTCAGACAGAAACGGATAGATTTCTTTTTTTGGAGGAACAGGAATTTCATGATTCGAACTTCATAACGGTATTCGAATATTAGTCAAGATGGCTTCAGAGATAAATACAATGATCCTATAATTATATACTTCAAAATATAGCAGACAATTCTTTGTAGTTGCATTGACGAAATAAGAGACAGACGTTGGGAATTGGGACGGGTAGAGAATGATAGAAACTGTATATGTTTAAGTTTGGATTAGAAATCTGACCTGGATTCTATATATGCAGGCACAAACTTAACAATATAAGTATATGTAAAAAATTCTCAGAATTAACCCGTAGAAAAAGACAATATGTATAAAGGGAAAAGACAATAGGAAAACTCTCGTTTTTAGCCGACGCATTTCGTCCAGTGTGGACATTTCCAAGGCAAAAAAAAAAAAAAAAAAAATAAAATGAATTTATTGAAACACCGTTCCTAACAGAATCACTACTCTCCCAAGGCAACATACACAACAAACATATCAAGTAATCAAAATAAAACTGTTGAATTAGTCAACACAACAATACAAGCAATTTTTCTACATGGGAAAATATTCTCTTCAAACATAAAGTAATTGACGTAATTTTTCAGTTGGTCATATGAATGTAAAATAGCGATTCTATTAGGTTGGTGCAAAAATAATGACGTAATAATGTCGTTTTTTGACGTTAAAAAATACGTCAAAAACGACATTATTACGTCATTATTTTTGCACCAACCTAATAAATTGTAGTTGCTAACGCCATTTTGTTTGTTGTTTTTAGATACTTTGTTTCAATAAATTTATTTCGTTTTTTGCCTTGAAAAAGTCGACATTTGGCGAAACGCGTCGGCTAAAACTAAAGTTTTCCTGTTGTCTTTTTTTCCTTTATAAATATAAGATATCCATACAATACAGTTTTGATGGCAGACACGAAAATTTAATTTCTGAAGCGGTACGGAGAGCTGATCATTTTACCTGCATCTTTAGCGATGAGTCGTATGTACGATTTCCACTGGGGGTATGAGTTTGAGGCCCAATACTCTCTCAAGGCACCTCTCCGAAGGTACATCCATTCAACATGACTGGCGGTAGTTCGGGCTCCTGTTGGCAATGATGGACGGTAACTAGTTTGTTTTTCGAAGCATTTGATGTAACCTTCTCACCAAATAATGAGTAGGTGATGGAAGTTAGTCAATAATAACCCATGCTTTCATGGTAGCAATAACCCTTTACCATTACATTGTAAAGC
Organism: Acanthosepion lycidas; assembly: GCA_963932145.1. NCBI lineage: Eukaryota > Metazoa > Mollusca > Cephalopoda > Sepiida > Sepiidae > Acanthosepion > Acanthosepion lycidas. Next base: position 3,417,525 of record OZ010608.1, on the reverse strand, counting down.
TTTTACTTAGAAAGAAAGAAATTACTATTGATCAAGAATTAATGTCATTGTGACTAACAGGACAGTGCTATCTTTTAAATTAAAAAGGTGTGGTTATGTTGTTGCTGTTATTGTTGCTAATACTGTAGATCCCCTTGCAGAGCGTAGAACCGTAATCATCCACGCCACGGGAGTGACAAAATAAAAGTTTCAAAAATATCTGACAGTAATATATTACCTGCGTATTTCGTAAGTCTGATCTCTTGTCAAGTTTATTCTGACAGCATTCTTAATGCATAGTTTTTTTTTTCCTTTGGGTACATGAGCGCCGGGAATTCTTCGACAGATATGGCCCAGCGCCGCGTTGCGGCAAGAAAGTCAGCGGTTGCTATGCGTCTTAGGGAGTGAAGTGGTACTTTGACATTTGCGTAGAGTTGAATGTAATTAAAAACGCCATTAGTTGGTCCTTTATCACGAGCATTTTTTTGTTGTTGTTTCGCTGTCCAAGAGTCCCCTTCCGTTGAGATAAGACATTTTTTCTGTCTGAATTAGAACTGAATTCATGAAGGATACATTACTCATTTTCTCTCTCTCTCTCTCTCACACACACACACAAACGCATATATATATATATATATATATATATATATATATATATATATATATATATATATACTCTCGACTCTCCCATCGAATTCGACGTATGAGGCTCAAGCAGATCAGTTCCTAGGAAACCGACAGCCCGACAACAGCACATGAGATTTGATTATAGTGGTGAAGGTTTCGTGCAGGACCATCCACACTTTTTGAAGGGCCGAATACAGAGACCTGGTGCACTATGTGGCACAAGGTCCCCAAACGACCCTCCGCAGGTTTTGAATTCAGAGTTGTCCTTTTCCTTGCAGTCCAAAACTATAGAACCCAGTCTGCCTTGCTAGTTACCCATAGCTGGAGGGAGAGGAACCATCACCAGAAGTGTTGAAACAAAATGGCTATTTTTGTAGTGATTTGTTGAAATAAAATGGCTGTTATTGTAGTGATATAACATACTTATGTTATAATTTTCGAATACATAATATATATATATATATATATATATATATATATATATATATATATATATATATATACGAGAGTAGGCTCATAGGCTGACTATGAAGGAGTGTTGCATGCATTAATTAATCTTGCACGCATTAATTTCAAATCTTCTTATTAATAACTGCATTGTTTTTCTGGTAAACTGACATCTGACTGTACAAAGAAGACTTCCAAAGAAACGCGGAGGGGTTTCTCTTGAAAATAGTCAAAATTTAACATCGTGAAATACGACATTTTTATCCGGCACGTGCAGAAAAATGCTTTAACCCTCCTGAAAACATTCATTCTGATATGCTTGCTATATTGAAGATGGCCCAAGGTCCGAAAGTCCTGCAAACTGCTTCCAGCGAGGAAAATATTGATTGTGCTTATTGCGTGGTGATGAATCACTAGCCATAAAATCGCCAGCGAGATGAGAATATCCTGCACAATGAACTCGGTATGATGAAAGTTTCTGTTCGGTGAGTGCCACGTCTTCTGAGATATGTTAAAAAGGACATCAAACTGATTTCATCAAAGGAAAATCTGACATTACTTGAAGCAGAAACATGATGATTGTTGGGGTCATAACTTTGAGCTAGCGCCACCTCAAAGACAGCCAACATCTTTTCTTACGTAACGCAGGTGATGGCCTCAGTATTTTTAGATGAAGAAGGCATTGCGTTTATTGACTATCTTCTAAAAGGGCCACACCATCAAGGAAGAGTGCGATGCCAACTTGCTGAGGCACTTACGGAAAGCTATCAAAACCAAATACCAAGTGACATTTTGTTTCATCGGGAAATATATATATATATATATATATATATATATATATATATATATATATATATATATATATATGTATGTATGTATGAATGTATGCATGTAGCTGTGTGTGTGTGTTTGTGCTTAAAAAAATCATATATAATTACAATATATGTGTAAAAGGACAATATGAATTAAGAAAAAAGGAAAAACCTATCTTAGCCGATGCATTTCGTCCTTTGATGAAGACAATTGTGAGAATTTTATTTTGCAACAAGTATTTATAAGCAAAAGTGAAAATGTTAGTTTTTCAAAATTTTTAAATACTGATATTCATCAGGTTAACTGAAATTTCTGGATAATTTATGGAAGATGCTAAGTGACATAATAAATGAAAGTGAGCAAATAATGTTGTTTATTTTTTTTAAAGAAGTTTATGAAATTTCTTTTAATTTTTTAAACATTTTTATATTTATGCATGTTGGCTTGGAATAGAAGTGATTCTTTCAGGAATGGAGATATTTGAACAAAAATGCAGGGCGCAGATTTATATTTTGATAAAATTCGATAGCTGCACTCTCGAGAATTTTCCTTCTAAGTAAGTTACTTTCTCTTTTAATACGTGTGGCATTCTTTAGATCAAGAGTGTGGTGGAATTTATTTTTATCTATAATTAATGCATTTGATAAATTGTTGTGTATCCTTTTTGTGTTCATAGATACGTTTTTAGATTTCTGTAAGTTTCCCTCAATGTATTATCAGAAGCAGTTGTGACATTTTATATATACTTGCTTCATTGTTATTATTCGTAAAAAAAAACTGATCCTTTAAATCCGATTATACTCACTTATAAACAGGGTACACTTTAAACATCGAGATACATTCACGTCCTTTGTACTTTTACTTCTAATCTTTGATAATTTTTATCTACATCTGATAAAGCATTTTCTCATTTTCCCACCCGAAATATCTAGCGTGGTATCTTTTTTCAGAAAATATTGAGAGAATAAAAAAAAGGCTTTCGTAGAAAAAAAAACAAACCTTCAACGAATAACCGGCATTGATTGTGGAAACCATTTTATCTGGACAAAACTTCAGGAAGGCCGAAAAATGCAGAAAGATAACAGGATCTTTTGCACCGGGAGATGGTGTTAAAGAGACCCTGATAAAGAAAATGTTTCGAGAGACGGAGAGTTCATTATCCGACCCCCATGCGAGAGATTTGCAAGCTATGAATGTCCCATTGAGAATCAAAAATAACATCGAAAAATGAACAAAGACCCATCTAATGGAAGGCAAATAAAAAATGTCACTATTACCGGTTGGCGCTGAAAAGCTACTCAAACTGATAACATTTCAGCACCACTCGTAATGTTCAAAGACATATTTCACATTATTATTGTTAATTCTTATAGCGATACTCAGATCGTACCTACCTTTTTCTAGGAAATTAAGCCAGCTATACTCATAAATCTTTGGGCATTTCAACGTCTTGTAATGTGTTAGCAAGCTTGTCTCGATAGATCATTTACGTCAGAATAGTGTGTTCAATATTCACTGTGTGCCCCATACATTCGGCCTGGTGGCACTTAGAAGCTACGTTTGGAAAAAATATCTTGGGCACTTTGACGTCCTGTAATGTTTAGCCAGCTTCTCTCAATAAAACAATTACGCCTGAATAGTGAGTTCGATCCTCACTGTGTAGCCCATACTTTCGGCCTGATACCACTTAGAAAATGATCTTGAGCACTTTGACATCCCGTAATGTCTAGCAAGCTTGTGTCAATAGAACAATTACGCCTGAATAGTGAGTTCGATCCTCCTACGCTTAGTAAATCATTATATATTTTTTCTATTTAATTTTAGTGGCTACCCATATCAAAGTACACACAATGAGTTTTTCTTTCTTTTTCATTTTCTTAACAGTATTTATTTCGTGATACCACATGGCCCACACGATAAAACCAAGTAAAAAAAATGAGCCCTCCACCAGGCTTCGAATCTGCTCCCTACTTTGTAGGAGGAAACACTGTTTTGACTGCTGGGCTATGCATTTCGTCGAAGCACTTGCCAGAAAAATGGCAATCGAGAGAACCAGAGGTTTATGATGTTTCTTTTTTGGTAAGTGGTTGTGTGGTACAAAATAATTTATCATCCACAAGGCCGCGTAGATGCTTTTGAATGTGAGGATTTGGCAGCTGCAAACCAGAATATGTTAGCATATGAAGATAAAGCATGGTGGCGCGGGGAGTCAGATCCTTACTGGAGCGGTACAATCAAATGAAACAGGACTTTTTGCAAATGGTACCTCCTTAATCGAGTCGGACATATGCAATCGTAAAAACCCAAGTTTTGGAATTTATATCCGGTTATGCTTTTAAGAAACAAGTTGCTTGGCGCCAAACCTTTTTTTTTTCGGGATAAAGATCGTGTTATTGTGCGATTCATTAGATGAATAATTTATTATTTTCTGTCGACTAAGATATAGGGCAAAAACAATAAAAATCGTTTTTCTGTCTTTTGTCTCTTCCTGCAAATACTTTGAAGAATGAAGCTGTCTTTTCGATAAACAGACATTCGTCTCCATCTGCAGCTCAGATGAAGACAAATTAGCGGCTCTTTCGAAGAGAGGTAAGAGTAAAGAGGCCGGATTCTCAGAGCCACACCTGCCACAAAATATCAATTAATCTGTTTTTCTTAATAGTCTCTCTTCCTTCTTAATGACAAAATGGCCGCTTTTCTTCAACTAAACTCTTGGGGTCTGGAAAACAATGCGTAATTCGATGTTTTCTTCCATACTCTTTGCTATAATCTGCAAAGCTATTATTTTACGATTCCTCTGAATGCCCCCCTCCACTCCAAATAATTTAATATCTTCTTTTGGAAAGTAGAAAGTGATATGCTTTTCTGGTTTTTAAGACAAGAAGAAAACAAAGATGTCTCCTTCGTGGAAGAATGGTTAACAAGCTGGTCTGCAAGAGACGATGATGCTCGACTGTTTAAATTTTGATTGTTTTCCACCTAACCCACCGTCATTCCTAATGATCCGCTTATTTAATTTTCTTTTTTTCCAACCCATCTTTATTTGTTCTTTTTTTTAAATCATTCCATTCCAAGCAAGACAACAATTATTTACATAATATGGACTATTGTCCTCATCTTTGTTGCCATATTTATCACAACGTTTCGGCCGTTGTACGTGTTTCGGCGTTGTACGTGGTTGGAATGTCGAACTGAACCCTTTATTTCGCTCACTGGGGTAGACTGTTCTAGTTCCACGTGCCATGTTTAATGGATGTCAGTTATCAGTTATGTCCCGTTAAATTCCCTCTGAAAGTTCTCCACTGCCTTAACCGGGTATTGAACTCACACTCTTTGGGTGCTGTCACTGGATCTAACCAACGCCTTTATCCATGTGTCCTTGAGGATATCTGTGCATGAATTTCTGGGTAGTATAAACCTAATGTATTCAGCAACCATTTTTTACCAGTGGTCATATTGTAATTTTTGCTATTATGAACTCATATTTTTACCAGATCTCATATTGCAATTTTTTTTGTTATTATCGCTTTTCTCTGGCACTCCTTATTACTGGTTTCCATATTGTATTCATTTCTATGCTTGGTCGGCTCAGTAGATTTTTGTGGCCTAGCATGTGCTGATTCCTTAAGTTTTCGAATTTTCCAATGGTTTTCTTTGTCTATGATCTCAACCTGATCCCACAGTGGGCGGTGATAAAAAATGGTAAAATAATGTACATAATACCTCATCTTACAAATATAGACGCGATCCTTGTTTTTATAGGTTCCGTAAGTTCTATAAATAAATACAATAAATATGCTAGTACTTTCGATCAACCTATCATCCTTAAGCATGGATATTATTTTTCTTTCAAGGTAAAATTCAGGTAATATCCAAGACAAAAATAAATGGAATATAAGAAGTATAATAACTATCTTATTGGCTATTGTGTCATGTCGGGTCTTCCTCTGATTGATTTAATCAGCAGAGTACAAATGGAAGTCCCAGAACCCCAAAATGCTGACCAATCCCTATTCGGTTTCTTTTCCATCTTCCTTTACATCGGCTGCTATTTTCAAGGTCCAGCTCAAAGTGCTACTTGTAACCCTTGCTGTAAAAGGCACATTGCTTGTTCTGGCAGCTTGACTTTAGATTTCTCGCTCATTGTGGGAACAAGTGCAGAAATCTTCCTTCAAGACATCTACACAAAGAAACCAATCACAACCCTTGCTGCAGAAGGCATGAAACCAGTCCAAACAGTTTGACACTCAGATTTCTTGCTCCTCATGTGAACAAGCAAGGAAATCTCTCTACAAAACGTCTACTCAATGGAAGAACTTTGTTAACTAGAAAACCCAACTCCTTTTCCTGCAAAGTAACACTATTTTGCAGTCTCTTTCAACTATGAATAAAAGCTGTTAAACATTTATTTTGAGACTTGGGTTTGTTCATTACACTTTATGCACCCCTGAGCACGCGTGCACTCAACGGGGAAAAATTCCTATCAAAGATGAGAAAAAGGTAAGGAGAGAGATAGCAATAAAAGAACAGGGATTAAGAATACAGAAGATAACAATTGATATTACATTTAAATTTTTTATGTTCAAAGTTGAGTGGAAAGTAGATGGAAAAAGATTTCCACGAGCAAAAAGTGTGAGAGAAGAAACTGTTAGCATAGAACTTAGCTTTACATCTGGCGATTTCACTTATAAAAAATGATGATAGCTTGCCGTCAATCTAGTAATGGACTTAAATTTATAAAGTCGCGGTACCAAAAAGGGAAGCTCCTCACAAAAATTAACATGGAAATATTCATAGACGTGTCACAGGGGATCGCCGGTTAAAAATTGATTGAAGTTGAGATGCCGAGCCCGGACCGATAACATTGCAGATTCTTTTTTGGATTTTATCCTGAATCATTAGATACATAACAAAAGCACTAGAGCAGATGTAATAGTCATAGTCAATGCAAGGACGAATTGGTAGACAGATTTATAAAAGTGTAAGATAAATTCTGTCGAGAAAATATGTTTAGAACTGCACTATAAAACACATTTTATAGCAGAAAACTTTGCAATTGCTTGAATATAATCGTTCTACTTCATTAGCCCGAGCAGGTGCAAGAAGTCATTGTCCTGGAGGTTAGCATCAGCCATGCTGATGGCAGGCAAAAGATATTTTCTCAGACTTTTAAAAGTGAAAATAGAATAGATAGTTAAAGGACTAGTTT